>RCWM02000025.1:1200000-1647500 GCA_003667255.2 Euschistus heros | reverse complement strand
ATTGAAGCACCCGCCGCTGGGTTCAAGATAACTGCCGAGAGGCGTGAATACAAGAAAATCCCCCCCAGACGGTCCCAGATTTAGATAAAGCAGGACCCGGCCAAGATTACAGATAAAACGATTGAGGGCCCGTAGCCTGGAGATTGATGTCAACCAACAGATCAACCCCTTGTCAGAGAAAACACTATATATATCTCCGTCAGGCCTTGTCTTTATCTTTGTCTTTGTACCCCCTAACATCAACTTGTCCCTTTTATATCAAATTTAAAACAATATAGGTTACAAAATTCTATTTACAGCCAAATCCTGTACCTTTTTTTTATAGTGTCCGCGTTATTCTTCATGAAAATGTCTGTAAATTTTATGAATATGGCTCTTAACTGGCGGAATATGTATCTTGGTAGCGTTTGATAGAGGGGAGGTGGGTCTGTTATCAGTATTAGGAATTCATATTGAAAAGTTTAATAAATCAAACGGAATTTTTTATATTGATCAATCACAAACAAATGAAAAGTTCAGAGATTTTGGGAGTGTATTCAATTCAACTCGGCAAAAAAAAAAAAAAAAAAAAAAAAAAAAAAAGGTAGATAGTGTTTCCCTTCCAGCACTAACCCCTGTTGGATGGGATTTTATTTATTTCTGTACACACCATACTTAAAAGTATACAATGTAAATGTATTTTTAATTTTTGTTTTGATTATTATTTTAAATATACATAGTACATAAGTCGAAAGTTATTCTAAAGAACAATAAAAAAATAAAAATAATAATATTAAAGAAAAATATTAAAAAACATCCAAGACGCACCAAAATATCTGAAAACAGATATTGGCCAAATTGAGAAGGTAGAAAAGTTCAAATATTTAGGAGAAATAATCCAAGAAAATGGTTAAGAAAAATCTGCAAAAGAGGAAAGATTGCATAAAATGGAGAGAGCATATGGAATTACCAAAGATGTTTACAATAAAAAATGCCTATCCAAAAATGTAAAAATAAGGCCTTGCAGCACAGCAGTGAAGCCGGAATGCCTATATTCAAATGAATGTCTGGCATTAAACTATAATTTGGATAAATTGGAAAAACTAGAAAGGCAAATCATGAGGAAAATATTTGGACCACAAAACACAATAGAAGGTTGGAGGTTACGAAGTAATGAGAAAAAGAAGATTGATGTTTTTTGGTCACTTATATCGAATGCCAGATAGTAGATTGACAGGTAAGATTTTCAGATATCTGTGGGGCAAGAAATCGACAACAAGCTGGGTCAATGAAGTAAAAAGGGATTTAGAAAAACAATATAAAAATAGAGGAAGTAAATAATAGAGAAGACTTTCGGCGAAAGGTATTGAACATGGAGGGATTCCAGGGCAGGAAAGTGAAAAGGACTGGTGCAGAATGGTCTGAGGACAGTAAGAGGAAACATGGTGAACAGATGAAAGCATACTGGAAGAAAAGAAAAGAACAAGGAAGAAAGAATTGAAATTGGCACGTGGCCCGCTGTTGGCCCATTCGAAAAAAGAAAAATAAGTTAATAATATTAAAATTCAATACAACCAAGCAACAAAGTTATTTCATAACATTTTTAAAAAATAATAATAGAGATAACTTAATGAATGTTTCATGTTTTAAACGAATTTTACATTGATATCCTCTATTTTTGGTGAGAAAGTTTTAAAAAATATTTTGAAGTCTTCAAACATATTGTTTATCAAACATTGACCAACCACCGGCCAATGTCCTAGTTCCTTTTCTGTTTTTGTCAGTAGTATAGTTCTGTTGTCAGTAAGTAGTCTGCATTCATAAATGAGGTTGTGTATATTTTGTTCTTGTGTGAAATCACAGTGACATAAGAATGAGTCTCTTATTTTTAATCTATAAAAGAAACAGTTCACTGTCGCATGCCCTGTGTAATGTAGAAGTCTGATTTCATGAAGGTCATAAGTCTGGAACGATATGATGTAGATGTCTTCCCTTGTGAGTTGTCTCCTAAAGTGTCTGCCATTGGCCGACAGCTTGTGTGCTTAGCATAAGCTTTAGGTGTTCTTTGTATATCAGGGAGCTTCGAAGCCCCTTTTGCAGCCTTGTCAGCTAAATCGTTCTCTGCTATGTCAGAATGCTCTTTTATCTATTTAAATAAAATTCTCCTCCGAGGCGTTTGAAAAGAAGATGGCCTCGTGATCTTCTTTTGTAAATATTCATTAGAGTACTACCACTGGGTAGTTCCTCTACAAGTTTTATTCATGCCATTATATCTCATATATACCGCATGCTTATTAGATGTGTTTTCTAATACAGTTGTAAATTTCTATTAATAAAAGAATAAAAAAAATAAAAATAAAATTCGATTGTTACTACCGTCAGTATATCAAAAAAGGGTATATACTTAATAAATAAAAGTTATTTTTCAACCGAATTTAAAAAAAAAGAGGTTCTCAACTCGTCTGTATTTTATTTATTTTTTAGTGAGTATGTTTATAATGCGATTACTCCGTCAATTATAGATCGATTGTGATCATTTTTTATAATCCGTAGGTCAGAGTTCAGAGGTGATCCCATAAAAATTTTATTAAATTCAACTCAGCGCTTTTTAAGAAAAATAAAAAAAAAAACAATAACAAATCACTTTTATATAACCTTCCACTATAAACATATTTCTCCATATGTAAATTAACTAAATCTAAATCCATTATATATTTGTCAAATACCACTCACTCACTTAAAACGAAATCTCAGAAACCACCGAACGGATTGGAATGAAATTCGATATGTAGATTCCTCTAGGGCCGTAGGTGCTCGCTAAGAAAGGAATTTTAAAAAATCGGCCTGGATCGTGGCTAATTTGCGAAACATGCGATTTCAATTTTTTTTGTGTGAATAATAAAAGATTTATTATCATATGGTATTTGGATATAAGCTAAGTTAAAAAATAGGTTAGATCTTTAAGCCACAAACTTTGACCACCGTTTAAGTTCCTTATAGTTGTAAACAAACAAAAATACGATCGATGTCGAAACCTTATAATATTGGTACTTTCTGTGAACTCATGGTAGCTGCAGAGGTTACTTACAACTTACAAGTTTGAATTGTTTCGTGAAGAGAAGCTATTAAAAGACTTATGTTAAAGAGGAGGTTAAAAGACTTATGTTCTCTGGTGATGACATGTAAGGCCAGTTCGATGTAGGGACAAAAAACAGATAAGAATCAATAGTTCTACCAAGTGTATGATTCTCTTTAGTATCGTATCATGTTCTACCATGGAGAAGAAAGGTACAGTATTAACATCCCTCAGCGTGACCCAAACTCCAATACATCACTTAAGAAAACTGTGTCTGCAGCTGATTTTTACGCCTAAATGTTAGTGGAGCGAGGAAGGTGAAGGTGAAGAACCTTATTTACTTTAATTCCGTAATATCCTCAACCAATTTATGCTTGATATGTACGCAAAAATAGAAAAAGAAAGACTAAACTTTCTTCAAAAAAGTTGAGAAGTTAAGACTATATTCACTTAAAGTATGCCATAAGAAAAGCTGATGGTATGGTATCAGAGCTGGGTAAGATGGTAGTGCTGCCTCGAAGCTTCACTGGAGGGCTATCAAAATAATATAAAATTAACTTTTGCAAATTGTCAAATTTACTTATTGAAATTATTCTAAGAATGGAATTGTTCAGGTTTATTTAAGTAATAATAATTATCAACGTTAAGCTTAACTTTTACTAATTTAAGTTGTCTTCATCCTAATGATGGGAGGCGCGGTAGCTCAGTGGGTAAGGCGCTTGACTACCATGCTCCCGGGCCCGAGTTCGAGTCCGACTGAAGGCAGAATATTTATATTCTGTTAATTCGGTCGTGGATTGAATTCGAGGTCGGGAGACCCTCCTGGGGCCCACCCAGCCTCTTAAAAAGTGGGTACCCTTAATTGGGGGAAAAACCTGGCGGTTGAGCGTGAATTCTGGCCAAATCACCTCCTTTCACAACAGTTGGCTTAGAAACAGTGCAGCCTACCTAAGTACTGAACCCGAGATCCTTCATGGGTTGTACGTGGTACAGGGTTTTTTTTTTCATCCTAATGATACTAAACCGTAGCGGAGCGGGGTACTTTCAGCTAGTTATTAATAAAATGAATTTACATATGCAGTCAATTCTCGATGTGTCGAACTTTGATAAGCCGAATTCTTGAATAAGTCGAACGAAAACTACGGTCCCAAGTACATTATATGTAAATTTCACTTCAATAAGTCGATTTCAGGCTGAAAATGTGAAAACGTATGTAAATAAGTTGAATTGAAAATAGGGGACTTCTAGGACTTCAACCTCTATGAATCGAACTATAGAAAGTCATCGCTCCTATAACTCGAACTCAAATTCAAAGAATTTGTTTTCCTGTTTTCTGTCATGAAAAAAGCAAAACAAACTGTGTTAACTTTATCGGTTCTTAGGAACACGAGTCACTTATTGGTTATTCACTCGATAGGCTTGACAATGTCTCCTCAAAAATTAAGTGGAGGATGGAGACAGAACTTGAAGACGGTAAGTCTACTTTTAGGTACCACTAGTATAGCAGTTCAGCGATGTTGAAAGTTGTATTATTTAGTGGTTCCGGGTGTTTATTTTTCAGTTTAAATGTCTTTGTATGTCTGTACAAACAACATACATATACCAATTAGTAAAAATATACGTAACGATTTAAACTCCAATTTGGTGGGTCATTTTTCCCATTTACATGAAGAAAAAGGGAATGATAACCTCGATAAGTCGTAGTTCAATAAGTCGACTATCTTTCAGGGTCCCTTAAGGTCGACTTATCAAGAGTTGATTGTATAAACAAAAATACACACACTTACAACTTAAAAGGGGAAAATAATATTAATATTAAAATGTAGGTGGGATATTCTTAATACTGTAACTTAAAACAGCTGGATTCAATGAAATGAATCTTGTCAACGGATTCAGAAATAATTCATCAAATAAAAACAACAAATGTAGTTAAGTGGTGATAGGAGAAATATGAATGCAGCTAAGTTAGAATTAGCTAAGCAGAAGCCAAATATAAAATCATTAATATTTCAATCTTTTGTAGGAACGTCTGGTGAGTTAATTTCCAATGTTATAATTCTTATTTCTTTGCGGAATGTATCCATCAGATGTATCAGTTTTTTTCATTTCTACTCATAGTTATCTTAAACAGTCTTAAGGAGTTTGTAAGTAAAAGGTATGTATACACTATCTAAATGATTTAAATCTCTTGTAGCAATGCCTTTGTTCGGGCTTCTAGGTCTTTCAAAGGATCTGAATTGTCTCAAAAATCTTTACAGCCTCTCTAAAAATTGAACTTTCGTCTTTTTAACAAGTTTATATCTATAAAAATTTTTTACAGAAACAAACTGAACAACTATCTGTTTCCGACAAATCATTATGGACCACTACCAAAAGACTTTTAAAATTTAAATCCTTCAATCATCCTCTCCTTACTCCAGCTCAAACCTGGACCAAATCTGATTCAGAAAAATCTGAGGTATCTGGTGAACAGTTACATAGTACATTTATACCTCATTCTGACATCCTAAATCCTTACCATATAGAACGTATTGAAGCAGAAATGACTATTCCTCTCCAAATGACCTTTCCTCCTAAAGCCTTCCACCCTTCAGATATAATAGCCATAATCCATAAATTGCCCTCCAACAAAGCTCCTGGACATGACCTTATTACCTCAAAAATCCTCACATGTCTACCAAGGAAAGCACTATTACTCCTAACTTACATTTATAACGCTGACCTCCGTACAACATATTTTTCCGATTCCTGGAAATTATCAATTATAAAAATGATCCCAAAACCTAAAAAACCACCAGAAAATCCTCCCTCATACAGACCTATTGCTCCCCTGCCTATCATGGGCAAAATCCTTGAAAAGCTCCTTTTGAAACGCCTTTATCCCTTCCTTGATTCCCATCACATTATTCCTGATCACCACTTTGGATTTCGTCAATTTCACTTTTCACTTCACTACCCAGCAGTGCCATCGCGTGGTGGATGTTATCTCATTTGCATTGGAGCGCAAGATGTATTGCACGGGTGTCTTTCTTGACGTTGAACAGGCCTTTGACCGGGTTTGGCATCCAAGACTGCTTCAAACTTTAAACTTCACCAATTCCTTCCATCTACATATTTCCACTTCCTCCGTTCCTACCTTTCTGATAGAGTATTTAAAGTTAACCATAATTCTACATACTCATCTATATTTCCTCAGACCGCTGGTATCCCACAAGGTAGTATCCTGGGTCCCATTCATTATACCGTGTATACAGCTGATATCCCAACTCATCCTAATACTATCCTTACAACCTATGCTGATGATACCAGCGTGTTATCAGTCAATGACGATCTTTTAGCTGCATCCCATACACTCTAGTCACATATCACTTCCAATGAAGAATGGTATCATAACTGGAGAGTTAAGATAAATCCTTGCAAATACCAGCAAATAACCTTTACTTTCCGTCGAAAACCTACCTCATCCTGTCCTCCTGTATACTTTAATGGTGTACCGCTAAATAATGTGGAACAAATACGTTACCTGGGATTTTATCTGGAAAAGAGACTTACCTAGAACCCTCATACAAGATTGAAAAGACAAGAAGCTGCACGTCGATTTCGACTGCTACAGCAGTTACTAGACAAACGTTAAAATCTCCCGATTCACTACAAGAAACTCATCTATATGACGATTATCAGACCTATTTGGACTTACGGTATATAGTTATGGGGATCCACCAAACCATCGAATTCTTCCCGCATCCAATCACTCCAATCCAAAATCCTTCGAAAAATCCTTAATGCTTCTTACTTTGTTACAAATGAATTAATCCACAATGACCTTAATATCCCACATGTAGCCGATTTGGCACGAACCAGATACCTATCCTTTCATAATAAACTTCTTTGTAATTATTTCATTAGAGTACTACCAATGGGTAGTTCCTCTACAAGTTCTAATCATGCCATTATTTTGTCTTGTATACAGCATATTTACTAAATGTGATTTTATTAATACAGTTGTAAATTTCAATTAAGAAAAGAGTAATAAAAAAAAAAAATCCATAAATCTATGGCTTATGAGCCCATTTCCATCGCATATCTCATTTATGCCAGAAGCAGGGAAATAAACATTGTGGTCATGGTTTTGCTTTAAACATTTGCACGTGCGGATCCCAAATGCTAAAGTTTAAAGTTTAAGTAAGTCTGATGATCGTTCTGCGTGCCTAATTAAGAGTAAAAGTCTCAAGATATAACAGTACTTGGCCCTATGGCCTCCTTCATTTGTTCATGTGCACAATAAAATAATTAATTAAATAAATAATTAATTACTCATAATAATTAATAATATTTGTATTCAGATAAGACACTTATGATATATAAAGCAGTGATGATCCACTGCTCCAAAATCCAGAACATAAATGTATTTCTATTAATATTAATTTCTCATAGTATTATGTAGGCAATACTTGGATCCTTTTTTTTTTTTTTTTTTTTTTTAATGATGAGAATGGTTTCTGTTTCAGCCAGCATGGGCGCGATGACTGCTGGGGCATGGCTTGCTGGGCCATCAGCGCAGATCAAAGCATTGCTGAAAGGGGAGCATTGTTGCACAGCAACAAGAACTCAGATTAGTTGGATGGTATGTCTGATGGATTTGGGGAACATTCTGACTCCAGTCCCATCATCCTACCTGATGGATATATTCGGTAGGAAGCCATTGCAGTTCACAGCATCAATACTTCTAATAGCCGCAAGTGTCTTTGCTTTTATTGCTCAAGAAATGTGGTACTTGTATATAGCGAGGCTCCTAGCAGGAATGGGAAAGGGGATCGCCTTCGCAGTTGTCCCTATCTACCTCGCCGAGGTGGCTAACGTCCAGATAAGGGGAGCTTTGAGCACTCTCTTCATCGGGTCCCTCAACACTGGAGTCATCTACATCTACTTAGTTGCAGCTGTTATAGATGATCCCTTTACACCAGTGAATATTTCTATTGCAGTGATTCCTGTACTGTTTCTGATCACTACCATATTCGTTCCAGAAAGCTTTTATTATTTAACTATGAAAGAAAAACATGAGCAAAGCATCAAATCATTATGCAAATATCGTAAACGAGATAAGGATGATCCATCAGTGCAAGCTGAACAAGAACTAGTAGAAACAACTGTAAAACAAGATATGGAGAAAAGAGGAAAATTTTATGACATTTTCACTACAAAAGAAATGAGAAGGGCTACTATGATAATCAGTGTGCTGGCACTGTTTCAACGCTGCAGCGGAATAAGCCCAACACTGGCATATAGCACAATAACACTACCAGAAACCGGGGGAGGATTCAGCCGTGAAATTTACATGGTAATATTCGCCCTGGCACTAACAATCGCAAACTACATAGTTAGCCCATTGGTAGACACTTGGGGCCGTAAGAACTTACTTATATTTTCTGCTGCGACTACAAGTATAGTTCAATTAACTGCTGGTGTATTTTATTTCTTGGACTACAACGGCTATGACGTCAGTTCATGGAATTGGCTACCATATTGTTGCATGGTCATTTTTGCCTGTACATACTCTTTCGGAATAGGGTTCTTACCGTCGACCCTGGTCGGAGAACTTTTTCCTACAAATGTCAAGTGCTACGCGAGTTCTTTATCGGCGATTATCCTGGCAGCGACTTCATTTGTTATGAACAGGTTGTACCGCGAGGTGGCTGATAGATGGGGTGTATGGTATATGTATGTGTTCTTCAGCTCTACGTCAGCTATCTGTACGGTATTTGTTATTATGTTTGTTTTTGAAACAAAAGGGAAAACGTTTGGAGAAATACAAGAAATACTAAGAACATCACTCGTTAACCCTACCAACTGATCATGAATGGCATCAGAAAAGTCCACTGTAAATTAATGATTTCAAAAAAAGTTTAAGAAAAACCATTAAAGTAAAATCAATATTTTTATTTTATTTTATTTTATTTTTTGTTAGTTAATACTTGAAATTTTCTTTAGGATTATTAAAACCTCTTATCTGACGATTTGTATATATTGGCGTTAAGTTATGATATGTAGCCATATCATACCATATTACAGTCGATGCAAGTAGGACTTGGTAATTATAGCGGAAGGGTAGCTTCTTGCGGCCCCTACCCCGCTGGAGAAGAGGACCTAAGCCTCCAGCCTCCAGCCATCTCAGTTATAACAACACTCTGAGATCCGCTTTCCAGTTTCCAGCCTCAGTATTAAGATAACCGCCTTAGCTCTTTACCTCTTATAATTGATCTCCTCAAGATGAAATTGAATCCGCCCTTAAATAAAATTAAAACTGTCTTCTATTCATATTCTTATGAATAATTCAACCTTATTTTCCCCCCGAGTGAATGCAGATCTTTTATCAGAAGTTTTTATATCTTAATATAATAAAATTATTTAATTTTTATTTTTTAATGGTTATTCAGAATTCACCACTTTTAAGTTTAATATTAATATTAATGAAGTCTTAACAGTTGAATTTGTATAATATTGGGGTGTATTAAAAAAAAATAAATAATAATAAATGACCGTTTTTGTAACAAATATTTGTATTATTATTTCATTGATATAAAATACAATTAATACTCAAAGTATAGTCCATTGTTATCTACCGTCATTACCCATCAGCTAGCCAATTGCTTGATGCCACGCTGATACCATTCCTTGGGATGGCTGTCAAAGAACTCTTGGACAGCTATTCCAACTACCGCAAAATTATCAAATTTTTTCCCTAGAAGAAAATGGGCCATGAATCGAAACAAGTATTAATCCGAAGGTGCGAGGTCTGGACTATATGGTGGATGAGGCAGGAGTTCAAACCCATGAAGTTCTGTAAACTTTTCTTTGGTTCGACTGCTCATTGTTGAGGAGTAAGTTCGTGAGGGACCAGTCTACAGGTCTTTTTCACCTTCCCCATGGAGAGAAGATGGCGACCAACAGTTTCTTTCGACTCACCACACTCCCTGGCAAGTTCGCGAGCGGAAGGATTTGACTCAGAACCTCATCAATATCCATTAATGGCCGCCCGGAGCCCTTCTTCCTTTCCAACGTCGCATCTCCACTTCTAAATTTTTCAAACCAACGCCGCGCAGTGCGCTCTTCAAGGTAACCTTCCCCTTCATATTTAATAATTTCACGAGTTGCTTCAGCGGCTGTGAAATTTTTTTTCCAGTTATGTTTTAAAATTACGAGAATTTCGTAGAACACTGTCATCTTTCTTTTTTGAAATAAATAACTAAACTGAGGCTTTTTTTAAGAAGTCCAGTGTTAGAAACAAGCTTAGAGAATGCTCTAAAGGGAATATTAAGTATTGGTAAATAATAAATAGCATTAAGATATTTACAGACTTTTGAACTCTGGAATTTAATAAAACGGTCAAAGCATTTTGAAAATTTGTATGGTTTTAGAACTTAGCATGAATGTTTAATATTAGAAACAAGTCTTCAAATAAAAACATTCCAACAGGCGTGACGATTCATCGATTCTAATTAAATGTTGCTGTTTAATTTTCCCTGGTGCGTTTTATGTATCAGGTGATAAAATAAATTTCGAATAACAGATAATTTATTTTCTGAAACTATTATTTGCTTCGCTTCTGTCTCATTTTTACTATATTCGATCTGCTTTTAAAAATACGAAAAACGTTTTCAAAATTTGTTGCAATAAAAATTTTACTATTCAGACTTTCATAGAAGAAATATAAGAAAAGGAACCAATGGAGACTTCTTAAGAGGGAGTAAATTAAAAAAGTTGTCCAACGGGCCGTGTAAAAAGAGAAGGCGAGCTTAAATATTTGATAAGTTGGCCCAAGCGGCGGAGTTTGTTATGGCTCTGGTTTACACTTGGTCCTGAAAGAGCTCGAAGAATTCGATTATAAGGCTTGGAATGCCGATGCCTACCTTGCCGGAGAGATCCTCTTTAAGCCTGTTTCCAATCCGAAAATCGATTTAAACTCGAGTTCCGTCCAGGGAGCAGGGTCCTTTTTTTGTAAAGCCGTTTTAGGAAATTTGATTTCCGCTAGGGTTCCTTATTTTTACCCTTCAAGTTTAAGCGAAGCAGGCAGGAGGAATTTCTAGTCTACGTGGTCGTCAGACTCTAGCAGCCGGCTGAAAAACAAATAAAAAAAAACTACATTTCTCCCTAACTGGAAAAAAAACAATAGATCATGGATATCCATCTATCTATCCAAAATCCCGAAATGATTATTCGAAATAAACAAGGTTGGTAGAAAATAGCTGTCTGAAACGTGACTACAGACTGAAAAAGACTACAAAAAAAACTACAGACACCCAGCCAAAAAACATATCTATGAAAAAAATGAAACACCAAAAACTTAATTTTTAACTGATAGTGAAAAAAAAAAAAACAAACAAAATCACGGATATGCCTATGTATAATCGACTGATTTTCTAAATTTCTATTTTAGGATTAGTAGGAGCAAATTACTTAAATTAATAACAATGTTGAGAGAGCGGTTTAAAATACGAGTATTTTTTTAAAAATTCAAACCAATATATCTTCTAAACCAATATATCTTCTAAACCAATATATCTCCTAAAACAAAAAATATTCTCCAATAAATTTATGATCATAAAACAGTCACCAATTTTTATGATGACCATGAGCAATTATATCTCCCAAACTAGTTTTATTCACCATACTAGCATCCCCGTCGCGGCTTCGCCCACCCTCATAGTAAAGATAATTTCAACTAAAAATTAAAGTTTTATTTGTTTATCGATAAAATTCTTGTATTTTAGCATGTGGTTGAGCATTATTTCTTCAACGATTTTTCACGCATAGCAGTAATTATTAATCTAGTTATAATTGCGCTGATTAGATGGTTGGAGATTATGTAAAAGCACCATTAGACATACAATTTTTAATTTTAATGTATGAATTGGTAATCAAGATGGGTAAAGACTATTAAGAAACTCATGCGGAAAATAAACTGCATTATCAGTGCTTACGACCAAAGGCCCGTGGATCATATTTTTACACACGATATAAAAAAGAAAAGGATCGACATTTTGATTTAGTAATAATTTGTATTTTAGATTATTTTAGATTTAGAAATAATTTTAATAATTTGATCTGGTTGGATTTTAATTTCTAACCATAAAAGTATATGGTAGTGTGGCAAAACCCGTTTCTAACACTCAACATTGTACATTTAAATTTTTATTGTTGCTAAACCTAGAACTATGAACATGATGTAGTTAAAATTTGGTATATTTCACTCAATGTAGCTGTTTTTATAACAATTTAATTGAAAATAAGTAAGTTTTATTATCAATGTTCACCTGTATGTAACACTGTACCTTTTAACCTTTCATGTAGATGGCAATTTCCGCCATTTTTGAACTTCACTGTTATCCACTAATTATTCATTTTTCAATAAAGTTGAAAATCATTAGATTTTACTATTGCTAAACCATCCTATAAAGATAATGTAGTCAAAATTTGGTAGAGATTGGTTCAGTAGTTTTTGGCGGTTTGTGTACACAAACGAAAAATTGCTTGTCCTTTTATATAATAGTATAGCCTTATACCGCCATATGTTAGAATCGTGTAGAGCTAACAGATAATTGTGACTTTCAGATACAAATACAATACAAATAATATTGCGACTAAAATAAGATATAAGGTATCCTATCTTTTTTGTTGGATCAAACTGCACACGGTGTGCAAATTTGATTAAAATTGGTTCAGTAGTTCAGGTGTCAGCCTGTCCCAAGACAGCGACACGTAATTTATATATATTAAGATGGGCGACGTTTTATGGCGTTGCTATCTTCAAGCCCTAAGAACATAGATAATATTAGCATTGCCTTTAATATATTTTACAGTCAATAAAATTATATAAACAAAATGTTCCGTCAATCCTTATAAAATTATTTCTGAAAACAATATATAAAGCCTTTTATAATACATACTATCTATATCATAGTTGCATAATTTATTATTTTTTATCAATGTATGTTTATAGCAATTTATTTATTTTGGTTTTTTATATTTACCTTACACATTTGAAGTGTTATTCATTATAATAATTTCCTCCCTAAAATAATAAATATAATATAATAAATACATGGCTGTCGCCAATTTTCGATCAGAGCAAAAGAGCTAGAGCGTGTCAAAATGTTATATTTTTGAGGGTGAAAAAATACATTTCCATTTAAATTTTTTTTTTTTTTTTTTTTTTTTTTTTTTTTTTTTTTTTTTTTTTTTTTTTTTTTTTTTTTTTTTTTTTTTTTTTTTGGATTTTCTCATAGAAATAGCTGAATAAGCATAATCACATTATTGAAATATGCTGTCTGCCCATGTCAAATATGATGCTACAATTTACACAGCATACTAATCAATCTTAATTGTAGACATACGATAATGCGGTATGACATGATGTAATAACATATTGAAACACAATTAAATGCTGTTAATATATTTTTGGGAGAAGGTTAAGGTCATTATGTCAGGACTGGAAAGACGCGTTATCCTACAGATAATCAAATAATTCAAGCTAGAGTGGAAAGGTTTTGATTAATCGAGTCAACCACGAAACTAATTTGATCCCACCAAAGACGAATTCCAGCCAGCACTATATGGATTACGAGGAGTACTTGTACATATACTCTACAATGCTCAGCCAAAAGTGATAAAAAAAATTAGTTTTAACTTGAACTAAAAAATTAAAAATAATATACAAATTGCTTCGAAACAAAAAGCATTAAATGACAATCAACGAAATTATCAATACTTATATACCTATTCACAATGTATAATCAGTTATTTTTGGAGTCGGTGCCAACCAAGAAGGGGAGTTTGATCCTGCCTTTGCAACAAACTTGTGAATGGCAGGAGACAGCGGTGTGGCGGTGATGAAACAGTAGGAGCGTCTTTACAATTACCAGTTTTCTTTCGAATTCTGTTTGTTTTATTTGTTGGCACCGACTCCAAAAATAACTGATCATAAATTGTGAATAGGTATATCAGTATCGATAATTTCGTTGATTGTCATTTAATGCTTTTTTTTTCCGATGCAATTAGAATATTATTTCCAATTTTTTAGTTCAAGTTTGTATATATGGGTTAATCTTGAAGTCGGTTTTTTTTTCTAAAAATTATTTTTTTGGGGCTCAACTAAACCTACTAATTCTTCCCGTATCCAATCCTTACAATTCAAAATCCTTCGAAAAATCCTTAATGCTCCTTACTTTGTTACAAATAAACTTATCCAAAAAGGCCTTAATGTTCCATATGTTGCTGAGTTAGCTCATACCAGATACCTATCCTTTTATAGTAAGCTTCATAACTACTCAAATCCATTAGTTTCTCAACTTGCTTCCCACTCCATTCCCGATAATTCTCCGAGGCGTCTGAAAAGAAGATGGCCTAGAGATCTTATAGTGTAGAATTTTTATTAAAGTGCTACTGATGAGTAGTTCTTTTCATACTTTGAAATGTTATTGTAATCGTTATCAGCCCATTTACTTAATGTATATAATTGTACAGTTTTAAATTTCAATAAATTGATATAAAAAAAAAATAAAAAATTATGTTTATTTATTTTTTATTTTTAGTGGTGAGTGTATTTTGCTTATACAGTAAACTAAACTCGATAAGTCGATCTTCAAGCTACCCTGAAAAATAGTTCGACTTACTGAACAAAGACTTATCTTCCTATAAATGGGAAAATTGAACACAAAATTGGAGTTGAAATCATTACGTGTATTTTTCATTAATGGGTACGTATGTGTATGTTGTTTGTACATACATATAAAATTAAATAAGGAAAATTAAATACACGGTACCAATTTATCATATAACTTTAAACTGATCTGGTTTTTTCTTTATTCTTTAAACGGTTGAAAGAGAACTACGCGGAATTCGGAATTCACTAGCAACAAACGCCCAACTTCTTTCTCCTTTTTCCAATATCCAAATCAATGTTTACTTTTCGTTACTTGAAAGAATATTCAATAGCCACTGTCAAACCACTCGAGTGAATAACTAATAATAACTGGCTGGTGTAACTATGAAATGGAAAGATAAACAATGACGGAAAACAGGAAAACAAATTACACATGAAATTCTTTTAATTTGAGTTCGAGTTTTAGAGGCGATGACTTCTAATAGTTCGTTTCATAGAGGTGGTCCTAGAAGTTCTCTCTTTTGAACCCTATTCAGTTCGACTTATTTACACAATTTTTCACGTTTTTTTTTATCTGAAATCGTCACATTAAGGTGAAATTTAAGTGTAATGTGCTTCCGACCGTAGATTTTGTTCGACTTATTTAAGCATTCAGCTTATCGAAGTACGAAATACCGAGAGTTGACTGTACATATATGGTATGTAAATTATTTTTGTTAATAATTTAAATTTAGTTACCATGGAGATTTATGATAATACCATAATTATAAATATGTTTAAAATGGAAGGTTATATAAGGTTTTTTTTTTTTCTTAAAAAGTGCTGAGTTGATTTCAAAATATTTTTTATGGGACAACCTCTGAAGTATGCTCTACCGATCTAAAAATAAATCATCAAAATTGATTCAGAATTGACGGAGTAATCGCGTAACATACACACACACAAAAAAAATATAAAAAATAAGAGACGAGTTGAGAACCTCCTCTTTTTGGAAGTCGGTTGAATACTTTGAATCAAGTAAATGGAGACAATTGAAACAGCTGTAACCAAGGTACCAAGCAATACAAACATAAAAATAATATGTGTAGTTTAATACAACAATGACCAATATTAGTGATGACAAAGCTAATTCATACGTAATTATATTTTATATAGTGAAAAAGGGGTGAAATGAACGCAGAGAAGTTTGAATTAGCTAAGCAAAAGCCAAATAAAAAAGCTATGGCATTTCAAGTATACGTAGCTCTGTCCGGTAAGCTCATTATAATCCATCAATCATTAATATTTAAAACTTTTTAAAGTAATTTCTCCAATAACTTGTATCTTAGCAACCACTCTGAATTAACTATTGTACTTATTAGGCTATTTCTTAAACTACAGGCAAATTTGAGTTCCTCACTCATTTAAATTCATTGAAGTAAACTTCGTTAAAAATATTGTTTTCAAATATATTTATGTTATGTTGTTTGTTTATTTCGTTTAACGTCACTTTATGCTGCTATGGCTAATCGGACGATGCTACAGTGGGAGTCCTAAATTTTGCCTATCCAGGTATAATTAGGATAGGGATCTTTAACGAGTACCTGACATCGCACAGGCTCGGGACCCCCATTTTACGTCCCTTCCGAAGGACGGCAGAGCTAAGGATTTTTTACTCCCTTTAAAAAATCCTGAGGTCATATTTATGTTATGTTAATTAATGATATTAATTGTATTTTTTTGGAATTTCAGTGTTTAAGGGTTTTTACCTACCAAGTTTACATTTAAAGGTTATTCCACGTCATTTAACATCATCGTGGTTTGTCCCTATGCTTGGATTTGAAATTATGTAAATAATTATTTATTATTCTAAATTAACTCAACTAATGGGCACTAATTTTAAAATCTAATGGTGAAAGAATGTGAAAATATGTTTTTCGAGATTATAATTTCCAAGAAAACAATCTCCAAGTCAATTTATTCATTTGATCCCGAGAGTATTAGGTGCATCATATTCTCAGTGATAGATTATTAAGTGAAAAATTCTACACAATGCATGCTAAACTACTTGATTATCCGATAAAGTTTTTCGCCTTTTATCGGATGAGCCTTTTAAGGAAGAAAACTAAAATGACGACAATGGTGGAATATCCTTCGAATAACTTAAAAACCGTTAAATCCTGGAATATATCAACGTATTATCCCTAAGGACGAAGACTAATCAAACTTTTTTATCGGCCGATACTGAATCAGTATAATGTGCGCATATGCATATATCTCCATACTGATTAAGAGACCGGCCAAACTATCGGGCGATAAAAAGGCTGCAGTCTGCGGTGGCCCTTAGGAATGCTTTGGCCAAAATGACTGAAATTACTTCCCTATTTGGCGTACGCTAAAACCAATAATTAAAAAAAAAATGACTAAGCAAAAAACAAATTTTTGTCAAGGCTATGAAAGGTGACATATTAAAAAAAAATCAAGTCTTAATAAAAGAAGGCGAAGGTTTCCCATACAATATCTACAGGAGTAATTTAAGGCGAAACTGTTTATCTTACAAATTCGAACTTAAATGCGGGGTAAATTAATATTGGTATGGGGGCATTCACATAGTTATAGGTTAAAATTTTTAAAAAAGTAAAGTGATACATGTGCTGCTGCACCACTTACAAACCTCACAGGTAGCCTCCAGGAAGTCTCAAATTTTTGCAGCAAAATTTATAAACATTAAATTTTGGTGTTTTGGTTGCTATAAATTTGCCTGTAGTTTGAGAACCACCCATTAATGCACACGATGCTGGTGTTTCTTAATCTTTCCAAAAAAAAAAAAAAAAATGTTTTTCTCTAAATTAATATACTTATAACATTACTGAGGGTTAAGTAGAGTCAAATCAATTATCCTCCTTAGTAATTGCAATCAGCATTATTAAATAAAAAAAAAGACAAAATTATGAATAATTATTTCGGAACTGCTAAGTGGTTACTCAAAGAAATAATTTTACAACCAACATACCTTCTAGCAATCTTACATTACACTGGAAAAAGGCAAGTTAATCACACAAATCGACGATAAAAATGACTAACAATAACTTAATAGGAATTATAGTTCTTGAGATTAGGGATAGCAACTGGGTTTCGGAGAGCCGTAGAACGACCTTCTTCTTCTTATTGCAAGACAGTAATTCGGCCAGGAAGTTTATACGCAGCTGAGACATTAATTTTAGGAACAATAAAAGAAACGAAGAAATCAGAAATCAGTCATTGGCTCAGGACGACCATGCTCAACCAGTTGGCTTCCCAAAGCTCACGAACTAAAGTACATTAAGCCACTATAGTACACTGGAGGTAAGTTAGGGGTTAATCTCTAACTTTTAGGAGAAGGGAATCTAAGTACTTAAGATCTACTTGAGCAATTTGACACAAGTTTCTTTATTTTGAAAAACATCTTTAAGTTTAATGTGATTTATGTAGATCTTTATAAACTGAATCCAAATCTAGCTTTAGTTTTTGAGTACTCGAAATACTGAATCACCTTCATGTACAAAAAAATAGAGATATAGCTCCCCTCTCTTCCTATACACATACATTTTAATTCCAACTGTCTACAAGTAGTCTTGACCCAAGCTTTTGCTTTTCTTAACACCAAATCCCTAACCTAATCGTAAAGCTCGGTCTGAGTAAACAATGTAAGCTCTATATTTTTATAATTACATTGGAATTCTTCATTATCATCTGGTTCATCTATCTCTGATTGTACATCATCCAGTGGTTCGGGGACCGGCAACCCTACACCGTGTCCTACTGGTCGGATAGCGGAAGGCTAGGGTAGCTTATCACCAAATTCAGCAAATTTCAAAAATAGGGGAAAAAGTGAAGTATACAGTTTCTATATTTTTTCAGAGTTAATGACCGACAAACTAGCTTAGTTACTCCTAATTAATAATTAACTTTAAATGTTAACCTTATAAGATTAATATTGTATTCAGATGTATCTTGGTTTCAAGAAAGATTTTGGTATTTGTTCCAGCCAGCATGGGCGCAATGACGGCTGGGGCTTGGCTTGCAGCGCCATCAGCGCAGATCAAAGCATTGCTGAAAGGGGAGCATTGCTGCACAGCAACAAGAAGTGAGATAAATTGGATGGTATGCCTGATGGACTTCGGAAACATTCTGACTCCCATTCCAACATCCTACCTCATGGATATATTTGGAAGGAAGCCATTGGAGTTCACAGGGGGAGCCCTGTTTCTAATTGCCAGTTTATTTGTTTTCATTGCTCAAGAAATGTGGTACATGTACATAGCGAGGCTTCTAGCAGGAATGGGAAAGGGGATCGCCTTCGCAGTGGTCCCCATCTACCTCGCCGAGGTGGCTAACGTCCAGATAAGGGGAGCTTTGAGCACTCTCTTCATCGGGTCCCTCAACACTGGGGTCATCTTCATCTACATTGTTGACGCAATTGTAGAAGATAGTTATGTGCTGATAAACATTTTAGCCACGATGATTGCGGTTCTCTTCATCGTCACATTTGTATTTGTACCCGAAAGTTTTTATTATTTAACAATGAAGGGAAAAAAGGAACGAAGCTTGAAATCTTTGAGGAGATATCGCCAACGGGATAAGGATGATCCATCAGTGGAAGCTGAATTAGAACTAGTAGAAACAACAGTTGAACATGATATGGAGAAAAGGGGGAGGTTTATTGACATATTTACAACCAAAGCAATGAGAAGGGCCACAATGATAATCAGTGCGCTGGCACTGTTTCAACGTTCCTCCGGAATAAGCCCAACCCTGGCCTACAGTACGATAACCCTTCCAGAAACAGGAGGAGGCGTTAGCAGAGAACTGTACATGGTGATCTTTGCTGTTCTGTTGGTCGTTGCCAACTACCTGGTCAGCCCATTAGTGGACACTTGGGGACGCAGGAAGTTACTCATCTTGTCTACGATTTCCACATCAATAGTTCAACTAACTTCGGGTATATTTTATTTTTTACAACACATGGATGTTGATGTAACTAAATGGAATTGGCTGCCATATTGTTGTATGGTAATGTTTGCCTGTACATACTCTTTCGGAATAGGGTTCATACCTTCAACCCTCGTTGGGGAACTTTTTCCTACAAATGTCAAGTGCTACGCGAGTTCTTTATCGGCCATTATCCTGGCAGCAACCTCTTTCGTGATGAATAGGATATTTCGGGAGGTGGCAGATAATTGGGGCGTAGCGTATATGTACTTCTTCTTCAGCCTTACCTCAACTGCGTGTACATTTTTTGTCATTTTCTATGTTTTCGAAACAAAGGGTAAAACGTTTATAGAGATTCAGGACTCTCTAAGAGCATCGCTCGTCAATCCGGCTCACATGGCTCACTTAGCCAAAAGGGATTGGGGGAAAAAATAATACTCAAAGAAAAACCTCATTAAGTAATCATGATTGTAAATGACTAAGTAAGCTGTATATTACGGCTTTCATAAACCACCCAATAAATGGATGGATGGCTTACTTCAAAGCCACATGAAGTTGGAAAGGTATAAAATAATAATAAATAAATCCATTTTATCTCATTTTTCAATTTCACTGTAAAATGAGCCAAAAGAAATTAGATAATATAGTAGTTATAACATAGGTAAAGGGTATGTTTGTACTGATGATATCTGAAAAGTTATAAGGGATGGCTGAAGATGATTCTGTATGAAGGATTTAAGGATTCAACAAAAACATGCCTAACTATATTAATAGTATATGTTCATAAACACACTCTTAGACTAACTATCTGTGAACAAACCATTTATTGTAGCTTCCACTAAACTAGTAATGCCTGTAATGAGTTTAAAAATATATACATATTATGAATTCCAAAGATACAATCATCAATGAACAGAAGCATATGGGTCAGAGTGGGAGAAATGGTGCGTGGTGGGAGAGTCACGAGTAGTCAGTCAGTGACCGACTAGAGGATTATGGACAACAGAAAAGTTCCCAAGAGGGCACTAGCGTACCAGTATGGCATCGCAATGATTGGTAAACCAATAATACAATTTCACTATATCCTTTAGCATGCCAAAATCAAAAATTAAAAAATAAAATAAAATAAAACAAAATAAAAATTTTAGTCCCATATATATATATATATATAATAAAAAAAAAAGTACATCGACAATTATAAATAATATAGACTAAAAATTAGTAAAATTCCGATAAAATAATATCATAATCAAAAAATATTTTTTGTATTAATAAACTAAAACTATGATTACATTTTATAGATCTAGATGACTACGTACGCCGTAAAAACGTTTTATGCCTTTACAGTGAATAAACAAACAACCGTCTAGTAACAACAGGTTGTTAAATTTAGCTCAAGTAATGATTTTTTTTTTTCAGGTATTCGAAAAAAACTGTAATTCGAAATTCATTTGATAAATAGAAAAACGCAATTTCTGTCTGACTGGTAATAAAATAGGGAAATTTTCGATCTGAGAAACACCAACAGCTCTATCCTTGGTCGGAATGTACATTTTTGAGGGGAAAAAACGTTACATCCAAAAAGTATACACCCCCATCCAAAAGGCATGTCTATTAGTAAATAGTTAATTTATTAGTTTATATAAAAATAATATCTTAGGTAAGGCAAGATTTAGCCTTAAGATTAGTTAAGTTAATATGTACATTAATAAAAAAAAATAATTCAACGTGATTAATGAGGCATTGTTAACAAGACATATTTAAAGTTTCCTATATTAGCCTTGATTTTTATTCAACAAAAATATGCAATGAAAATTTCCCCTTTTTTAATCGTTTGGCTCCTTTGGGAGGTTCACATTCTTTAAATACTGATTTTAAAACAGAAAGAAATCAGTTATAATATGATGGTGAAAATCACAATCCAAAAAATAAAATAAAAATTAAATTTAAAAATCTCTCACACACTCCCCTCTGTCTTTCTGCCCTACTCAACCTGAGCCGGTTTTCATTGGTCTGTATCAACAATTCACTTCAAAACTTTCACTACATTTAAACCAATGACATTAAGCGCTTTAATGACCTTATTACAAAATTTTATAAATAAAAACAATACAATTAAATTTTTTTCATACGATTTCAGCAATAGTCTGGTGACATTCGATAAGAAAAATATGAATAAATCATGAATGAAATTCAAATTTTCTTTTCTCTTAAGAGTCCTTGGCAAGAACGTAGACTATAAAAACTCTGAATAATCTTTCCATATTAGTTTTCAAAATATCGATACTGTTTGCGCTAGTCGATGGATAAATTTTATGATATCAGTTATGACAAAATACTCGTATTATAAAGCATACAACCATATAAGAAACAAGAATGTATTTTTTAAACAATGTAATGATTTATTACTATTTATTGAACGAAGGCAGTTCTTAATGCTGTGTGGAACCCACTCGAAAACCAACTGAACAAACACTTGAAAACCAATCTCAGTTGATTAGAAACTCCTTATCGTTTATTTACAATATCATATATTTCTTCCTTTCTAACAATTATTTATAAAAGAAATAACTCAGATTTAAACAAATTGTATTAAAAAACCAGGGTTTGAAATCAATAATTATTTTTTCCAAAAAATCATATAATCATTATTATATTTGATTATTAATTTAAAAATCATTCCTGATTTATAAATAAAAATTTCAATTGATCTTTGATGTTTATTGATTTGATTGAAAATTATGATCGCTCATTGAGTGATACGGTATTGCATAAATAATAATGATTTAATTGCGATCAAAAAAATTTTGATCAAAAAATAAAAATCACCTTTTACACACAAATTGAATAATATGTTTGCATACAAAATAATCAAAATACATCTTGGAGATAAAATTCTCAACAATTATTATTATTGTTAATTGTAAAAATTTTGTTCAAAAATAATGATCAGAATTTGATTTTTATCACTTATGATCAAATTCCAGATAAAAATCTTGTTCGGATTTTATTTTTATTATTATTTTTTTTAATAATCAATTTCAAACCCTGTAGAGAACATGAAAATATAATTTTAATACATTATTAATTGATATCAAACTTTATCAATAATTTATTCATCTAGTAAGTTAAACAAAGAATTGCCATATCAGCAAACGTTTTTATAAAAATAAAAACCACGATAATTACAAAAAAAAAAAGTCAAAAGATGATTAATAACATTAATAAAGACAACAAACATATTTCAATTACATTACAATGTTTTATAAGAATTCAAAACGAATTCAATGTTACGATGTTGAAAAAACTTAATCCCTAACAGGCAATGTATCCAGGGGGATACACATATTTAATGCCTTTTACTCAATCTCGTTTATTATTCTTTATTCTACCTTAAATTTCATGATACATGTGTGGGGGTTTGCGTGTTAAATTCCCGGCCTGCCCGTTAAAGGGTTAAATGCAAATGAAACGAAGCGATATAATTTTGATGACAAAAATATACGTAAAATTAAAAAACACTTTAATTCAGTAATGACCGATCAAACTCGGGAATAATTCTACTTAAATTATTTTATAAGGAAAAGAACTTCACGTTTAGGAGTCCCCAGTATTATATTTTAAAAATCTATACAATGACTTTAAAATTTTTATTTTATTGATATCTTAAAAATTATCTAAGTATTTTTTAAGCATTAAAAAAAACTTTTCTTCTTTTTTTATAATAAAAATAATTATAGTTGGCTGGGAATTCAGATTGCATCAGATAGTTTCAGAATTAACATTTTAGCTGAATTAAATAAGCAAAGTTAAAAAAACGGCGTTTAAATAGGTAATGAACCAACTCAAACTTGTTTTATTGTTTATCTCAAAAAATAGAAAACATACATGTAAAAGTTTCGAATAACAAGTATAATGGGGACATCGACTAGTGAAATTTTTAATAACTGTTCCACCTAAGGGGAATCTGTTGTAAATAAAGGTTTGAGAGGTATTAAATTTATATTGAAGAAAATGTACCCAGTTTGGTCTAAATATTGAGCATTAAATTTTGAAAACTTAAATGGATGTTTTGTTTGAGAAAAATAAAGAATGAAAATTTCTCAAAGGACTTAAAAAAGAATTATTCTCGTAAGAAAATTCACACAATTTCATATGACCATATTTATTAAAATAAACAAGAATTAAAGAATAATTTTTACACTGATAAAAAGTTATTGAGAATGATGATTCTTAAATACTTTAAAAAAAAAAAAATAGAGAAATACAATAGCCAAATTTTAACAAAAGACAAACAAATTAATTTCACCTAAATAGTTTTTTTTTTTTTTTTTTTTTTTTTTTAAGTTTTTTTTTTTTTACAAAAATGAAATCATTAAAAAAGCGAAAATTAAGCAAAGATAAATAAATAATAATTCAAATGGTGCTAAAAGAGAACTGGCGATTATATGACTTTCTATACGGCTATATGCAAAACTAAGGTTAATATGCTGAGAAGGTATCTTCTCCACAAAATATGGGAGTCAGACATATTTATGCTCTTAATATCCAACGCACAATTTTGTCGAGATATAAATCCTTCCTAAATGACAAAAAGCTTACGAAAAAATATATTAAGTGAATTAAAAACTCACAGACAAAAAATCGCTATTGAAATTAAACCGTTCTTCAAGCCTTAAGTAGACAATCACTAAAGAAAAATATAATAAAGTAATAATATAAGTAAAATCGACTGACATCTTCCAATGTAAGTAAAAAAAAACAAAAAAAAAACGTGAATAGTGATGATTAAATTCGAAATGCCGCTCAAGCACAAAGGCTTTCCACTAATAATAGGTACCCACTTTTCAGAGTCTGAATGTGCCCTAGGAGCACTCCGTACTCAGAAATAACTAAAAATATATTTATGTCTTGAACTGGACACGGGCCCGGCGGCTTGGTGCTTGATTTTTCTTAATTATAAATAGAAAATGAAGCAAATCGATAATTATTAATAACCACATTTTTTTACATCTGTATTTACTATTAGGTGTGCAGTAGGACGGTTTTCTGATCCAAGAGTCTATTCTTGCTAATATAAAATAATGATTAATTATTCTGCTTAACTAATAATTATTGATATAGATGTAACTAAGAACAAAATGAGTTATTCAAAACTGAATTAACACTTGACTCTACTTCGGCTTCGACTTCCACTCTGACGGTCCTACATCTCATAACTAAAGATAACTATTCCAAATATAACTGAATTGAACTTATTTAATGTATCACTATTTTCTTCACTGATATTCAGATACTTTATTTGAGGCATAATACAAAATAAGGAAATGTTTTTATCGGAGTTTAAAAATAAAACTTCCTTCATGAATTCTTCTTTCTATCGATAAAGTAGGAAACTCTACGGAGAACCAGAATTTGACTCCAATAACAGTAAATTACGCATGACAAGGAAATATCCGGCATTTTGAATTACCCCAGAAGGCAAGGAAAAAACATGAATGACAAAACAGGAAAAATAGTAAAATAGATTTGTTCTACTAAAAAAAAAAACTTTTTTTTTAACCATTCCTTTTAATTGTTAGAAGCTTCTCAACAATGGCTCATATTAAAAATAATAATATTTTTGAAAAATCTTTTACCATTATGAGGTAATTGTTTATAAATGTTAAATTGTAAGCGAGAATACTGTTATAACGTCGATAAATTAGCTATTTTTTACTACAGGTTAATATATAAACTAATAAATTATCTATTTACACAGAATTTTATTTACACCCAAAGCTTCACACAAAATACGCTAATTGTTTTCGAATAAGGACAGTACGTAACTCGGCCAATGTCTGTATTACCATTTTGATATATTAGTAAACATATGTCTGTGATAACAAGTATACAAGTGTCTAGGGTTTAAACAGAATCACTAAAATACTAGAGGAATTAAATCTATTTAGTAAACAAAGACACAACAACAAACTATTTTTGGAAACATTTCATTAACAATCACACCATTAATTGAAGATATGGTTTAATAGAGCAAAAAAATTATAATGAGACTGTCCAACGTAGCAAAGATAAAAAAATGTTAAGATATTTACACATAACTGTATACAATAAATAGAATATGTAAATGCGCGTGAAATGATTACAACTTCATGTCATTAACTTGTGAAGAACTATTCATTAGTACTTCAATAAATGTTCTTCATCAGATGCATGGGTATTATAAAAATAAAAAAAAAATAAAAAAATAAAAAATAAAAAAAATTCAAAGTGAAGGTTAATTTACATAATAATTAGAAATAAAAAATATCAAATTTTCAGAAATGCAAACATACAACTCCAAGGTACAGAGTTCAAATGACTAAATTAGTAATTCGCTGTTCGCTAATATCAGAATCAGCAGAGCATCTGAACGTTCTTTCTAAGATAGTTAATGTCAAAAAAAGTACTGCGGTATTTTTTTAATTAATGTTTTATTAAACGATTACTAATTTATATTAGTATCTAAAAAATCTATTACTAAATTTATGATTAGTAATATTTTTTTTTTCTGAAGCATTATACATTTTGAACTAAAAAATAAGAAAAAAATCCAATATAATTTCGGAGTTCTGTACTTACTTACTCTTTACTTTTGCAGGTTCTATCCCTCAATGGGTTGCCTGGTTAAGTCAGAGCGTCCCTCCACTTCTCTCTATCACACCAGTCATCCTCCTCAAGTCCCCTGCCAGCCATTTCCTCCTCCACACAGTCCCTCCACCGGGTTCGGGGTCTTCCTCTCCTCCGTCTTCCTGGTTGTTCCCACAGCAGAATCCTCTTCGGCCACCTACGTTCTGGCATCCGCTGACCGTGTCCATACCATCGTAGCCTGCTTCTTTCAATCCTCTCCGGGACTCCTTCGGTCACTCCCAGCCTGCCTCTGATCTCATCATTCCTGATTTGGTCTAGGCGGGTAATCCTTAGGCATCTCCAGAAATCCATCTCTGCCGCTTGTAGTTTAGAGTTGAGCCCTCTGTTAAGTGTCCAGGTTTCTGCGGCGTAGCTGAGGGATGGCTCAACAATACTTTTAAAAATGCGCCTTTTGTTTTCCGTTGAGATGATCGTGTTCCAAAGGACTGGGTATAACATTCTAGTCACGCTTCTTGCCAGGCCAACCCTCCTCCTAACCTCGGGTTCTGACGTCCCGTTCCTATCTATTGTTGACCCTAGGTATTTAAAGAAAGCTACCTTCTTGCACACCTTCCCATTAATCTGTACGTCCGCGGCGTCCTTGCAATTCACTGGCAGGTATTTGGTCTTATCAAAATTTATTCTGAGACCCCACAGGCTGTATTCTTTTTCCAGGGCCTTTAACGCTTCTTTCAGGCCTTCTCGGTTATATGTGACCACCGCTTGGTCGTCGGCAAAGAAAAGGGAGAACAGCATATTTCCGTTCTGTAATTTCCAAAAAATCAACACTTTTCTGGAGTAAACCTATTTTAAAATTATACTGAAACGCTGATAATAACGTCCAGCATTTTTTTGACCCCATTCTAATATAAATACTGAATTAATAAATTTTATTTTATAAAATTAACTATCGGAGATAAGAAGTTCAAGTACCTTGGTGAGACAATACAGGAGAATGGATTGGAAAAAGTAGCTGTTGGAAATGGAATTCTAAAAATGGAAAGAGCTTAAGGATTGAAAAAAAAAAAATAAAATATATCTACAACAAGAAGTGCGTCTCTTGGAAGTCCAAAATAAGGCACTTCAACACTGTCGTCAAAACAGAACGTCTCTATGCCAATGAATGCCTCGAGAAGCTGGAAGTTTTGGAAAGGAGAATTTTAAGGAAGATGCAGTACAGGCTGAAGATGGATGGAAACTGAAAAGAAACAAAGAAGTCTATAAGAATGAGGAAAGAATCCCATAGACTATGCGGAAGAGGAAATTGCCGTTTCTAGGGCATTTGTACAGAATGAAGGAAGACAAGTTAACAAAACAGATATTCAACTACCTTTGGAGGAAGAAAACCACTACAGCGTGGATTAAAGAAGTTAGGAAAGACCTGGAAGGATTTCAGGCTGAAGGAAGACCTGAGAGAAGCGGACGAACGTAGACAGAAGATCATAAGAAGCAGGCAAGTGAGGAAACTAAAGACAATGAAAAATAATAAGAGGAAATACAGTTGTAGCATGATCCTAACTGGCTAATTGAAATAATTCAATTAAAAAAAGAAAAAAAAATGCACTAAAAAAATTAACAAGATAGAACATATATTTTTAATCAACTCTGATATAAAAAATTCCCATAACATTAGTTTTCTTCTAACGGAGACTTACATTTCACCGCTAAGGGTGCGTTTATGTTGGAGCTGCGATAAGAGTGACATTGTGAAATTAAGTAGTGAAAATAGTTTATACCGAGTGAGTATATAATTAGTGATTGTAAAGAGGAAAAAATGCTTTTATCATCAAGTGATGTAAGATATTATGTTGTTGCAGTCATGTGGAAAGAGAACGAGTTTGCAGCTCACTCTGTTAATACGGAAAGGTTTACGTTTGGGGAATTCCATCATCAACATCCAAGAACATTTATTGAATATATGGGTCTGAAAATAGATACTTTTGACTACCCACAGGTAGGAGGCTCAACTCTCAGCTCCAATAGAAACACATCAGTGGAAAACGTATGGAGGTCTCTGCTTCGCTAGTATCGCCGCTCTTGTCGTTTATCGCAGTTCCAACATAAACGCACCCTAAGGCAGAAACCTAGAAATTGATAGACACTACTTTGGTTCAAACAACTCTAAATAAATTCGTGTAGGCCAGGGAATAAATCAGGCAAAATATAATGCTGACCTCACTGTCTCCTCAAGAATACATAAAGGTCCAGAATAAGATTACTGCATAATATACGTTTTTGCCGTATATTTAGAACAAAATAAATTTGGATACATGCTAGGGCGCGGATATTGAAGAGGGATCAAACCCAACAGCGCCTTGCCCCTAAGCCCCATCAATCATAAGGGTCATCATTTTCGAGTGTTCTTTCCTCCACTCATCAATATTTAGATATCATCCCCCTTCCATACTGCGATATATACTAAACATTTTAGATGATATACTCGATGCACGGTTATATTGCTATTTATTTGTATTATCTATTTATTAAAATTTAAAATAGTATAAACAAAAAAATCTAGTAAATGTAAAACTAATGTGATGATAAGTAAGTAATGACGTCAATAGCTTGCAAAGAAACTGCCCTAAGGAGCACTTAATAAAATTTCTATATTAGGAGGTCCCGAGACCATCTTCTTTTCCGACGACTAGAAGGGTTTCCGGTAATCGAATGGTAAACGAGTTGAGAAACTAATGGATTAAAGTGGTTATGGAGATAACTATGAAAGGATAGTGACCTCCATAAATGAGCTTCGGCTAAATTAGCGTGCATGGAAGAATTGTAAAATGTAAGAATTGGATAAAAAAATAAACTGAATAGTTTAGTAGTAAAGCCTGAAAAACCGATTCCATAAGTCTAAATAGTTCTGATATTACTAACTGGAAATCCATCAATTCAGAAAAATAAAAATCATAGTTCAAAAAAACTAGAAAAACACACTTTTATAGCAAACCTAACTAAAAAGTGTGGTGAACAATTTGCAGCAGTCAGACCTGTTAATTTTTAGTTTTCAAGGTTTGAAGCTAATTTATCTTTAACTTTTTGACGTTTCAGAGTAGGAATGGGTAAATTTTCGCTTTAAAAATCCTATCTTGCACAAAATGAAATGATCTAAAACTTTTAGTATATAACATTTATTAATTGGATCAGCCATTTCTGTGTTATGGACTCTTAACATGACCAAAACTAACTTTTTTTGGAAATGTTCAAAATGAATGTTTGACAATCTATTGTGGCTAAACGCCTAAATCAAATTCAGCTTTAGGAGTGTCGCACAATTTAACAAACTTTAGTTTTGTAAATATAACATTTTTCGAATGAAAGCATTTTTCAAAAATCAGAAAAAAGTCCAAAAAGTTTGGGTTTTTTGCCCCCCAAGCATTTTCCCCTTATCAAAGTGAGTTTCATTTTTGATATTTTATACTCAGGATCCATCTGGTCAATACAAAAATCTAAAACTAACTAATGTTACCTTTTGCAAGGAAGGCCTCAAGTTTGGGGGTAATTTAACTAGACTAAAAATTATTTTTGCTGCATTAAACATTATTGCCTTATTAAAATATCAATTAATTTTTGATATTTTGTTTAAAAAATGGGCGACCTAAACATAGCTTTCGAAGAAGGTTTTAAGAAGACTAATATTTTAATGATTTCAAATTCATTTTAGGTTTATTTAATAAATTGTCACACAACCATTGCTTGTGTAAAAGAGCAGTAATACTACAAATTACCAACAAATACTTTAGCAGAGAATATTAACAACATTATTATTGAAAAAGTAAATTGTGACATAGAGAATATCTTCTATTGATAGGGTTGTAAGCACTGATAATGCAGTCCATTATCCGCCAGAGTTTCTTCCTAAAACGTCTCTGTCCATCTAAATTACTAACTCATAAATTAGATTTAAGGATTGAATATCCAATAATGCTTTTGAGTAAATCATTGCAATAATACCGGGTTACAGCTTTGAGTGAAAATATCTAGAAATAATGTGAGAAAATAATTCTCAACTGCATTATAAAATTTTTATTGTTAAAAAATAAAAATTCTGTTATTAGTTAAACCTAAGTTCGTTACTTATAAGAGCGAGCGAAGCCGTGACTGGGGATGCTAGTTTAATTATAAAGAAAAATATTCTTTAATCGAAATATGTAACTGATCAGATAAAAAATAGTTATTTAAACTATTCTTCACAATTTAAAGTGAAATCAGGTATTTATGGTAGATACGAATCAAGCATTCATACTAATAAAATATAATTATAATATATTATTCATCTAGCAAACATACATACTAATTTAAATTTAAATGGTACGTATTCTATAACGTGCAGGATAGTACTATAAACAATTAAAAAAAATATATTGAAAAATGGGTTCAACGAACATCTCCAGATATCGCTGTTAACCGAGGTCGATTATACAATATAAATAACCTTATCAAAACAAACAGATAAATTATGTAACCAAAGGCAGGCACGCCCTAATAGAACATCCTCATCGCGTAAGTAAAGAATGCTTATCACTGGAAAAAAAAATGTATTATAACTAAACATAAAAAAAATTATTTTGGAGAGTGGAATAATAATTTTTAAAAAAAATTATAAAAGATTTTAAGATATATTATTTCTCAATCCATCGTATATTTTTTTAATTATTTATTTTTTATTTCTGCTTAACGCCCTTATAAGCTCTGACTAAGACTGGAAGGAAGGGTCAACCTATAGGTTACCCACCTATTCTAGCCAATGTGAGGTCAAGATTCATTAAGTGGGTCCACTGAAAAATAAATTTTAACCCGCCCAGGTAGGATTCGAACCCCACGACCTTCTGTGCCGAGACACCCTCACCCCCAACTCACTAGAACATTCTAGCATGTTGCTCATGTCTCAGATAAGCAAACATTTTACTTGTAAAAGGTTCGTAATGCTCGAAAGTACAAGGAAAAGGTAGGAGCAAATATAAGGTAATCATTATGAATATGGAAAAAAAGAAATGCTTATACTTTTTACCAGCAAGCATAACCTTATACTTCAAGAAAAAGGTTATCCTCGATTTTTTGAGGCCGAATGAGAAACGAAATAACAGACCAGGACTGTTTTGATAGGGATGAATACAGGAAAAAACTAAATGTAATCAAGGTTCTTGTGGGAAGGAAGGATGCGAGAAAAGGAATAGCGTGGACCGAAGAAAGAAGGAAGGAGCAATCGGAAAGAATGAAGAAAAGGTGGGAAGAGAGAAGATAGCAGAGAAGTAGTAAGAAGTGAATGATATTGGCGTGGTCTCTAAGGCCGTTACGTGAAAAAAAAAATAAAATAAAATAAAATAAATAAAGTGCTATAAGGACACTGTTTTACAGATCTGCCAGGATCTGACGATTTTTTGAGGCCGAAGGACATCCTTGGCCACTCTCTCTATCCACAATTAGAATTAGCTTTTTCGTCCTTAAGGATGCTGTTTTAAGATGGCGGAATTTTTATTAGTTTTTTTTCGTCCTTGAGGATAATATGTTTTAACGGTTTTTAAGTAACTTTCGCTATTGTTGTCCTCCAGGATACTGTTTTAAAATATTTAACGGTTTTACGATGGCGGACTTCCTATAAGGACACTGTTTTACAGATCTGCCAGGATCTGACGTTTTTTCGAGACCGAAGGACATCCTTGGCCACTCTCTCCTTCTACCATTAGAATTAGCTTTTTCGTCCTTAAGGATAATAAGTTTTTAACGGTTTTTATGTAGAAAATACATCCAGTAAATGTGCTGTATACAATACAATATGATAACATGATTAAGTCTTGTAGAGAAACTACCCATTGGTAGTACTCTAATGAAATTTACAAAAGAAGAAGATCCCGAGGCCATCTTCTTTTCAGGCGCCTCGGAGGATTCCCAGGAATGGAATGGGAAGCAAGTTGTGCAACAAGTGGATTTGGATGCGGAGTAAGTTTATTATGAAAGGAGAGGTATCTGGTTCGAGCCAAATCAGCGACATAAGGGATATTAAGGTCATTGTGGATTACTTCATTTGTGACAAAGTAAGGAGCATTAAGGATTTTTCGAAGGATTTTGGATTGGAGTGATTGGATGCGGGAAGAATTCGATGGTTTGGTGGATCCCCATAACTCTATACCGTATGTCCAAATAGGTCTGATAATCGTCATATAGATTAGTTTCTTATAGTGAATCGGGAGGTTTGAACGTTTGTCAAGTAAGTGTTGTAGCAGTCGAAATCGACGTGCAGCTTCTTGTCTTTTCAATCTAGTATGAGGGTTCCAGGTAAGTCTCTTGTCCAGATGAAATCCAAGGTATCGTATTTGTTCCACATTATTTAGCGGTACACTATTAAAGGATACAGGAGGACAGGATGAGGTAGGTTTTCGACGGAGGGTAAAGGTTATTTGTTGGGATTTGCTAGGATTTATCTTAACTCTCCAGTTATGACACCATTCTTCAAGAGAAGTGATGTGTGACTGGAGTGTCTGGGATGCAGCAAATGGATCTTCATTGACTGATAACACGCTGGTGTCATCAGCATAGGTTGTGAGGATAGTGTTAGGATGTGTTGGGATATCAGCTGTATACACTGTATATACCCGATCAAAGGCCTGTTCAACGGTTTTGCAATACATCTTGCGCTTGAGATCCTTAAAAACTTCCAAACTTGGTCAGTTGTGATTCGCCACAGATTAATTAAAAATAAACAAATAAATAAAATAAATGTACATTTACCCTCATGTTCATAGAATTTTAATCTTGAGAACTCTTTATAATTTGAGTGTAAATATTATTGTTTATTACAGTTAACAAATAGAATTTTATTTAGACTTAGACATTTGCTACGACCATTATCTAGTGTGACGAAATAGTTTTATACTAGTTTGATTTGTTTTTTGATTTTAATATTAATATTAATAGTACTACAAATGGATATTACACTATACTCATTTCAAGAGAGTTTTTCCATCCCTAATTACCATACGAATTGCTATAAGACTGATTTCAATTGTAAAAAATTCAACTTGATTAATGACAAAAATTTTCATTTAGTTTTATTTTACACCAGACTTTGATGCGCTTATTACAACAGTTTTTTTTTTTTTTTTTTTTTTTTTAGTCAATACCTCTTAGGAATAAAAGTAGAATCATGAGTTTAAAAATGTAGGAATATAAATAATAACAACGAGTGGATTTAATTTAAATATACTTTAATGTAACATTAAAAAGGAAAAAAAAATAGAGAAAAATGAGAAAAATATTAGTATGTCGACTTATATACAAGATGATGTGATCAGTATCCCAAATGCTCTTCTACTCCCTTTCCCCTGACCGAAATCCCACAGGGCATTAAGTCCTGGGAGAGCTGTAAGCAACGTGGAATGGAATCATATAAAGGTCAAGAAAAATCTGAGACCGAAGTCGATCCCCTAAGAGAACAAAAATTTACTCTTTCAGTAGCCCAAACCAGATATCTATCCTTTCATAGTAAGCTCCATAACTATTCAAATCCGTTTATCTCCCAACTTGCCTTACACTCCATTATAATCCTCAGAGGCGTCTGAAAAGAAGATGGCTAAGGGACATACTCATCAAAAATTTTTATTCAACTGCTACTAGTGAGTAGTTCTTCACAAGTTATTTACACGGCATTGTTATAATTATGATCAACTTTACTTGTATATTGTGTACAGTTGTAAATATCAATAAATAGTTTTAAAAAAAAACTCTTTCAGTATTTTCAAATAAATCATGAGTCAACCCAATAACAGGTTCATATGATAATTATATTTAAACGTTTCATATTATTATTTCACACAACAGAAAGAGAGCATGGAGGGACGAGGAATCTTCTATAAATATATAGACAATACAAAAGCAATTTTACATTTAATGAGCGGACTTTTTTTTCTTTCAAATATAATTTTATATTTTACTTTCTATTAGTAAATAAGCTATCAAATACTCTATAATGCTTTTATTTATTACCTAAAATTGTGGCAGATTTTTAAAAATCAAGATTGTATCTAAAATTCCGTCGACCCAAAAAATATTTTGTGTTGTGCTTATTGTTCGATGCATACTATGTAATTGGTAATTTCGAAAAATTTTAATTAGAACGTCAATATAAATTGATCCAAAGATAAAAAGATTAAATTTGATTTCATTAAAAATTAACATACCAGACTTAAAAGGCAAGAAACTGCTCGTCGTTTACAAAATACAAACTAATAACATTTACTAGACAAACGTTCAAAGCTCCCAATGAATTACAAAAGACTTATTTACATGACAGTAATTAGGCCCATTTGGATATATGGTGCTTACTGGACATGGGTGTTTCAGAGCCTATCTGTTTCGGTTCAAACTTGACAATGAATCGTCTTGCCCCAATTGCACAAACCTTGAGGAAACTGTAGAGCATGTATTCTTCTGTTGCCCCAAATTTGCAAAAGAGAGAGAAGATCTAGCCAGGACTATGGGCCATCAGTTGGTGCCAGAAAACCTGGTTAGCCAGACGACTTCTGCCGATGAAAACTGGAATGCTGTTTACGCAGCTTACATCTTCAGAAAGCTACATAAACAGGAGAGGGAAAGACGAGACCTCCTAGTGCCTCAATAATTAGCAGTAGAAAATATAAAGTAGGCACATAGCCAGTCCGCCCCCCGTAAAGTAATACTTGACAGCAGTTCCGCGGGGTGGTGAAGAAGAATAGGGAGGTGGTTTTTAGTGAGTAAGAATCTCACACTGTTGTGGTCTCTCACACGGCCCACTTCGTCTTATGCAAGATTTTCCTCCTCCCATTACAAAAAAAAAAAAAAAAAAAAAAAAAAAAAAAAAAGTTCAGCTTAGGTACTCCACTAAACCTTTCTTTCTCGTATCCAATCCTTACAATCCAAAATCCTCCATGAAACCCTCAGTGCTCCTTATTATGCCACAAACAAACTTATCTATAAAGATCTCAATGTTCCAAATGTCCCAAACTAGTTACCTGTCCTTTTATGGTAAACTCTACACCCACTCCAATCCACTAGTTTCCAAACTTGCCTCGCACTCCCAGATAATCTTCCGAGGCGTCTTAAAAAAAGATGGCCAAGAGACCTAATATAGAACTATGGAAATTTTACGAGTGAGTAGACCTATACACGTTATTGGCATGCCATTGTAACCATTTTCCACAAATTTACTTGTTGTATATAATGTATACAGTTACAAATTTACATAAATAGTTTTTTTAACTACGATATTATGAATTACACATTAAGAGAGCAAGAACGGACGAAGAGCGGAGGTACGAAGAATCATCAATAAAAATAAACTAATACTAAAAAAATTGTACATTTGAAAATCAAATTGTCAAAATGAAGGTTTTATAAAATAAAAAAAATATTGTTTCTAAAATTAGGTCGAGCTAAAAAAAAATTTTTTTGAAATGTTCTTGTTCGATGCATACTGTACTAATTGATAATTTAAAAAAAAAAACGCAACTATGAATAGAGCCACAAATAAAAATATTATTTAATGTTTAAATAAAAGCTTTAAAAAAATACTTTAAAACACCCATGATTATAGATAAAATTAGATCTTCAAACCATTCACTGTCATTGCAATACTAACCAGACGTTAATTAGTTTCAAAAAAAGCTGCCATAATATCAAAGCTTAACTAACAAACTCAAAAACTGAAAAATATTCATGAAATGAATTTATTGCTGTAAGTCCGTCTATAATAAATACTTGAGAGCTTGAAACTGTTCGGAAATCTTTTCTTCCAACTAAATACACGAAAGTTTTCTATTCGAATCGAGCGGCATATAATAAAGTTGCTTACCGTTCGTGTCTAATTCATTAGAGGCATTGGAAAGCTCACCTGAAAATGAAAAAAATAAAATAAAATAAGAAACATTCAATCTCCAATGAAACAAGAATAATATAATTTTTTTTAAAATCTGTTTATGGAAATTTACAACTAAATACAAAATAAAATAACAATACATCTAGTAAATGTAAAATAACGCTTATAATATGTCGATTGCTTGTAAAGCAACTACAGATCGGTAGCACTTAAAATAAAAACTTCTATATTAGAAGGTCCAGAGGCCAACTTTTTTTCAGACTCCTCTAACGGATATGAATGGTTAAGAAGTTTAATAAGAAAGCATGGATATCTGATTTGAGGTAAATCAGCAACATGCGGTATATTAACATCTTTATTGATAAGTTAATTTGTGTCAAAGTAAGAGGTATTGAGGAATTTTTTATGGATTTTGGATTGTTAGGACTGGATATGAGATGAATTAGATGGTTATGTGGAGCCCTGAAGCTCAACTCCGTAGGTTCACGTAAGTAATTACTGCCATGTAAATAAGTCTTTTGTAATTAATCAGAAGGTTTGAACTTCAAGTAGTTTAATATATATTCAATATAGAAGTCGAAAACGAAGGGCAGATAAGTGAAATTCATCTACACCTCCTTATAGCCCAGTCAAATAAGGATTTCATCTCGGTATGGAAGCAATGAAGCTAAATTTTTGCATAAACCTTCGTTCTGGCATTTTAAATAAGGAGTGAAAAGTAACCGACCTCAGCATGTTAGCATACTTAGATATTCAAGGTCAAAGGTCACAATTTCTTTTCAAATATCTCGATTTCTATATCTCGAACGTCAATCAAGGTTACAAAACTTGTAGATAATGAAATTACCTATAATTTTGGGTATATTAATTTTTTTTTTTTTTTTAGGATTACTGTTTTCGAGATATAGCGCGGAGGAGAAGCAGGCACCCGTTTGGACAAACATTTGCTTCAAGTGCCTTCCACAATCGTTTCTCAGAAAAAATGTCAGGATCAAAGTTGTACAGCATTAAATTTACTTTAATTTCATATATACGTTTCTGGCACTTAAAGTAAATATTTGACGAAAAGTGAGATCATTTATTTTTTCTCTATATTATCTACTTTTAATAACGTAAATCTCGAAAACCGTTGAGAGTTGGACAAATATGTATAGAAACAATTTTATAAGAAATTTGATTTGCTTCGATTTTGATTTGCAACATATATTTCCAGAGTCCACAGTTTTCGAGATATAATCGAAAAACTTAAACATGGGATCTTCTCCCCTTCCCCCACCGTAAAATGGGGAATCTCGTTTCCTCAGGACTTTTAGTATATTTACCTTTTAACTAATCCTAGCGAAGCTGTGAAGTCAAAAATAGGTGCATATTTCATGCAATCTAAACCCCTCATTTTAGCACTCGAACTTCGCGAAAACACGTTTTTCGGCACTCTTTTGGCTATAACTCCGAAATTAATAGTTCGACCCAAAATATATTTTTTTTTTTACTAAAACCTGATTAAATTTACTATTAAGCCCATTATATGAAATTTTGATTAAATTGCATTATACACTCGAGCAAGTCCACTGAAAATATCATTATCGTGAGATGTTGCCAAGACATACATATTTATCGTGCTGGCTTGAGTGTATTACAAGGTTTAATCAAAATTTCATATGAAGAGCCTAATAATAAATTTAATCAGGTTTTAGTTAAACTAATGAAAGTTCAGATCGGACAAATAGTTATGCAGTTATAATTAATATGTGCCAAAATAAAACTCGGATTTCAACAGTAAGCGGTTTTTGTAACTTAATTGACGTCCGTGGCATAGAAATCAGGATATTAAAAAAAAAAAAAAAATGATTTTTTTTTTACATTTGACCTTGAATATCTAATTATGCTAACATGCTGAGGTCGGTGACTTTTCGCCCCTTATTTAGAATGCCAAAACAAAGGTATATGCAAAAATTCAGCTTCATTGCTTCAATTCCGAAATTTGCTGTATAAAACTCCTTATTTGACTGGGATATTAATGACTCTGTGTCCCGAGATAATAATTAGCTAGAATAGTTTGAATTATGTTGCTGAAAGAATTTACTAGAGTGTGAAATTCATGAGTGTCCTTTTAAAGTTTATTTTAATTATTTGTATGAGGGCATAGTAAATAAGAATTTTTACGCCAATAATGCCAAAAATAATTTCATACATTCAACAACGTAAAATAGACCCATGATGACTTAAGAAAAAGCTTAATAATAAGGAAAAGAAAAAAAAAAAACCCAGCCTTACAACCCAGCAAGGATCGCCAGGTATGGAAGTCGATCCACGAGGGAAATTATTGGAATAAAACTTTCTGCCTATAACGGGGCTCGAACTCGGGCCCTGGAGTTCGGATTCTTACTAACTGAACCACCCCATTCCTATTGGAGTATATTAAGTTCTTTTATATTTTATGTAAATTGTGGATAACAAGAATCAAGTGTGTCTACCAGTGACGTTATGCATTACCATAAGCTGTCACCAAATCCATCTATTAGCCAAACTAACTGATGTTTCCAACATTGTTAAACAAAAATTATTATTATTTAACCAGCAACTGATTCAATAAGAAGTAATATGCATGACAACTTAAACAGATTTACATAAATGTAATTATTGCAACTGAATAAATGGTTGCTCACAAATCCTTATAAGGATTGACTTTTAAATCATTAATGCCTTAGTTAACAAAAGTGGAATTTGGAGGGGAGAGGCTAAATATTATCGCCGATTCGGAGATGTTTGTACAAGAACGGAAACAATTTGGGAAGGAATTGGGAAACTTCGGTTGTTTTTCTTTTCCGTTAGCAGCCTTCTTGGGCAAACACCGACCTCTCGAGCAGGCACCCCCCCCCCCCCCCCCCCTTCATCACTCGGTAAACTTTATAAATAAATAACAATATCGCCGGTGCAAGTTTAGATTCGGATCTCGTGTTTGACTGACAAGTACTGATTTGCAAGGGAGGGTAGGGTTGAAATAACAAGGAGGAGAGAAGTGCGGATGCTTAACAAAAAAAAAGTGACAAGAACGGTATTTAAAGACAAAATTAAATAATAAAGTAATCAAGGTAAAAAAAAAAAAAACACAATTTTTAACCATTCATATGGCGGTTTTTTAACAAGTAGCAAATACCTAGGGTCTCGTGCAAGGACCTGAGTAGAAAAAAGTTGATTAAAAAACATTAGTTTATCCATAGCTATTATTATTATTAAAAGTCCATTTATTCCCATATAAGATATTTATAAACAACATTTAAAAACTTTTTTTTTTTTTTTTTTTTTTTAGGAAAAAAATTGGCCATCTTTGGGCATAAGCCTCTGTCATTTTTTTTTATTATTTTTTTTTTTTTTTTTTTTTTTTTGTCGAAAGGACCTGTGCCTATCTTATTTTCGCACATCCCAGATAGTTATCCGAAAAATGTTTACAAGCTAAAGGATTTGAGTGGAATTTATAAGACGAAGTATCGTTTGGGCGCCACTTTCTTAGCATTTAATGAGGTAATAAGGAAGTAATAATAAGTTGTATTTTACAAAAAGCAATTTAATCTCCTATCATTATTTATTAAAAATCATATAATATAAACATGATTATCTAAAGTTTGCGACGTTTCATGGCTATTGCCACATTTTCAAGCCCTGAAACATGCAAAAACACACATGCACGACAAATGCGAATAAAGTATATTTATGTGATACTGTATTCATCAATGTACATTATATATAATTAATGAATTGCCTTACAGTGTCCAATAATATTTAGATCCATCTGATTGAACAAATAAAATCTTTTAACGACTAAAAAAGTCTTGTCACTGGTATCATGTCACTTTTCTACATAAATTAAAACTTAAATGAATAAACAATTAAAATAATATAAATATAAAAAAAATTTAATAAATAAAAAATACGAAAGATGTACAAATGTTCTAATGTACTGCTATGATTCAGGGCTTGCAAAATGTGGCAACAGCCATGAAACGTCGCAAACTTTAGATAATCATGTTTATATTATATGATTTTTAATAAATAATGATGGGAGATTAAATTGCTTTTTGTAAAATACACCTTATAACTAATTCTCCTTTGTTAGTATACATTGTACAGTAATAATAAGTATTTTTTAATGAGTTTCATTTTTGTTGGCGTTAACTTCTGAAAGAACCTTTAATATAGTGAACATTTCAATATATAAAACAAAAATAAACACTCAATCCACTCCTATTCGTTTTTTTTTTTTTTTGTTTTTTTTCTTTACACATAACATACTTTTTTCATATTTATTTTCTTATTTTTATTAAATAACAAACTGATTTTAAAATACAATATAAAGTGTATACATTAAATCTTGATACATGACAATGATAAAAATAGGTTTTCAGACACCTGAAGAAATAGACGAGATTATGGAATTATACGTAAGATGCGAGTTAAGAAATAAATATAGTCTTTATCAGTGAGAATTATACGAAGTATATGAGATAAAAAAAAGTCAAGAGTAGACGTATAAATAAAATTATCAATGACACTCCTAAATTAAAACAATCTAAATAACCCAATAAAACATTCATTGTGGTAATTGTAAAATAGCCCTTATGGTACTTGACATCGCACGTCATTGTGAGATAATTTAATTCTAATGATCTAATGATTAGGAATTTAATCTTTCATATTTTAAATAATCATTAATTGTGACTATTTAATAATCCACTATATTTCTTGACGTCAGAGTTGTTGAAAATTCAAAAAATTCAATGATAATGCAGTAATAATAAAAAAAATCAATGATATAATATTTATTTGTTAGGAGGTTAAGGTTATAATATCCCTTGATGACCAAGCGTGCAGGGATATAGGAGTTCTTTGAGTAGCACATTTCGTAGTGTGTTGTGACTTTTTGATTTTCCTTTTTGATTTGAATTTCTATTCCATAATCAGTTGCCTTAGGCTAGTTGCACACACACCGACTTTTTGCCGGCCGGCAAAAAACCGACCGATATTTTTCCGGTGCTAGTGCTTGCACACTCACCGGGTTATTTACCAGTCAAACAATTAGTAGAATTATAATTTTATTTTATTCTTGACTTTTCGACCTAAAACTTTTAACAATTTTATTAACAATTGATATTGTTTCATTCGATTCAGTAACTCAAACAAGTAGTAGCTTTTGTAATTATAGTGCATAAAACAGTAATTATAATGCAGTGGCAGGCGCCGGCAACTCAACGGCATTTTGCCGGTCGGCAAAAAGTCGGTGTGCGTGCAAGGTTACTATTTGGCATGTCGTTCACTATTGAAATTCGGACGACCGGTAAAAAACCGGCCGTCCGAAACCGGTGTGTGTGCAACTAGCCTAAGACTTTGCTGATCGATTGGTCTGCTATTTACGAAAACGTTGACTTTTGTGATTTGATTTAGAAATATCCATGGCTATTACCTAAAACCTATTATTTATAGACAACATTTCTCATCAATACCTACTTAATTTTCATATTTTACATACTTAGCACAAAGGACACGGGATTCGCTTACAAAAAACGTAATGGTTAAGGCCGCCAGTGTTTTTATCACTACTTTATTAAAAACTTTCTTATTCCAAAACAAACCTATTTTAAATAACTATAAAATTAGTCCCTGTAATCCTCCACTAAGATCCCGAGGCGATCTTCTTTTCAGACGCTCCGGAAGGTTATCGGGGATCAAGTGGGAAGCAAGTTAAGGGACTAGTGGGTTTGAGTGGTTATTGAATTTACTATGAAAGGTTATGTATATGGTTTAAGCTCATTCACCAACACATTGAACATTCAGGTCTTTACAGATAAGTTTATTTGAAAACGAATAGATGTTCCTTCTCGTTTTGGTCTTGTATGTGGACTCCAAGTTTAGAGTTTGTCCAAATGGAATCCCAAAGTCGAGGATCTGTACATACAGGGATTAATGGAATATGATTAAAGGGTACTGCGTGACAAGAAGTCGTCGGTTTACGACAAAGGAATCAACATTATTCTAGGAGCTTTGTTTAGATTTATTTCTAAGCTCCAATCTTGACACTATTCTTGAAGGATTTTAATACTTGGCTGGAGAGTTAGGGATGCAATGAAGGTACAGTGAAACTCCGGATACCCAAAAATCAGATTTACTATTGAATGAGGGTATAAAAATAAAAAATACAGACATATGTAATGTTTTAACTATGTATATTATCGAATATTTAAAAATGTGGCTGTTTATAGAATTATATAAATGCAACAACAAAGTTTAGTTAACATATCGGAAATCGTGGATGTTCCAACATAGAACTCGTCCGCCAATTTAATTCCCAGATTCTCCTTTCCTAAGACGTTCTACAATGGAAAGTTTTTCGGGCATAGTTATTACAACATTGCGCTCTCACTCAGCCTCCACTGGGTTTTCTTTAACACCAGTGACGCAGCTGAGAGAGAAGAGCTGGGACCTCTCTGTGCCGGGCCTGTCCTTCCCTGAGTGGAGGGACAGGGTTGGTTGGGAGATCCATAGGATGAATGTGTATTGTAAATAAGTATGAATGTAGTTTTAATTTTTAATTTATCTATATTTTTATTTTTATTATATATTTATTTTTACTTACTCAATGTTTTATTTTATTATCCTAGCATTTTATTTTATTTATATGTATATTGTTTATGTATAGGAAATTCTTTCTCTTATCTTTTAATTTATTTTATTTTATATATTAATATTTTTTTTTTCCTCTCTCTTTGTACATAATGTGTGAATGTAATCATAAGCCATCAATATTACTTATTGCCCATATTTGTGACAGATTGTAATAATTACTCAATAAAAGTTCTTTAAAAAAAAGTTATTACATGTTTTCTATTAGTTGTTTAAGTTTATAAAGAAACCACTGTATGATATCAAATCCGTGTAGGATGGATGTGCTATACTTTTAGGAATTCATTAAGTACGCTCACTCAGAACTTGACTGCTATGAGGTGCGTGGTCTCTGCCCCTGATAATGAGATGCAGTTTCGGTAGCCGCCGCTTGGTCTATTTAGTTCTATGTCTTTTATTGTGTCATGAAAACTAATGAGACGGGAGCTATCGTATTTATGTGAAATCCGAATCACGACCTACAATGTCTTTTAGTAAACTACTTAAAAAAATTGTAAGTAATAAATTTTAAAAAAATAAATTATATATACGTATATATATATATATATATATATATATATATATATATATATATATATATATATATATATATATATATATTTATATATATACGAGGTGTGATCAATAAGTTCCAGGACTGAATTTTTATACATTTATTCATACAACATACAGGTTATTCAAATTTGTCTCCTTCGAAGTACTCCCCTTGGGAAGCTACACACTTTTCCCACCGGTGTTTCCACTGATCAAAGGCCCCAGAAAACTCTTCTTTTGTAAAGGTGTTTAGCAGCTCCGTTGTGTTTTCTTTAATTTCGTCAACTGTTTGAAATCTTCGTCCTTTCAGGTGTCTCTTGAGCTTCGGGAAAAGAAAAAAGTCGGCTGGAGCCAGGTCAGGTGAGTAGGGGGGCTGAGGAATGACAGTCATTGCGTTTTTTACACAAAAAGGCCATCTTTAAACCTCTTGAACCACTGATGGCAGCATGATCGGCTTAGACTTCTTCACCAAAAGCCTCTTGTAACATCAAAAAGGTTTCAGAAAACGTTTTGTTCAGTTTCACACAAAACTTCACACAAACACGTTGTTCTTCTTTCACATTCATAAAATAGCCAAACTCTATAAAACTAACCTCAAACAAACTGTGCTAATGTTACTTTCAGTGATGTTATGATTGATCTGCAAACACAGCCGTGTTCCTGTTGAGTCAGACAATAAAATGCTGCCAACCGCATCGCTGTGAGTATTGCATGCAGTACCGCATTGCATTCCCATAGTATATAAAAAGCCCTGGAACTTTTTGATCACACCTCGTATATATATATATATATATATATATATATATATATATATATATATATATATAATCTTCAAATCAATCAGGATAAATCGGATATCCGGATAATTGGAATTTCACTGTATCCCTATTTATGATAATTGCATATGTATCTTCACAGATGCTGAGGACGTTCCTAGGATGAGTCGGGGTGATAGTTGTAAACACCTAATAAAGGACATATAGGTAAATTTTTGAACTTGACTGTTATCCATGCAGTATGGGTTTTTGATAACAAATTAATTGAAAATTGGTAAATTTTATTATTGCTAAACCTTCCTGGAACTATAAACATGATATGGTTAAAAAAAATGTATACGATAAATAGCATGTTCTATTATATAATAGTATAGATAGTAGTCTTTTTTTTTTATCTACAAAGAGAACTAACAATTAACCTTCCCATCATTGATAAGATAAGAAACCTAACGTATAGTTCCTTCCTTACAAATAGTTCTCATACGTTCTTTTAAAACCGGCCTTGTCGGATAACGTTTACGCAGTTACACAAGACGTGTTTTCTCCACCGGATAATGACCCACAATAAATCTCATAGTATTTAATTTATTTGTATAAACGTTAATAGAAAAAAATAAATATTTATCGAGACGTGAAAATATTTCATAATGGTCATTTTATTTTCTGTTATAAAAAAAGCAAATCCTTTGAATAAGTGTCTATAAAATTTATCAAATGAATTTATTTACTGGAAGGGATAAATAATAGAGGAAGGACGGGAGGTAAGGAATTACAAATGTTTTAGCCGTTCCCTCAACCCCTTAGTTGTTTACCTTTCTCCGCCTTTATCTTGTTTCACTTTGAAATGTTACCAAGCTCCACTCTAAGCTAATAATGGACTGGGCATTAAAATTTTAAATAGAGAGCATTAAGGCTTTTGGAATCGCATGAATTAATAATAAACTATTCATTATTTGTGATAAACAGGAAGTTATACTGAATTAATCTAGATCTATTAATCTGAAGGTAGACAACTAAATAATTATATTAATGGTGTAATTAACATTAAATAAGTTTTCAAATAATTTTCAATTGCATATACTGATAAGCAAATAATTCCCCTAAAGTTTTTTTGTTTTCCTTTTCTCGGCTAAAATAATTGTTTTTTAGGTTTTCACCTCCCCACTTAAACCAGGGCATATGGAAAGTGTTAGGTTTATTAAAAATATCACAATAGTTGAATAAAAGCAAGAAGTATTTTCAAAAAAAATTAAAGTCAAGAAATTGTAAACTAGTATTTTTTTATTACAATTTTGCATCAGATGGGGTATATTCCTGAAGAATTAATTTTAAATCACATTACACCTATACCCCATCGAATACAAGACGTAATGAACGCAAAACCTTATTAATTTAAAATTCCGTAAATTTAAAATCATCTGGTAAAGCTTTTCAAATACTCCTTGCATTCATTTAATTATTTTAAAAATCATAATACGTTTCGTTAGCCCAGGCTAATGTATATGGGAACGTAAAGTCCAAAAAAAAAGACATTTTAGAGGAGAAAATGAAAAAATGAATTCCCGTCCAGTGTGTGTATGTGTATATGTGTATATCAACAGGAATGTTTGGAACATTTTTTTCAGTGAGGCATACAACGTAATAAAAAGTGTAAATTTAAAGTCGGCTAAGAGACTTTCTAATGTAATTAGAAAAATTATTAACATGTAATTGTTATCATTTTCCACATATTTACTTGATGCAAATATTTTAGACAGTTGTATTAAATATATCAATGATTAAAAAAAAAAAAAAAAAAAAAAAAAAAAAAAAAAAAAAAAAAAAAAAAAAAAAAAAAAAAAAAAAAAATGCTTGTTCACAATATTTGAATATTATAACTCTTCTCTTTTTTTCTGGATTTAACATGAGCTCCTATATTATTGTGTTTATTATTAGAATTTATTAAATTTTATTTTTATTTGCTTTTGAACTTACGCTCAGTTTTCTGAAAATAAGATGGCCTAGAGACCTTGTAAGCTAGAAGTTTTACTTAAGAGCTGGTAATAGGTAGTTCTTATAAGTTACAAGCATCCCCCCGTCGGGGTTTCGCCCGTTCTCTTGAGTAAGAGAACGCCTAGAACTTAACTAATAATTTAAATTGTATTTGTCTATCGATAAAAACCGTGTATCGAAGTATGCATTTGAGCATTATTTCTTTAATGATACTTTCAAGCTAGTTGAAATTTAGTAATTTTCAACCTTAAAATTGAACAGATTAGATGGTTGCAGATTACAAAAAAGCATAATTGGACAATTTTTAATTTTAATGAATGAATTGTTAATCCCGATAGACACAGACTATTAAGATACTCTTGCGGATAATGGACTGCATTATCAGTGCTTGTAGCTACAAGCCCATGATTCATATTTTTACACATAATATCAAAAGGCAAAGGATGGACATTTTAATTTGAAAATATTTTTTTTCGAAAGAAATAATTTTATTGACTACATCTGGTTGGATTTTAATTTCCAATCATAAAAGTACACAAAAGTGTAGCAAACCACGTTTCTGACACTCAACATTGTACAATTAAATTTTCATTATTTTTAATCTTATTATTGCTAAACCTACCTAGAACTATGAAGATCTAGTTAGAACTAGAAATAGATGGGTTCAGTAGTCTTACCATTGTCTATAACGGTATGGTGCTAACCACATATCCGTTGATTTTCACTTCACTGGGATCCACAAGTCGAACCAAATATTTAAATAATTTTTGATAATTAAACTGAATACAAGAAAATTTTATCGTTAATTTCAAGATCAAGTGTATATATTGTACAAAGCTGCATTTTTTTATAAATAGTTAATAAAAAAATTAATTAATTAAAAAAAACCTTAGATGCTATAAAAACAAAAAATCAGAAAAATAATATTTGAACACCTAATGTAATTCTCCTTCCTCTGCTTTAACTTGGAAAGTAATACGCGACTAATATATGACTGATTGATACATAAACAATACATAAAATATACTTATATAGTTCCAATATAGGTACATAATAATCTATGACTAACACGCAAAAATAATAATGGATAAGCGAGAGTATTATCTTGGATAGTGATGGCGTTATAGGTTCCCTCAATGAAGAGTTGTGCCATCCAATCAACCAGAGCAAATTAACTTTTCATCCTCTCCTCGGCAGGCAGGCTATTGCCCTATTCATTTACCAAGGAGGGCCAGTAACAAACACCCAACACCCAACACCTAACCAAGCTAACAAGGAGAATAACGTGTTACACGATAAACAAAATACGGCTACAAATAAAAAAATACAGAGGGGATAATTAAAGGATTCTCTTATTAGTTTAAACCTTCTTTACAAACAAGGGGAGTCTCGTTGAAAAAGAAAAGAAAAAAATTATTAAAAGTAAAATTGGGCGGGGAACAAAGGAGTACCTCTTCTTCATTAATTTCGCTCATTACGCCTAGAAATTTCATGCCTTTTATTTTTTTAAAGAAAAATTAAGACAAATTCTTTACAGAGAATTTTCTTAATAACACCACCTGATTATCATAAAGATGATTCCATGGCGTGGATAAAAAAAAGACAAAATAATTAAAAGCTTAAAATAATTTATTCTAAGATTGATTAACTTCGTTTAAGGCCTCTTGGGCTAATGGGCAACTGTTTACTTTGGATAAAAACTTTTTAAATAAAAACCTACATCAAAATATTTTTTTTCTCTTTAATTTTCAAATCTACAACAGTCAATTTTCCGTGACAACAAGCATCTGCTATGGTAGTATAGAAGACAAGTGGCATGTCAGGCATATGAAGGTCAACACCCAGCGGTACTTACTCCTAACATGATCGTTAATTAATTTTAACGTAGTAGATCTCAACTTCTTTTTAGACTTATTCGTGTAAAATTCATGTTTCTCTATGTCATGGTTGTTGATATGCCCTTAGTTTGTCGTTAAGTCTTTAGTATGAAATCTGGATATGATCTTGTACCATGGGTATAGGTAAGTCTATGTGCAATGTTATGTTATTGACGTACCAGGGTGATGAAGCTTAAAGTTATTGACAGGAAAGTATGTATTTTTTGAATGTGTGTTTTTTTAGCTATTCTTACAAAAAAATTATTATTTGAAAATTAAAATTAGGAACAATTACTTCATCGCTTAAATTAGGCAATACCCTTTAAAATGGGGATACTCAATTATATAAATACCAGCATCCCCCGTCACGGTTTCGCCCCTCTCGTAAGTAAAGAACATAGATAATTTAAACTAATAATAGTTTTATTTGTTTATCGATAAAAAACTTTCATTGGATTAAGCAATGGAACATTGTTCCTTCTAATGCTATTTCCACGCGTAGCGGTAATTTTTAACCTGGTTAAAATTGTTCAGATTAGGTAATTGAAGATAACATAAAAGTATAATTTGACATATAATTGTATGAGCTGATAATCTAAATATACTGAGACTATTAAGAAACTCTTGCGGGTAATAAACTGGAATCACCCGTACTAAAATGTATTTATCGGTAACGTGAACATTATTTCTCTATTTTGTGTACTCTCACTAACTATAATGTTCTGAGTATTAAACAAACGAACAATTAAGGTAAAATATCTCTCATTAAAGAAATAAGAGACCTAAGAGAATACAAGTATGCAAATATCTCACCCATTAATTCAAGAGAGGTTATGATTAATACTGATACAACATCTGCTACATGACAATTATCAAGAATAATACTATTAGGATACAAACAAAATATCAATACTGACATTGCGTCACCACATTCTTTTGAGGAGCCACTTGTTCAATTGGACTTAATAGCTACAAACAGTCCATCTAAACCCTATCTATCAAAGCTAACTAAATTAGGCGGTTGAAAAAATATATATTATTAACGAAATCATTAGACTCCATTGAAAACAAAAAAATACTAAATCTATTTTTTAAACAAGAATCATAATTGAAAAAAAAAAAAATGCTTTTTTACCTAATGACCAAAAAATAACAAATAATTCAAAAAGCGAAATACTCTGACCTAACACCTCCGTTAGAGTGAGATTAAGGAGGAGGGTAACAAATATGCAACACTAAAATCGAAATTAAAATTTAAACGCAAAGAATATGAAAAATGACTAGTATTACTTAAAAATGCCTGATGATTTTATTAATTACAATAAAAATATCAAAAAGAAAATTTTTAGAACTTCGAGAAATATTGGAAACTACAAACATTTCAGACACAAAAATTGTGACTAGTTGCTAGGTCTCCATGGTACGTAAGTAATAGAACGCTACATAAAGAATTACACTATGTACTCGACACCACATCATAACAAACTACAGAAAATTTCATAACAAACTTTATGACTATCCTAACAGAACGACAGAACACGACTACAACAAATACTACACGTCAATTCTTACCAGAGGTTAAAAAAGGAGTATGAGGAATCTCCATAGGCAACCTAAAATGTCAGGAGGAGTTACGAAAGGGTACTGTTCTACATCTTTTATTTACTTTGTATTCAGCAATATTATTAAGTTTAGATTAATTGCAGGTAGGTATGAATTAAAAAAAAAATTATCTTTCTCTATACCGTTCCCATATGAAAGCCATGAATGGGGCTGTAAAATATATGCATTTGTATATTTCTCCGAGCCAACTAAAACATCTTCTGTAATCACAATTTAGGTATATGTTTTGAGGCATTTGGAATCTATTTCAATTATTTTTAGTTTGCATATTTCGTCATAGATACATATTGTGAACTGTAATTGCATATTTATCTACATAACAGTTATATCAGCACTTAAACTTTTATGTTTCGTATAGTTTTAAGGGTGATAGAGACGTTTTACGTTGTGCTTGTTTTGATAGAATTGCATCAGCAAGTGCACATTAGTAATACAAAACTTAAAAGCAGGAAAGCACAAATTAAGCAAATGTTATAAGTCAAAATTTGTTACACAAACTTCCACTGGATCAGAAAAGTCATTTCAATACAGACTTACGTTTTAGTTCAAGCTGACATCATAAATTAAGCCGCTTCAAGTATTTTAACGTGTTTTTTTTTTTTTTTAACATTCGCCTTGTCATTTTGCTCTTTGATAGTTTTCTTCCTATAGTTTTAAATTTCAACACAATTAACTCACTTAAACTTGAGTTTGTACTAATTGAAATATAAGTATGTATTGCATTTTTTTTTTCTAAACGAGATAGATAGTTACATATTTTCTGTATTTAATTGAATATTTTACCCGATATATTTTCATATATTTTCTGTTTTTATTGCATATAGTTCACAACCCTATCAGTTTTGTGGCCGAATAGTCGACATAAAAAATTAAGAACACTTAAAAATCTGTTATTTTTTTTGATCGATTGATTCCTGATGTATCAAGAAGGCATGTTTACCTACAGTATTTTTACTGACTATTGAACAACCTATCCAATTTACATCACAATTACTTAACTTACAGTTTAGATATATATTTTACTGAATACTACCAGTCTGTTTATGGCGTATTATACTCTGTATTATCGTACTTTTCAATCTTAATTTTGATACAAGAAATATTTAAACCGAATAATTAATATTAATAAAGGCCAATTATTGATGATTCTAGTTGATATCCGGCTCAATGAAGACGGTCACATTGATGTCAAGCCCATTTATACAGGCCATCGGAGCCATACAAGATTGGCAATATTTATCACAATGAATTAATTCAGAGAGAGATTCCCTATTCACAGCTACATAGAGTCGATCAGAAACAGTTAAATGCAGATGATATATGGTTAATTTTGCCAGTAAACATAGCGTTCTGAATTTAGAAGCGGCAAGAGGAGTACACTAATGATATTCCAATTATGCGTGATTGAGGCCGAACAGTCTGTCCGTTCTACATCTCTTTACATCGACGTAATTAAACGGGATAATTAGCGAGCAGGTGATTAAATGCTGCTATACATAATATCCAATATTCTCGATCACTTCTCCCGCGGTTTGAAACAATGTATTCAATGGCGAAGGAGAGGGAGGGAGCACGATATCGAATAACTAAATATTATTTATAAATAACCTCAACGAAAAAAAAAATTATATAATATATGTTCAACCTAATTTAGGTTATACAATTTGTTTTTTCCATTCAAAGACTTACAAGAAATTTTAATTTATAAAAAATAATTAAAGGGAATATCAGTTAACTAATCTATATACTGAAAAAAAAATGCCATCTATTTTTTTTTTCCCTAGCTGTTTCATTTTTTAAGATGTAAAAAAAAAAATGAAATATGAAATTATTATTATTATTAAGAAAATGATATGGTTGACTGTATGATGTAATAGCAGAGAAATGGTTAGGGATGCAGTCAGCTATAATTTAAACATTTTTTTTTTCTTTTCTTTTTTTTTCCCCCATTTATTGATATTTACAACTGTACAAAATAATATACAACAAGTAAATGTGTTGACAGTGAATACAATGGCATGTAAGAACTACCCACTAGTAGCACTTCAATAAAACCTACACCAAAAGGTCTCTAGGCCATCTTCTTTTCAAACGCCTCGGAGAATTATCAGGGATGGAGGAGGAAGCAAGTTGGGAGACTAATGGATTTGAGTGGTTATGGAGCTTACTATGAAATGATAGGTATCTGTTTTGGGCTAACTCAGCAACATATGGAACATTAAGATCTTTATGGATACGTTTATTGGTCACATAGTAAGGAGCATTGAGGATTTTTCGAAGGATTTTGGATTGTAAAGATTGGATACGAGATGAATTGGATGGTTTAGTAGAGCCCCAAAGCTCAACTCCGTACGTCCAAATAGGTCTAATCACTGTCATGTAAATGAGTCTTTTGTAATTAATTGGGAGCTTTGTACGTTTGTCTAGTAAATGTTGAAGTAGTCTGTAACGACGGGCAGTTTCTTGTCGTTTTAGTCTTGTATGTGGATTCCAAGTAAGACGTTTGTCCAAGTGGAGTCCTAGGTAGCGGACTGTTCAACAGGGATTAGTCGAATATCATTAAAGAAATACTGTAGAGTATTTAAACATCTAAATTTTTTTAATTAAAAAACTTGGATGTGTTAATTTCTGAACATTTCTCTACTGCTATTATTAATGTGAACTAAACACCCCGTCAAATGTATCGCAACACTTAGAAATATTTTAATTTTACAAAGACCTCTGTTTTTTTTTAAATACTATAGAAAGGTTCTCAAGTCTATAATAAACATTTCTAAACCAGAAATAAACAAATTTTATAATAATAAATTACAGTATTTCTTCCAATAAACAAAAAAATTAGAAAACTTGCTTTTTAAAAGTTTTATGTTTCACATTTTTCATAATTTTTAACTTTTTTTTTTTTTTTAATTTGATTTGTTAATAACTTCAAGGGCTTGAAATATAGCATATAATTCAGCATAGTATGAGCTCATTAGTAGCAATAAAAAATAATAGCAATATAAATAAAAATAACATTTTAGCCAACGTAATAAAAGAGCACTACCACGCGAGTAAAAACGAAAAACAAATAATATTTTTATGGATCAAGGCGCACATTTGAATTCCCGAAAATGACGAGGTAGACCGCCTTGCTAAAACTTCCGTCAACCTAACGCATACCACTGACATAAGCAAATATATGCTTACTAAGTGGACACAGAATTATTAGGAGTCATCTACAGGCATATACTATAAGTCTTTTGTAAGTTTATCTTCAGCGCATAGGAATTAAGAAAAGCTCTGAGTGTGATAGATGTAACAAAAGAGAAACCCTCCAACACAGTTATAGAATGCCCGGCTTACAAAAATCAAAGAGAAAAGTTCCTTAATTTTTTAGAACCTTCCAGCAATAATATCCGGTATAAAAAATTATTAACAACAAACAAAGCAGAGGAAATCATCAGCATCACTCAGTATTTATATTCAATAAATAAATATATTTAACATTTAAATAGTAAAGACCTAAATAGAACAGAAATTCAAGATTGGCTGTATGGATGATTCAAATGCCATTACTAATTTTTAAAAAATTAAATTTTAAATTTATGTTTAATAAGACATAATGCCCCCTCTGGCTTGAATGCCTTGGCATACTTGTAAATAAAGAAACGAACGATAAAAATGGACAGAAGGAAATTTGAAAAAAAAAAATCTAAAATTCCATTGTTTGTTATTAACAAGGAAAAACATTGATGTGTCTAATCCTTAATGTCTCACGTTTAATAAATAATAGTAATATGAATATAAACCAAGTATGGATTAAGGTAAAAATCTCGAGAATTATGAGTGTTGCAATACTTTTGACGGCGAGTTTATATAGTAAAGTATATATATATATATATATATATATATATATATATATATATATATATATATATATATATATATATATATAATATATCCATTTTGATAAAAATTTAACTTGCTTTCAATTCGGTCCCGAAATATTTAATTATTTCAAATCTTCATAAAATTATGAAATTATAGTAATTTTGAATCAGATCTAAACCAATATATATCAAATTATATTCACATGGAAACTATTAAAAACTAGTCCAAGGTTAGTCCATGATTACTCCAGGTTAGTTATCATACTTACATTTCGCCACACCTGTGCGCCTACTAAGTTTAAATCCAAAAGTTACAAAAATAAAGTTAGTGCATCGGACGGTGATTATAAAAATGACAAGTGTGAAGTAGGCGTTGAATACGAACAGTATTTTAGGCAACAGGAAGAAAAACAATCTGAACTGAAATCTGCACCAACACCAGAAGAGTCTGAACGGGAGCACAACGCTCGTCCAGAAGACGAGGAACATCGCCCGCAAGTACGACAATAACGTAAACGTACACAGAGAACAAAAAATCGCGACATAGCTTCGTAGCCACAGTATCCGATCCGTATCCACGGGCACCATGATCGAAATGCGGAACACAGACTGACAGAATAAATAAAACAGTCCATAGTTCGGGCGATGTGCACGTAAACATGTGGTTGTTTCGAAATAATCACGATTGTTTACGTTATCTCCTGGTGCAGAGCTAAGGCTTTATTGAAAGGTTGGGAATTATCTTAATTCGTGACGCAGTGCCCCATATACAAAAGAATGAACGATAAGAGGCGTTGACGATTTCAAAAAGTAAAAATAGACCCCTGGGTCAAGAGTGCATAACCGATTCACAAATCAGTTCATTCGCAAACTAAATATACAATGAGCCTATTTTTATTTTATTTTGTTTATATATATTTTATAGGTATTAATACTTTTAACTATTATTGTAACGGAAATTGTTTCTTAACTTATTCCGTATTATAGACTTGAAAAAAAAATGTCTTCAGAACTAGGAGTTATATTTAGATATTAAATATTCTGTTTTGAGCTCATTATTTCATTCTTTCGACTTCTTTAATGCATATATTTTGCATAATTAATAAGAAAAAAAAATCTTAATAGAAAAATGTGCATATTAAATTCAACATGTATAAGAATATGCATATGCTAGTATACAGAAAACATTGTATACCAAACAAAATTATATTGTTTACAATGACAAAATCATACTTTGTATAGGAAAAAAACAAATAAAAGTTACGTAACAATAATTTAAATTCGTTTCTGTACTTTTAATAGCTTAACATTATTTTTCAATTGCGAAGTATATCTTCCCAACTAAAAAAAAGAAACACGACATTAAAGATTATAATTTCAATTTTTAAAGATTTTAATTATTATTCAATGTTAAAAGAAAAAAAAAAACTATTTTCATAAATATCAAAATAAATTTAAAAAGACTTGGTAAAAATATTTTTTAGCCTGCATTTCAATGAAGAAAACGGAACAGTAATTTTTTTTCTCTTTTTCATGGGAAAAAAAAATACTAACCATGTATAGAAGTATAGAATACTCAATATATACATATAAAGATTATTATATAAAGGCACGTGGATTTGAAAGGTCTTAAATATACATTTTTTTTCTATTCTATTTTTTTTTTGTTCTATTCGTTTTTCACTAGGGTAAAAATTTAAATTTGAGCAATACCTATTAACCAGTAGTATAGGTAAAAAAGAATTATTTAGTTAAATGTTCCAAAATATAAATACGTGTTCGATGTAGATTTTTTTTTTAGATTGAAGTTTTTATTTGGGCGATCAACTTCCAGGTTATTACGCCCTTTTCATTTAAATGTTGGAAATTTAATTTTCTTCGTCCTGTATCATAATTTTCGTGTAATTATAAACAATAAAATATAATACGTGTTTGATGTATGATGAAAATCCACAATTGTGAGTGAAATATATCTTTATGATAACTTAAATATATAAGGTGTATACCAGATGTTGAATTTATTTTTTCTTATTTTATAGTTTTAAGAATCAGAAATATGAACAATAGCTGAATTAACAATACCACTTGCCTTTTTTAATACATCTATTTATCAACATATTCAATCATGTTATATAAACTTTAAAATAACTCTAACCGTTTTTATTATGATAACTAATAAATAAATTATCTGTTTCAGCCAGTATGGGGGCCATGACTTCCGGTGCATGGCTTGCTTGGCCTTCCGCAGCGATCAAGCCACTCCTGAAGGGCGAGAAGTGCTGCACAGTGTCCAGGAGCCAGGTTTCCACAATGGTAGCCCTCATGGACCTAGGCAACATCATAACTCCGATACCATCATCATACTTCATGGATTGGATCGGTAGGAAGCCGACTCTATACATCACTTCCGTGATGTACCTCATCTCCAGCATCAGTGTCATCGCCGCTGATGATGTCTGGTACCTCTACACCGCAAGGTTCTTCGCAGGCCTAGCTAAAGGAGTTGCCTTCGCCGTTGTTCCTATATACCTCGCTGAGGTGGCCAATATACAAATAAGAGGGGCCTTGAGTACCATGTTCATCGGCTTCCTCAACATCGGCATGTTCTATGACTACTTCTTCGGAGCGTTCCTGTCATATGACGCGCTGAACATCGCGAACGTCATCACTCCAATCATATTCTCTATAGGATTCTTATTCGTACCTGAAAGCCCGTATTTCTTGACGATGAAGAAAAAGGAAAAACAGGCGCTAAGGTCTTTATCGAAATACAGGCAACTGAAAAGAGATAACGAAGCACTACTGGTCGAAGCGAAGATGGTCTCAGCCACCGTGGAGCGGGATTTAGAGCAAAAGGGAAGATTTATTGATATTTTTACAACGAGAGCTATGAGAAAGGCGACTATGATAATCATTCTACTAGCCCTTTTCCAGAGGTCCAGTGGGATAAGCCCGACCTTGGCCTACAGTACGATAACCCTTCCAGAGACTGGAGGAGGTCTCAGCAGGGAACTCTACATGATCATATTCAGTTTTATTCTCATCGTTTCGAATTACATAGCAACCCCACTCATCGACACTATTGGACGTAAGAAACTGTTGATCTATTCCGCTCTCACAACCGCTATAACTCAGTTGACCGCTGGAGCGTTCTACTACTTCGAATCCAACAAATACGATGTCACTGCTTGGAATTGGCTGCCGTATGCATGTGTCATTATTTTCGCTATTACTTATTCCCTAGGCATTGGCTTCATACCTTCCACTCTAGTCGGAGAACTGTTCCCAACCAATGTCAAGTGCTACGCCAGTTCTGTTTCTGCGATAATCCTCGCAGCGACTTCCTTCGTCGTCAATAGGATATTCCGAGAGGTAGCCGATCGCTGGGGAGTGGAATACATGTACTTCTTCTTCGCTTTCGCCTCTATTGGATGCGTCATATTTAGCATTTTATTCGTCTTCGAAACTAAAGGAAAAACGTTCGCTGAGATCCAGAACATCTTGAAAGCATCGACAGAAGATAAAATCCCGGTCACATAAACAACCAAAGAAGACTGATACTTAACGTGAATTTGTATACGCTTCTAATGACATTTTGATATTAGTTATCATTAAATTTATTCATGGCTTTCAGAATTGTATGTGGTAATAAGGATTACCACAAATAAATTTACGAAACCATGAATTAGGCTTCGAGGTAAGATGTTATAAACATCTCACAAACTCATACCTTAGCTTGATTAAATAAATTATTTTTGTAATATTTGCAATGTAAATAAAATAAGATCATTCTTTAAAATATATATATTTTAAACTATCCAACTCCTAAAATCCGATCTGAATTAATACCTTTAAGCATTTACATTCACTCAAATGGTAAGTCACAATATGCTATGATAAATCGGATTTAGTGATAGTATCAAACATAGAAACATAGATCAAAACATCAAACATAGAAGTAGTTTTTAAGAACTACTACATAGTACTAACAACGCAGTTTTTAGAACTAAAAACATGTTAGTTTTTAGGACAACGTATCTGACATGTCTGTATTTAAATATTAATAGCACATTAAAGCTAGTACATTAAAAACGACTGATGTATATACACATCTTTTCTCTGCATAAAAATAAATAAATAAATAAAACTGGATAAATTAGAATTTATTTGCTAAAATTTATTAACATGCTAAATACGAATAATTATATCAGGTCATGTTACATATCTGCTTCTTGAGAAACTCTGATTCTTCAATACACTTATTTATATGCAAACATTATATAGAAGCAATCGATCGTAGGATCAAAAAAATTAGTACATCTTGTTTTAATACTAAAAAGTACTTTTACCAACAGAAATAAATCGTAAAAAAGTTAAAAAAAAAAATAAGAATAAGGCATATTGAACAGAGGAGTTACCATATCAACAAAATTATGTTGTTTGAGGTTGAGTTTATTTTAATTTTTAATTATGTTGAGAAAAGGATGAGTTTTAGACATAGTAAACAGAAATATAAATAAAAATTTCCCTAACGAAATATAGGGTTTGATTAAAGGAAGGAGTAAGATACTGCATCACAAATAAGAGTTCCATCGGATTCAAAAGTTTGCAAATTACTCTGGAATTTATGGGCATTACAAGGTTCAAATACAAAGTAAACAATCTGAAAATGTCTAGGATGTTCTAGTTTTTGTGAAAATGTAGTTTTACTAAAAAATTCAGACCACATGAACAATATTTATTGCTCATACTAATTAAAATATGCTAATATTCTCAACGGGAAAATAGTATCACAGTTGACCGTTAAGTATGATACAAGAATGCAAGGGAGCAGTCATAAAGAAACAACACGTCCAAGTAAAAGTAAGAATACTATAATTGTGTGCCAACTTTTCGATCTGCCAAGCAGGTCTTCTTCAGGGCCACCGAACCACAAAAGAGAGAAGACGAACTATGCCTAATCACAGTTCAAAATGGTAATTATTTCTCCATTTTCCGTTAGTGAATACATGCCTTTACAAACTGATGTTTGGATCGCAGTAACAAGATAGTATATTTAAAGGCTGAATGAAGAAGTGTAGATCTGGCACATGTTACGTCGTTCTATGATTAAAGATGAACAATGTCGTTTTTTTTTGTTGTTTTTTTGGAGAGGAATTGAAGAATAATAACATAATTCATAATTAGATATACAACAGTCAAAACGAAGATAACTTTTAGGACGATCACACAAGCACCTTGGTACATAACATAACTCTGCAGAGTCTTTCATGTGCTTACCATCAAATGACACTTTAAGTGTGAAAAAAAGCCCATTAAAAAATACTAGTGGGTAGAAGTAACAAAATATATCACAATAAATTTCAAGGCCATTCTAACAACTCATACACGGAAGGACCACAACAATGATGCCCAAGATTGGAAAGGAGTTAAATGAGATGACTAGAATAAGATGAAATATGGTAAGAAAGATGCACTTGGCAATGCTCCTGAGCATGCCTCACATGTTAGAACCTTTTAATGTTTTAATACATAAAATTCACTGTTTGTCATTTCATACAATTTAGAATGTTTTACATGTTAGTGAATTCATTAAATAAAGACAAAACCAAAAATGTCACGAACAAAACAACAATCGATAGAAACGAGAATCGACATATCCCCAGTAAATAAAAATAATTTAATTACAAATTAGAAAGAATATTCGACTTTGGATGTTAACAAAAAAGGACAGCTGAGAAATAGAAAGGTTCATACTTGCCTAGGAGCAAGGAAAATTATCTGCGATTTACAATGTTTGTGAGAAGATGCGATCTGGAAGAACTTCATCATATGGTGCAATGATCCAACTTCTATCCTCTTGTGTCTATTCTTGATGTCGGCCGCTCTCAACCAATTTCTCATATTCAGAGTCCTCAAGTTCTCTTTTAACGTCTCCAGAACAATCTGGACATTCCTCTATCTTTGTTTCTTCTGCCAAGGAATCTTCTCACCATTGTTTTTAGTCCAGTAAAATAAGAGTTTGCCGAAGAAAAAACTACAGAACTTTTATTCTCAACGGATCTTTAGGTTTTTTGGGGTGCCGAATCCGAATCTGAAGTTTGCTACGACGGCAACCATCGGCTTCATATTCAAAATCGCAAAAAACCACCAAAAAAAACTGTTATTTTTGGTTTTATATCTATAACACGATAACGAAGCATCGTGAAAAGAAAGTCTTCAAATATTAATTGTAGCTGGAACTAGTACCTACATAATGAAAAAAAGAAATCTGAAATCGGACCATTTTTCGCGAAGTAACGTTATAGGGAAAAAATGGAGAAATTGGCCAACTTGCCGTCAGTCCCACAGCTCCGCGAAAACACGTTTGTCGTAACTCTGAAACTATTTGTCCGATACAACATTACTTTTTTTCATCTTAAAGCTGAATAAATTTACTATAAGGATCTATAAATAAAGTTTTAATCAAACCCCGTAAAATTTACATGCCAGCCCGCTAATAAAAACTTACTGTTGTAAATGTGTAAGTTTTGGAAAAATGTGTAAATTATGATATGTTCAGTAGGCTGGTGTGCGTATTTCACGGTGTTACATAAATTATTATTTTACATATGTTACATATATAGGATCTAATAGTAAATTTAACCAGCTTTTAGATAAAAATATTAAATTTTTGATCGGACAAATGGTAAAAACACATGTATTTTACAAAAGTAAGTTATTTTCAGCGTGATAGCTTGTGTATTTCAAGAATTTTGATAAAAATTTCATATATAGGATCTAATTGTAAATATAACCACCATTCAGATTGAAAAAAAAACATTTTGAATCGGACAAATACTTTCGGAGTTATAATATCCCATATAATATAATATCCCAGACGCCTAATTTGTAGAAAGTAAACTCCTGAATACTTTTGGTACTCCATATGCAAATCCATACGTTATAATTAATAAGCAGAGAGAGTACAATATGAGATGAACGATGCAATTTAGGGATAAGTATCCAACTGGATTGTTGCGTCATCGAAGTGATGTCAAATAAACAATTATTATAAATCTATCCTCAAGGGACAAATATATTCATTTTGTTTGGTGAGAGTACACATTCATCACGCATGCCTATTTATACAAGTATCACGTTACAAGCACCGAAAACATAAAGCAATATAGTTAGTCTGTTTGCATCTGACATAACTTTGGGCTGATAGTGAGACAGTAATAGGAACAACAGTAGCTTTAGCTCAGTCAGTCTGCCTTCACGCATGGAGTCCAAAAGGGTATCAACGAGGGCACTCTTCTACCAGTATGGAGTCGGACTTATCAGTAATATAACAACTTCTTTTTTTTACTTTTAGTTTTAATAGTATATAAACTAATGTAATAATTTTAAAAAAAAATCAATTTATTGAAATTCACTGTACAAATATACATCAAGTAAATGTTTTAAAAACCTGAAAAGAACTACTCATCAGTAGCACTTCAATAAAAAGATCTACAAAAGAAGATCTCTAGGCCATCTTCTTTTCAGACGCCTCGGAGGATTATCGGGAATTGAGTGGGAAGCAAGTTGAGAAACTAGTGGATTTGAGTGGTTATAGAGACTACTATGAAATGATTGGTATCAGGTTTGGGCTAAATCAGCAACATATGGAACCTTGGGATCTTAATGGATAAGTTTATTGGTGACAAAGTAAGGAGCATTGAGGATTTTTTGAAGGATTTTGGACTGTAAGGATTTGATACGGGATGAATTAGATGATTTAGTAGATCCCCAAAGCTCAACTCCGTATGTTCATGTAGGTCCTCATCCACAGTCATCAAAATGAGTATTTTATGATTTATTAGGAGCTTTGATATATATAATAAAAAATTAAAAAAAGCCACTTTCTTATTGAACTTTTAAAATAGTTAACGTAATCTCAACCCTCTCTTTTTATGTCAAGGTGGTTTATAATAGAGAATTTCAAAATAAAATTTAGTCTCGAATAACGCAATCTTTTCTTAAATTTTACTAAGAACGCCGTAAAAATAATAGTCAATAAATAAATTATGAATTCTATTTAAAAAAATCATAAAGAAGCATAAATGTACAATATTTTAGAAAAAAAAAATTATATTATTGCAGAATTCTTGGAGGCCATTCTCAGTCCTATTTCATTTCATATTAATGCTCCTAAATCATTGCAAACGGCTATTACATTGTCGGAATGCGAAAGAGCACATTCGAAATTGCTCCGAAAAAAATGCATATTATAAAAAACATATAATAATTTCACCATTAAAAAAACAGTTTCTCACTTATTGAAAGAAAAAAAAATTACATGCGTGACAAAAATGTCAATTCCCGTTAACAATAATCGAACCCAAAATTTTATTTTTTCGCGAAGTCAAAAATTCAAGGATCGGATTCCTGAATTATTAAAAGATTTAAAAAAAATAAAATTTGCCTCAGAATGCAAATGACGTAGTGGAAGTAAACAGCATTATCAACTGAATTTAATATTTATTTAAAACGTTGTCTTAAGATTTAGACCACAGTGATAAGAATAGAAAAATCTTTTCTTCTATTACATCAGTGATTCTACTTTTTTTTTTTTTTTTTTTTTTTCAGGATTTTGCGAAAATATCACATCCCGGTCCCCAATACGCCTTCCTTCCAATATCTCCTGTCAAAACTGTCTTCCTCAGTCAGCCCTCTAGCCGCCATTTCTTCTCTGACCTCTTCTATCCACTGTTTCCGAGGCCTTCCGCGTCTTCTTCTCTTCTCAGGACAGTATTTAAGTGCTCGAAGGGGCCATCGTGTCTCATTCATTCTCATGACATGTCCAAACCATAGCAATCTTCTTTCACTGATGTTATTGAGAATGTTGGTTTTAGCTCCTACCTGCTGATTTCTTATAATTTCATTTGGGACCTTCTGTAACCTGGATATGGCGCAACTTCTTCTCCAGAAATCCATTTCTAGGGCCAGTAATTTATTTGCATTTTGTTTTGTCACCACCCATGATTCTGAGCCATATAAAGTTGTGCCGATCAAGAAGGAGTGGTATATCCTCTTTTTGGTTTCTAGGGAGACCTTCTTATTCCACAATATACCGTTAAGGAGACCTATTATTTTTTTTCCTCGAGTGATTTTGTTCTGTATATCCTTTTGGACTGTGCCGAAGCTGTCTATCGTCACTCCAAGATACTTAAAAGCAGTACTTTGTGGAATCGTCCATCCTTCTATGCACAAAGATGAATGAGGGAAATTGCATGCCATATACTCGGTTTTTTTCAGTATTTATTTCCAGGCCCCACTTTTTATACTCTTCGAGGAGTCTCCTCATCATAAATTCCATATCATATTCATCTCCTGATAAGACAACCTGATCATCTGCAAATTGTAGCGTAAACAGTTTATCACTTCCTACCTCAATTCCCATCCCTCGGCATCTCTGTTTCCAGGATTTTAGTACCTGTTCAACATATATATTGAAAAGTGTCGGGGACAAGCAGCATCCTTGTTTTAATCCTTTTGTAATTTTGAAGGATTCTGACACCTTACCTCCTATCTTTACCCTTGATTCCGCTCCAATATATAAACTTTTTATGGCTTTTTTTAGGCCTCCACTTATCTTTATTTGATCCAAGGTTTCCCACAGTTTCTTTAGAGGAACACTGTCATACGCTTTCTGTATGTCAACAAACGTCAGGTGGGTTTCGAGGTCGTATGCCATCCTTTTTTGTACGACTTGGGTTAGGGTGAAAATGTGGTCAGTGCAAGATCTTCCCTTTCTGAAGCCAGCTTGTTCTTCAACCATCTGGTCGGAAACGTCCTCCTCTATCCTTTCCTTCAGGATTCGACTATATAGTCTGCCAACACTGCTTGTCACCGTGATTCCTCTATAGTTCGTACACATGGTCTTTTTTTTTTTTTTTTTATGGATAGGGATGATGTCTCCCACCAGCCAATCCTTTGGTACCTTACCCGTACTCAAACAGTTTGTAAAAATCATAGCCAGCGCTTTTTTGAGTTCAACTGGTCCTGCTTTGATAAGCTCTATCGGCAGATCCCCTGGACCTGGTGACTTTCCATTTCTCATCCTCCTCCTCCTCATCCTCCTTAATGCTCTTCTTTTCTTTCTATCCCCTAAAGCTTCTCGTGCCGCTTCGTGACAAATCTCCTTTAACACCTCATAGGTCATCTCTTCTTTTATGGACCTATCTCTTATTTTTTCTTGCAGCCTTTTATTGTAAAGTCCCTCTATCGATTCCTGACTGAGGCCTTCAATATTATATTCTACTTTTTCTTCCCTGTTTTGATTCATATGTTCTTTTGTTGCTGCTTTTGAGGTGAATTTAAACCAGAATTTGGCCTTAATCAAAAAATGGTCCGATCCGCATTCTGCTCCTCTCATTACACGAACGTCCAGCGGAATCACACGGCCGTTTCTTCTCATGATGACGTAATCTATTATTGATTTGAGGTTCTTTGCGTGTTGTTGCCATGTATATTTGTGGGTGTCTTTATGTTGAAAAAAACCGTTCATTATTGTTAGATTTTGCTCCTCACACAGATCTATAAGACGCTTTCCATTTTCGTTTACTGTATCTTCTCCATGCTTTCCAACCACCATACTGCTTGTTCTTCTTCCTGTTCTGCTATTAAGATCCCCCATGCATATTTTTGTCATTTAGAAAATAATATTGCATTAAACCTAATTAATTAATTAAATAAACGAACGTAATAACCAACGGTGCTCATATTGAAAATTATAATCAATCAAACCATGAGTTCCCCATTAATATATAATATAATATATATATATATATATATATATATATATATATATATATATATATATATATATATAAACAATAAAAAAATAATATGAATCAGGATAGTAAAGAATTTTTATCAAGTTTATAGGCGACATGTAGCATGGCCATTGTTCACAATTAGATGAACTTACAATTATTTCTTAGTATATTATCTCTGTTTTTGTATAAATTACAAATAGAGAATCCACAAATAATAAATCGATCTTTATATTTTTTAATCTATTTAGACCAATATCAAGAAGACAAATATATTAGGCTTAAATAGCTTCTAATATTTCTTAAAACCTTCAAGTTAAAATGTCAATGGCGACGGCATCTATTATAAACTTTTACAATGAGTCCTGGACATGGCCAACTTCCCGTCTCGTGTTCGTAGTGATTGCGACTCAGGCGCTCTCACTCATCCTCCACTGGCTAATAAACCAGTGATGTAGTGAGAGAAAGGCCTCTCCTAGATAAGAGTAATGTATAAATATTCACATTGAACAAAGAAAGTAGTTCTGAAGACCTCAGTGTGTGTGTAAATATTTTAACAACTATGAAAGTCCTGTAAACTGTTCATTATATATATTTATATAACAATTAATTTATTTATTTTTTAATTCCAATCTTAATTTATTTCTGTTTGATAGATAATCTTCTGTATCTCTTTTTCTTAGTAAATAAGCGATAAATATGTAATCAATATTGGTATTACTTATTACCTAAGATCGTGGCAGATCTTCAAAATAAAGGTTTCATAACATTTAAAAAAACAAAATTGTATCTTAAATTAATTCGATATAAAACGCATTTTTTGAAGTGTGCTTTTCCTTCCTTACTGAAAAATTGATTCAATAAATTCCAATCAGAATGCAAATATGAATGAAGCCAGAAATAAAAAGATTAAATCTGGTTTTAATAAAAATTATTAACTTGAAAAAAAAAAATACTAAGAAACACTCATTCATTCATTCATTCAACAATCTCACATGGTTACAGATAAAATGAGATCTAAAAACCGCTATTCACTGCCACTGCCATATTAATCAGACGTACTTCCAAAATACTGGTCATAACAAATACTAAAGCTTAAAAAACCAATAAAAAAATTATGGGATATTTATGCAATGATTTTATTGTTCAAATAAAAATTAAGTCAATCACAGTTTCTGTTAACAAGGCCGTCAAAAAATTTTATTTCATTCTTTTAACTTCATCAAGGAGACCTTGCAACTGTTCGGAAATCTTTTCTTCCAAGTAAATAATCCGGGACAGTTTTCTATTTGAATCAAGCGACATAAAAAAAAGATGCTTACCGTTCGTATCTAACTCATTACAAGCATTGGAAAGCTCACCTGAAAAAAAATAAATAAATAAAATGAAATAAGAAACCTTTTATCTCCTAAAAATAAGAATATTATAATAATTGCATGTACAATATATATACATCAAGTAAATGTATTCACAACGATCACAATTACATGTCAAAACTTGAAAAGATCTGCTCATCAGAAGCACATCATTAAAAATTCTACAATAGAAGGTCTCTAGGCCATCTTCGTTTCAGACACCTCGGAGGATTGTTAAGGAATGGAGAGGGAAGCAAATTGAGAAACTAACGGATTTGAGTGGTTATGGAGCTTACTATGAAATGGTAGGTATCTCGTGTGGGCTAAATCAGCAACATATGGAACATTAAGATCTTTATGGATAAGTTTATTGGCGACAAAGTAAGGAGCATTGAGGATTTTTCGAAGATTTTGGATTGTAAGGATAGAATACGAGATAAATTGGATGGTTTAGTGGAGCCCAAAGCTCAACTCCGTACGTTCAAATAGGCCTAATCACAGTCATGTATATGAGTCTTTTATAATTAATTGGGAGTTTTGAACGTTTGTCTAGTAAATGTTGAAGTAGTCTGAAACGACGGGTAGTTTCTTGTCGTTTTAGTCTTACAATTTAATTAATATTAAAAATATAACTAGATTTATTAATAGCTAGAGGATCAAATTTAAGGAATCGAAATGAACCCACGTAAAATTCACCCTCCGCCGCACATCCTGCCCTCCTGTTTATATCAATAGTATTCCACTACCCTTAGCTGACACGATATATTTGCTTCTATTTTGACAAAAGACTTACTTTGAACCCCCACTTAAAAGGCAAGAATGTAACAGACGCTTCAGCGTATTTTACAGACTATTAATAGGGCATCCCATATGCCTCATATACAAAACAATCATTAATCCAATTGGAATTTATGGACTTCAACTGAGGGGGACAGCAAAGCAATCGAATATCAAACGCATTCGATCCATCCAATCTAAAGTACTATTGTAAATGCTCCATATTATGTCTCCAACAAAACCCTACACAATGATCTCAAAATACCTTTTGTCCTTACCCCTTAAATTCTCCACAGTCCATCAAAACCTTTCAAACCATCAGAACCCTCTGGCTCATTCATTATCCAGTTCCACACATTCTTATAACCCACCTCGCAGTTTAAAACGGCAATGGCCCGAGACTCATTGTAAATATTTATTATTGGAGTTCCAGCAACAGCCAGCTTCTGTACTCAAGTCATGCGCGACTGTGGCAAAGCGCTCTCTCTCAGCCTCCACTAGATTCTGCTTATTTCTGATTATGATTAACCATCCTAATTCAAGGTCAATCCTAATTCCGAGGTATTTCTCGGAATTTTCGTAAATATTGTATATAGAGTATGATTACATTTATGCTCTTTTCTTTTCTTTCTTAACTTTTATTTTTTATATTGATTATAATTCTTCTTTCTCTCACTCTTGGAGCCAATAAGGGTTTCGATCAAGCGCCGCAAAATCCACTTGGTCCTTGCACAGCAGTGCTGGTTTTTCTTTTTTCTAGATGTATTGTACGAAGAGATCCTTGGGCGTTCTTCTGGTCTTTTTCATTTTTTAGATCTAGCTTTCACTGTCTTCCAGGTTTCCTCACTTCATCCATTTGACAGACATCAATCCATTTAAGTTAGCTATTTCCCATGATTCATTTCTATGGAAGCAACTCTAATCGTTTACATTAGTTCCTAAAGCAGTCTCGTCTAGCTTTTCCTGCTGCTCACCGTAAGAACTTCATCTAAGAAGTAATGATAAGACTTAGGTCCTTGTAAAGTATCACCCAGCTCTCGCCGCCGTAAGGATCAGAAGGTATATATCCCAACATATATATATATTTTCCAACTTTATGGTGACTAATACATAATACTATCAGTGATCTGGTAGGAAAACTGGTTATTTTAAAATTCTATTACCTATTTCTTGGTGAATGCGACCAGATCTATTTATTATGGTTCCCAAGTAGCTATATTCGTTTACTACACCATCTCTCCGTTAAATAACATTTCAACATATTCATCTTCATTCTGAATTAGGAATTAGCTTATTCAGTTGTTAATGAACATTTCATTCCATAGTTAGAATGACTCCCATTCCACCACTGCCGGTTGTAGTTTGTCTTTTGAGTTCTCAATTCGAAATATATCGTCCGCATATAAGAGATACTTAATATAAGACACAGTTAATAATACTGAATTTCATATTATAATATAGTCTATAACTAACAAGCTATTTAAGATACTAATCCATATTTATTCAATTCCAGTGGGCCTTGGAGGAATGTGCGCAGGAGGATGGCTGTCGTGGCCTTCGGCAGCCATTGGCCCACTGCTGAGAGGAGAACACTGCTGCAACGTGTCCAAAAGCCAGGTATCAACAATGGTGTCCTTGATGGACTTTGGAAACGTCCTCAGCCCTATACCAGCATCATACTGCATGGACCATTTCGGAAGAAAGCCGACCCTCTTCAGTACAGCAGTCATGTTCATAACCGCCAGCGCTGCTGTGATTTTAGCTAACAACATTTGGTACCTCTACTTTGCCAGGCTCTTGGTTGGGATGGCCAAGGGTGTCGGTTTCGCCGTAGTCCCCATCTACCTCGCCGAGATAGCTAACCCTCAAATCCGGGGAGCGTTAAGTGCTATGTTCATCGGCTTTATAAATACTGGTCTCGTCTACGACTACGTTTTGGGCATGCTGCTTTCTTATAACGGTCTAAACATAGCTAACGCGATTCTTCCGGTTATTTTCGCAATATGCTTTTATTTCGTCCCAGAAAGTCCCTATTACTTGGCTTTAAAAGCGAAGGAGAAGAAAACAATCAAATCATTGTCCAAGTACAGGCAAGTAAAGAAAGACAACGAAGCTTTACTGATGGAAGCCAGTTTAGTAGCGGAGACAGTCACGGCGGATATGGAGCAAAAGGGAAGGTTTATCGACCTGGTCACCACTCCATCGATGAGGAGGGCAGTGCTGATCATAACGGCACTGTCATTGTTCCAGCGATCGGTTGGACTCAGCCCGACCCTTGTTTACGCAACTATGACCCTTCCAGAGACCGGAGGAGGATTGAGCAGAGATATGTACATGGTCCTCTTCAGTATTACATCAGTCATTGCCAACTACCTCCCTTCAGCTCTTGTTGATACCTGGGGGCGCAAGAAGTTGGTTATAGTTTCTGCCGCATCCAGTTGTTTCATCCAAGGGATGGCAGGAGCCTTCTATTATTTCCGATCTCACAACTATGACGTGTCTTCTTGGCTTTGGGTCCCTTACGCCTGCCTGATTATTATCGCTTTCACTTACTCTATAGGGATCGGCTTCATACCCTCCACTTTTGTTGGAGAACTGTTCCCTACCAATGTTAAATGCCATGCCGGTTCCGTATCAGCGATATTCCTAGCAGGAACATCTTTCATTTTAAACCGATTATTTTTGGAAGTATCGGATAGATGGGGAGTGGAATACATGTATATATACTTCACAACATCATGTGCTCTATGTATAATCTTCACGCATTTCTTCGTATTCGAAACCAAAGGAAAAACATTTGCGGAAATCCAGGAAACTTTGAGGAGGATAACAGGGGAACAACACCATAACCATGAATATAACACCATCCCAGAAAAAAATATAAATAAATAAGCCTGAGTAAAGTAAATAATATACTTAAATTAATGGAAATGTAGAGAACAAAAACGATCAAGATATAATGAATCATACATGGAATTATACAGTTCCGATGAGTAGTATTTTATATTTCTTATAATTACACAGAATACCATACACCTATACATGGATTATTTTATATTCGAAATGTTGAGGCAATTTATTTTGTCTAATGTATATATGTATATGTTTGTTATATTTTTTAGATGATTGTATATATTTTTAAATAAATATTTGTATACTCAACGATAAGTAAAAATGGTTTTACTTCCTCAATCACTTTACGAATATTACCCTTTACTTCTTAAAGTCAAGATTAAAGCAATCATACTTTCATATTTTCAATTAATTGATTATTAAAAAAAAATAGATTCTGACCCTTATAACACTTTAAAAAAAATAGAATAAAAGAAAAAAAAATACTGTTTATTAATAGACCTGATAACTATTAAGCTATAGCTGTAGACGGTCGACTGATCGGAGTAAAATCATCAGTTTAAGTATGCAGTTTATAATAAACATATAAAAGTAAATGATGGTAATAAATTATGAAAACGGGAGCGCTATAAGCATAGATCCTCATAAAATTGTATTTCTATTTGATAGGATAAACGTATATTTGTACAGTTTGAAAGAGTTTTATTTATCATAAACGCTGATGTCTTCATGCCATTTCAAAATACAACATGAAACAACAGAGCAATTAAATCCTTTCCCTGAAGCTGTTAGATGAAGCCGATAGTAATGATTCTGAAAGATGTACTGATTTAAGCGAATATCCTGAAAATGTCAAGTTAGAAATTCTGTAGCAGGTGGGATTTAAAAAACATAACTAAAGAATAAATTTGAACTCCTGACCACGTAGGGCATCTTACAAGGGGAGGACACACTCAGTCTCTCACGGATCTTGTTGGCAATTTTTTTGGAAGTTCCTGGTCAAAAAATATTAGACACGTATTTCGCCGTTCCGACCAATGGGCCATAGAAGCCGAGAAAAAAAAATCAAATAGCATTAAACTAATTTATTTTTTATCTCCAGTTTAAAAAATTATTTCGACATGATTCTCGCTCCAAGATTTTTAGTTTTGATTACGGACTCAAGAAAAATACAGTCGCTTCATAGATTTTGGTTTAGGTTAGTTAAATTATAAAAAAATGATTTGATTTTCAAGCAAAGTACCTCTATAGATTTTTTCACACGAAAATTGACTTCAAATTATAATTCAGCATCCTTAAAAACATTGAAAAACGCTTATTCAACGAAATAAAAAAATATCATAATTATGAAATAATTAATTGTTGTTGATTAATATATTTTTTTTTGAAGAGAAAAGATTTGCCCAGTCGGGATTCGAACCCGAGTCCCCACTTGGGACTCGGGTTCGAATCCCGACTGGGCAAATCTTTTCTCTTCAAAATAAAAAATATATTAATCAACAACAATTAATTATTTCATAATTATAATATATATATGACGTATGTCAACAAGATCTAGTTAACAGTAATGTTCAATGAACATTCATCCCCGATTTGTACATCGCAACTGCGAGTGCCCGGGGGTATGGATCAGAGAAGAGAAAAGATTTCCCTGGTTCGGATACGAGCCCGGTGGCCTAGTGGATAAGGCACCACGCTAGAAAAGTGGGGACTCGGGTTCGAATCCCGACTGGGCAAATCTTTTCTCTTCAAAATAAAAAAATATCATTTTTTTCACCCTCGAAAATAAAATTTTTATACCGATTATTGGTTACATACCTTTAAATCGCCATTACTTTGACACGTAATTAACTGGTTGATATCACTGGAAAGATGAGAGCCTCAGCTTTCTTTTGATGTATATAGATGTAAAATTCGATAAACAGAAACCTATTAAAAAAATGGTAAATCCAAAAAACATTTTGATTTTTAACTTGAGTTTGAAACCAGATAGGGTGATGAAACCACAGACATTTCAAGAGTATTACCACTCTATATTTCGTGTAACAAAAGAAAGTTGATTCGTTTAATTTTTCTATTTGGATGAAATTTCGTATTTAAGTGTTCTTTTAAATACTGAATTTGAATCCGATGTCGGTTCTTGTGAAAAAAATATATTGAATGCACTTCACTTGTAAAATTTTAGCTTTTACACTATAAAATGTGATAAACAATTTTTGTAATCCTATAATTCCATTTCAGCACCCTCAAAACTAAACGTATTTATATATATATATTTATATATATATATATATATATATATATATATATATATATGTGTGTGTGTACTAATTAGGAGAAATAATTTATTACTTTAATTGTTATTAAAGGAATTTATTATAATTATTTATTTATTATTATTACAATTTATTACAAATTAATATTTACATGATACACAGACAGAACCAAATATTAGATTTGATTGTTAGGTGTTTACAATTTTTGTTTTATTTTGCAGTTGAACATGTTAAACACGTTACTGTGATATTTGACATAAAAACATAATAGCAATAACTGCCTCACTTCGGTTGCTGACAGGATTTTGTTGAATATAAAGAAAATGAAATTGTAAGCTTCAGTTATTAGAAAAACCCAGTTAACAAGGATTACAAAACGGATTAGAGATCCGGCAGATGACCTTAGGATTTTTTAAAGGGAGTAAAAAATCCTTAGCTATGCCGTCCTTCGGAAGGGACGTAAAATGGGGGTCCCGAGCCTGTGCGATGTCAGGTACTCGTTAAAGATCCCTATCCTAATTATACCTGGATAGGCAAAATTTAGGACTCCCGCCGTAGCATCGTCCGATTAGCCATAGCAGCATAAAGTGACGTTAAACGAAATAAACAAACGGATTAGAGATGTTTCGTTCTGGGTCTGAAGAATCAAACAAAAATTGTTTATATTTAACAACCAAATCTAATATGTGGTTCTGTCTGCATATCATGTAAATATTAAATTGTAACAAATAATAATAATTAAAGTAATAAATTAATTCTCCTAATTAGTACACACACATACATATATATATATATATAATATATATATATATATATATCCTATATATATATATATTTTTTTGATATCTATATATATACATACTTTTCCCAAGTTTAGAAGGTGCTGAAATGGAATTATAGGACTACAAAAAATTTATATCACATTTTATAGTGTAAAAGCTAAAATTTAAAAGTGAATTGCATTCAATATATTTTTTTCACAAGAACCGACATCGGATTAAAATTCAGCATTCCAAAGAACCCTTAAATACGAAATTTCATCCAAATAGACAAATAAAAATTCGTAACCTTCAAAACTTGCCTCACCAAATGGTAGGCAACTTTTGTTTAAATTGACAAAAACATGAATTACGCATAGACGGTTGACCGTATCTACTTTACTGTTTTTACACGAAATATAGGGTGGTAATACGCTTGAAATATCTTTGGTTTCATCATCCTATCTGGTTTCAAACTCAAGTTAAAAATCAAAATGTTTTTCGGATTTACCATTTTTTTTAAATAGGTTTCTTTTATCGAATTACAAAGTAATGGCGATTTAAAGGCATGTAACCAGTAATCGGTTTAAAAATTTCATTCTCCTCGAAGAGGGTGAAAAAAATGATATTTTTTGATTTTGTTGAAAAAGCGTTTTTCGATGTTTTTGAGGGTGCTGAATTAGAATCTGAAGTCGATTTTTGTGTGAAAAAATCTATAGAGGTACTTTGCTTGAAAATCAATCATTTTTTTAGAATTTAATTTACAAAACCCTTGTGTATTTTTTGGACCGCAATCAAAACTAAAAATCTTGGAGCGAGAATCATGTGGGTTTAATGCAGGGCCCATAACGAAAATACGTCATTTTTTTGACCAGGAACTGCCAAATAAAGTTGATTAACACTGGGAAGCAATAGAGTCATTAATGAAATAAACGGATACATTTGAAAAGGCGGTAGAGAAAAGAAGGGTAGTGTAAGTTCCGTGTTTAGACAAAACTAAGCGCTATAAAACTATTCAAAGAAAAAATACAAGCAATAAAACTGAAAGACAGAAAACATATGTGAAATCTACACAGATATCAAGAAAGAAAATGACAGATATAATGAACAATTACTAAAAAAACTTGGTGAACTGAAGACATCTATAGAATCGATAGTTAATATTTGTAAAGATCACTTTCAAGAACTCATAATTCAAGGGAAAACCACTAGCGATAAAGACATGAACCAAGTTGAGAACCTTGACCCTAAAGAGGCTGAAATAACGGATATTCTGGATCTAAAAATAGCAATACAAAAAGACAAAACGAAGAAAAGTTCGATGGATGGACATCCTACCATCTGAGCTGTTCAAAGATAAGAGAACCACCCAGAGCCAAGCCACAGAAATCCAGAAGATATGGCAGAATGACCTAGAGTTGGTATTTATTGGCCAAACCCCACAGTTTCTGGTAGCTTTTACAGGATACAATAGTGTGTACTTTTCGGTAACGCTCAGAGCGCAGAAACATATCCATTTAGAGAGCTGCTGGTTAGCCTACTTAGGGGATACCCACCTTTAGGAAACACTGATGCATCCTAAGACTCAACTACATGCAAGCATTACTTCACTAATCAATCGTAGGATCAAAACTCTTAGTGCATGTCATTAAAAATATAAACAAATTATAAAGAAGAAAAAAAGAATAAGAAGATGAGACAATGGATAGAGGAGTTCCCGTATCAACGGAATAACGTTAAGGTAAAAAAAATAAATTATATTTTAGACACAATAAAAAAAAAAAAAAAAAATGAAAACTAAAATAAATAAAAAAAAACACAAACTGCCCCAAAGGAACAGAAGGTAATGCTACATTAAAGGATAGAGTAAAATGCGGCATAGCAAATGGGACGTCCATCGAATTCTTAAGTTTTCAAATTACACTAAAATTACAAGGTTCAAATACAGATTAAACCGACTAAAAATATCAAAAGGAAGACCTTAGAAAGGGAAATTCACTGCGATCGTTAGACCACAGGAGCAGTATTAATTGGTATGCTGATGATCTCTACGCAGTTATCCAGTATTTTGCCCATCAGTATACCGCTTGTACCAACTATAGAAAGTTATCGTTTACATTGCATTCTAATTTTCTTCTTGTGAGGTGTTTTCCATCTTTTGGTACAGAAACACAAGTTAATACGTGTGTTGAACATTGACTAATAAAAACAGTGATAACACAATCATAAAAAAAATGAATCAATTGTTTTTATTTATCATCTCAAATTTGTATTCAACTAAAAATTTATCAGTATTGTGATAAGAGTAGAGGTGAATAATCAATTCCTTAGATGTTTCAATTGCAACGGTTGCTAGGGTAACGCAATCTTTCTGCAAGTGCGTTGTATCTAAGCAAAGCCCCGCTTCAGAGTGAGGTCAAATAAATAAAATAAAATCAACATTCCTCATAGACAGTAGAGGAATATAAATCAACACTTATTAAAAATCTAGCCACTAGCGAAAAATAATTCCAAAAATATGTTCTAAACCGAGTATTTTTGGAAGTATCGGATCGATGGGGGGTGGAATGTATGTATATGTACTTCGCTTCATCTTGTGCGGCATGTATAATCTTCACGCACTGGTATGTATTCGAAAAAAAAGGAAAAACATTAGGAGAAATCCAGGCAACTTTGAGAAGTATAACAGGTGAACAACATCCCAATGAAGATAACACCCTACCAGAAATAAAATAATAAATTGACGTGAGTAAAGTAAATGGTTAAGTAAAATTTAAATACTGAACTAAAATAAATCAAGAGATAATAAACCCGTTGTGCAATAAATACAGTTCCGATGAGAGATCTCTTATAATATTTTTTTTTATTCCACAGAATACTATTTACTAGTGCATAGACTATTTCAATATCAAAAATTTTCAGGCAATTGTTATTGTCCATTAGAGATACGTACACTTCTGTAATATTTAGTAGATGAATATATATTTTTGTACATAAATATTTGTCTATTCAACGATAATAAAGGATTGTTTTATTCCTTGAATCATTTACGATTATATCCTTTTATTTCTTAAAATCAGGATTAACACAATCATACTTTCTTTTACTTTATAATAACTCACTTGAGGTACGCATAATAGTATAGAAGGATAAATAAAATTAGGATTGATGAATTAATTGCAACTTCTATTGGAATTATTTTATTAGTAAACTAGAATGCTAAACATCCATCTTCTGTTCTAAAACATAAACATTATTAGGAATCATTAGAATTAATAACATCGTTTAAAACCGATCCAGATTTTTGTTTAAATGGCCAGATAAACATTACCAATAGCCCCATTACGAAATTTGAACGGAAAAATCACTAATTGGATAGGTGAATTCCCAAGGCAAAACATCCAAAAAATTAAACCTACCCGTCCCTTCTCTTTTCCACTATGGATATATTTCAGATATCTGTTAGAACTCCTCAGGTGAGTACTAATGTTTGATTTCTTATCTTGAGTATATATAATCCAGGTAACATGATGCATATGTGTTGGAAATTTTGTATGTTTTAGAACTGAAGCTGAATGTTTAGCATTCGAAAGTAGTTTTCTAATAAAATGATTCCAAAAGAGGTGGAAGTTAATTCATTAGTCTTAATTTTATAATAACTTATAAAGACCTGATGAAAAATCTCTATCCAGCTATAGCTATAGACAGTCGACTGATAGGAGTACAATCATAAGGTGTAACTACCCACTTTATAATTAACATTAAAAATTAAATGAGGAAGGTAAACATTGAAATATGAGCACTATTAGAATATAAAGTTTTACTCAAAAAAGTCTTCTGTAAACTTCTTTCAAACTATCTGAGAGGATATACGGTTATATTGTACAGTTCGAACAAGTTTAATTTAACATAGGATCTGTTGTTGAAAAACAAAATAGAACATGGAAAGAAAAGAGCAATTAAATTCTCTTCCAGATGATGAAACCAATTAAAACCTTTTTATTTTTAACTGCTAACAAACTTCACTGAAAGTTCCACAAAAAACTATTACTCTGTAAACTACATTGTGACCTGTGTAAACAACACTAGCGAAAGATCAAACCGATGAACTAAATAAAAAGATGTAACATACCGTTAACAGCCATAGAACAGAAAAGATGGCCAGATGCTGGTGAAAATAATATATGTTTTACGAAGGAGGAATGCAAAAAATGTTACAGCCGGCGCAGGATTTGTCGTAACCCACACTAATATACGAGAAGTTGAGTGTATTGCGCATTAGAGGTCGCTGTTTTAATACAATTATTTATGTGAACACACCAACCGAAGACGAAGTCTATAAGGTGAAATATCAATTCGACGACCAGTCATGAACAATCATGGACAAGGCACAAAACCGTGACAAAAATACTCATAGGTGATTTCAACGCAAAGATAGGTAAAAAAATCTAACTTATACCCATCATCGGGGGCAAACGTATTCACAAAACCAGCAATAATAATGAAATAAGGTAAATTAGTATGGCAGCTGCCAAGGGAGTATTTGTCAGAAATAAAATGTTCTCTCACATCCATAAGTTCACAAAAAATTTCAGATTGAGCTACGGTGGTTTTAATCGCCTTAAGGTTTCGCCTCACTGAGAGGCAATATAGAGAGACAGGACTAGAAGAAAGGATCTAAAGAAGTCATAAGTCTTCAGGAGAAATGAAAAGCCAAGCAGTAGTAGACGAAAACATGTAAAACGGGGGCACAAATAAGAAGGTGGATTAGAGTCCTCTGTTTTGTCAAAAAATATAAAGAAATGCTAAATAGATAAGCAAGCACCAGAAGTAATACCAATAATCAGATAAATGTTTCCAATAGTCCAAAAGCATATAATTTTTTTTAACAAAAGATGCTCATTAAAAACAAACTGCACATTCCAAAGATAAATGAATATATCAGACTATGTTACATATACAATCTCTGAGAAACACTAACCTTCAATACACTTAATTAAATGGTAACATTATTGCATTAATCAATCGTAGGACTAAAAGTCTTAATATTCTCCATATAGTTCACAAACTGTGAGTGGTGACCTACAGAAAAGAAAATTGTAAAGAAGAAAAAATATGAATATGAGACATTGGAGTTTAAATATCAACAGTATAATGGAAGATGAGGTATGAGTTAAATAAAAATAAGGATCAAATACGGTCGTCAAAGCGGTGATACGGTACGGAATAGAAACCGCTTCCTTCCCCAGTCTAAGGAGAATGCTAGGGATAGAATGAAAAATACAAAAAAGAATTTACGGCCCAAAGAAGACACAAGAATAGCTTGAGACCTAATAAGGAAATATACAAACAAATAAATGATTTGGAAACGGACATAAAAATAAGAAGATTAAGTTTCATTGAGCATATGGTGAGGATGAACCTAAAGAGATTAAATAGAAAAATCTTCTATAAAATGAGAGGATACAAGTGTGTTCAAGGGTATTTCAAACAGATAAAGGAAGAATCTGGAAGACTGAAATTAACAGACAAAGACTGTTTTGATTTGGATGACTGTAGGAAAAGAATAAAAGAATTTAAGGTCCTTGTGGGAAAGAGTGATGTGATAAAAGGAATAGCTTGGACCAAGGAAAGAAGGAAGGAGAGAAGGGGTATGAAAAAAAGTGAAAACAATAACATTCGCGTGGTTTCTAAGGCCGTTACGTGACAAAAAAAAAAAGGAGAAGAGATAATTTTAAAAAAATGAATAAAAACATCTCAAACCAAACAGAAGACAATGATCTACATCAAATAAAGCAGTAAGATACTACATAGCAAATGGGAGTTCCATCGGATTCCCAAGTTTCCAAATTACAATAAATTTTATGGACATAAAAAGGTCCAAATAAACCGTAAAGGTCAACATTTTTTTTTATAAAAAAGATCTTAGAAAGGAAAACTCACTCGTATCGTTAGTTTTTAATCTATTTTTAGAGAAACTTCAGTTATTCTCAGAAATTCAAACAACAGGAAGCAGTATTAATGGAATATGCTAATGATCTCACCTCAGTTGTCTAGTGTTTAGCGGCTTTGGTAAACTAAATACGACTTGATCATTTCAGTTGCGTTCCACTTATTAATACAAAAAGATGAGAAAAAAGAAAATGTTAGTGTCCTTGTTTGTCGAAACTTTTTTTAGCAAATAACACCTATTTAATGACAAATAAAGAAGAATATTTGGGCCTGTTAAAAGAAGAAACGGAAGCGCAGGAATAGTAAGGTTCATACTTGCCTTGGAAAATTATCTGCACTTTAAATTGAAACTGAGGATGTGTGATCCCGATGAAAGTACCTGATGAACAAATTAAAAGGATAATTTTTCTTATATGTAACATATCTAAGAATCAAATAAATATGGCGCAACAGTCTTCAACGATTCTCCTCCATGTATTACAGTTTCCAGCAGCTCATTAACAAGTCATCTTCAACATCAGCCGTCCAGCACAATCTAAACTTTTCTCTCTCTTTAATGCTTCTACCATGGAGTCCTCTCACCAATTATTTTGGCATCCTCTGAGCATTGGCCTAGACGTATTATCCTTGCTTAAAAAGAAATACTAAGTCAGCCAAAACTACGTGTAGTCAACTCCTGAATACTTTAACTGTAAGTATAAATCTATACCTAACTTCTGACTGATGTATAAAGACAAAACAAGACGAGTGGAACGGTGAAGATTCAAAGAACGAATGAGTATAGAATTCAATGTAGCGTCACCGAAGTAAAGTCAGTTGAATATAATAAGTACATCGTCATCCCTCATACGTAGTAGTACAAAATAAATAAACATATTATAAATCTAACCCGCCCGCGAAAAATATATTCATGTTGTTTAGTGAGGATTTATAATCGTCATACTTGCATATTCATTACAGTCACCTTACAATCATCAAAAACATATTTAAGGCAATGTAGTAGTCTGTTTGCAGGTGATATAACCTGGGGTCTGATAGTGAGGAGACGATAATAGCCACAACAGGAACCGCTAGAGCAGGCCACCTTCACAGATGGGTTCGGGACGGATATCAAGGAAGGCATTCTTCTATCAGTATGGAGTCGGAATTATAGGTAAATATCAAAGTGTTTTAATAATAGTTTCTAAAATAATATTGTAAAAAGAAATGAAACAAACTAAAAAATATTGAAATTCATGGATAGCATCTTAAAAGCACATGAACTTTCAGATGGAACCTTTAAGATAACCAACGTAATGGCAAGCCTATCACTGTAGTTTAAGGTTGTTTGTGATATGGAAGTTTGTAAAATTATATAAAGCCTTATCTATACTATTATATAAAAGGACAAGCCATTTTTCGTTTGTGATCACTAGAAGACCGGATTTTTGTGCAGTAAAAAATCAAAACATGCAAAATCGTGCAGTAAAACAGCCAAAATATGCAAAATCGTGCAGTAAAAAACTCAAAACGTGAATTAAAAAACTTAATAAATGCAACAAATCCATTTATTTACACAAATATGAGAAACTAAACAGCCTTGAATAAACTTAAGGACATTTCGACAAACGTTTCCTTTTAGAGTTAATTCAATCTAAAATACTTTAAAATGTGGGAAAAAAAAAGTTGAAAAAAATTGTTAATTAAAAGAAATATAAAATATCTTTATTAAAATTTCCTTTTACGTGGAATCAAAATATAATTAAATATTTTTAAAAAATAAATTAGTTTTGAAAAGTTTCGTGAAAATGTACATTATAAATTTCAAAATATTTCTCAGTAAAATTATGCCGCCTGTCACTAAATAAAACGTTCTTTAGCAAAGAAAAGGAACGTTATACATCTATGGACGTGACAGGCAATTTTTGTAGCATGCGATTGTGGATGGATCCAGATTATCAGCTTCTATTTCCTTTCTGTTGATACAATAATTTAATTTCTTTTAACGAATATAGCCATAGTTTTTACTCGAATTTTGAAAACAAACATCTTCCCTTTTCATTTTCAATTCGTTTCACTGGCGCAACCAAGGGGGGAGAGCTTGGGGGCTGAAGCCCTCCCCCCCCAGACTTGTATTAATTTTTTTTAGTCGATAACTATGATTCTTATTTATATAATCTCGAACACCATCTATTCCTTGTTTTAGTAAACTAAAACATAACAAATATCTTCCCCTGGCTTGCCTAGTGACATTCAACTGTTCTCTCTCTCTCCTCAAACTCTCTTTTTTGATCTCTCAAAATCTCTCTCTCTCTTGGAGCAACTCTAAGTCTAATTCGATATATATATATATATATATATATATATATATATATATATATATATATATATATATGGTATATATATATATATATATATAAAACCAGCTCCCCCAGATAGTAATCCTGGTTGCGCCACTGATTCGTTTTAAGCTTTTTTTCGAGAGTTTCAAACAAATATCAGCTCTAGATATTCATTTGTCCATTGTTTAAATTTTGTAGAAACACTCGCGGATGTTTTTGGCATTTTCAAAGTTGATAGTTTAAAATTTTGTCAATAACTAGCCCTTTGCGCTAAATCAGAATTGGGGAATGAAATGGGAAGCGGGGAGTAAAATTTTCTGAGGAAACGTCTATCCTCAAAGCTCCCAATTCAATACGATCATTTAAAAGTAGTAGATCACAAATACATTTGATTGATATTAAGCGACTTTTTACTTTCAATTTAAAACTAATTAACCTATTTAATATCAATAATTGTTATAAATGTTGCCTAATAATCCTAAGTAAATAAATAAATGGTCAAGTGAATAAAATTAGATGAATTTGGTTCAATTGTACAATTTCGTGCAGTAAAGCCCGAATTCGTGCAATTAAGCTCAAAAAGTCAAATTTGTGCAATTTCGTGCAAAATAAAATTTAAGAATAAGAATCCTTAGGTTTTAAATGAGATAACTACTTAGGTTAGAGAGCGCTAAATCAAAGCGAACTAAATGTGCAATAACACAAAAATCCGGTCTCTAGTGATCACTAACCTTCACAGATGGGGTCGGGACGGATATCAAGGAAGGCACTCTTCTATCAGTATGGAGTCTGAATTATAGGTAAATTTCAAAGTGTTTTAATAATAGTTTCTAAAATAATATTGTAAAAAGAAATTAAACAAACTAAGAAAATGTGGAATTCATGGATAGCATCTTAAAAGGACATGAACTTTCCGATGGAACCTTTAAGATGATCAACGTAATAACAAGCCTATCACTGTAGTTTAAGGTGGTTTGTGATATGAAAGTTTGTAAAATTATATAAAGCCTTATCTATACTATTATATAAAAGGACAAGCCATTTTTCGTTTGTGATCACAAACCGCTAAAACTACTAAAGATCTGTGCCAAATTTTAACCACATCATCTTTATAGTTCCAGAAAGGTTTAGCAATAACAAAATATACATAATTTCAATTAAATTCCATTAAAAAAGCGATAATATGTGGATTATTCAAACGGTAAAGTTTGAAAACTGACCGATAGGTGGCAAGCGACATTCTACATGAGAGGTAACAAATTTATGATGTTATATAAAGCCTGAAATTAATAATAAAATTGACTTATATTCAATAAAACATTAAAATAATATACAGGGTGAGTACCTCTCAGTGTAAAAAAAAATTGGGCGAAACTAGATAAAACAAATGTACGAGTAGAAGAATGCCGCAGACCTTACCTTTCTATTCCAATCCGTTGCAGATATACAATAAATCAGACTTTTTTGAGGAAGCCACGTTTTTTACTACCACAAAAGGTGGTAGTACAATTTTTTCTTCGCTTTTTATTCCAACGAAGAGTTAATTATGTTTGAAATTTTTAGTTCCATTAAGGGATTGTCATAATGTTTTATTTAAGTAACTGATTTGTATGCCAAATGAGAACACCATGATTTTCGGTTTCAAAAGTAAATTTCTCCATGGAATTAAAACAGAACCATTACTTTTAACATATCATTCGAAAGCTGATTAAATTTTCAAGTTTTTGTAGGATTTGAAGTTTTGTGGATAGTTTTTTTTTTCCCGAAAAACGGTGAGCGTAGAAGCAATATAAGACATTGTAACTTCCCTAAATAAGGTGAAGATCAAGCTGTTCTTTAGGTCACAAGTTTGTAAAATTCGAGGTTACATGTACTCTGCTCTTATAGAAAATTTAATGCTAAATCCGAAAATGAGGTCAAATTTTGAACAAATGGAGATATTACAGCTTTTATGATAAAGAACGTGGTTTCCTTAAAAAAGTCTTTGATTTATCTATATCTGCAACAGATTGGAATAGAAAGGTGAGGTCTGCGGCATTTTCTACAATTTTAATCTAGTTTCACCCATTTTTTTTGCTACACTAAGAGGTACTCACCCTGTATAAATATGTGGTATGACATGTGGGTCTCAGAGAAGTTTATAAATTGATTAGCCGCATTCTGTAATAGAGTTTACAATGGTATAACTAATGAACCCATATAAACAAAATTTTAACTATATAGTTTAGCAATAATAAAATTCATTATAGTCTCGAATGGCAGAAACGTTGTTGTATGTAATTTTATGGTTAGAAATTTAAATCCAAGATGTACTCCTCAGCAATTTGTTTAACCACACTTACTCTTTAAGACCCTAGTCAATCGTTTTGGAAGAGATTAAAAACATTCGTTATACTTACGTTTGACTAAAATCGCTCCACTTTCCTACGATGCTAGTTTTAAGTAATTCTATTAAGTTAAACTGTTTTTTTCAAGTACTTGTTTGTTCACAACAGTATTTAATTGCTGTAGTTTTAAGTATGACATTCTATAACAATAACAACTAATAAAATAGGGGGTGGCCTATAATTTTGTCGGGGAGTGCATTTCGTTCGTGCCCATAATTTTCCTTTAAATTTCATATTTTTAATAAGAAATGGGTCATATTCTACAGTTTTAGTAAATATTTCCTAATGAAGGGTTAGATTTTTAATCTGTAATTCAAGAAAAACATTTTCCGGGTTGATAAAATAATTACAAAAATAATAGTTAACGTTAATTATAATAAACAAAAATGGCACCTACAGGATACGGCACAATGATGAGCTGTATAAACATCAGGAGGATATCCTGGCATGCATAAGGAAAAGGCGACTGGCATTTTATGGACACCTGACCCGCATGAATCCCAAAAGATTAACAAACAATATATTTATTGTGGCAGGTAGAAGTAAGGCTTCCAAAAACAAGTGGATAACATCGGTGAAGTCAGATCTGGAACAACTAGGGATCCCACAGCATAAAACACAAGACCGACTGCAGTTCCGACAAGCTATCCGACAGGGAGTTTTCCCAGTGTCCCTTACCAGTAAGAAGACCACAGGGACCAAATGGACAGAGGAAAGAAAGCTGGCTCATAGTCAGAAAATGAAAGAATTCTGGAAGAGAAAGAAGAAGATCCTCACTGAAAAATAGCTACGAGCCCGTGGTCCTTAGAAGGCCCAAAGAAAAAAAAATAAATAAATAAAAAATATCGTGAAACGTTAATAATGGATTCCGGTATTACAAAAGAAAAACGAAATTATCAACAAGTAAATAAACTTTAACAGGAAATAATATTTTCAAATAATTGTTTGATGGACGCTATTACAAATAAATCGCAGATAGATCAAAAATGATTAATTTTCAATACTTGATAAAATTTTTGTATTCTTTGTATCCCGTATCCTGTGATTCTATATTGTTTTATTAGTTCTTAAAATGTGCCTGATGATTAATAATGACGTTACTTAGTTTTGAATGTTCATAGCAGAAAATAAAATTTAAAAAATATACTAATATAAATAAAATTAAACATAATACTTTTTTTTTTTTTAACTGCCTGCAAGAATAAGAAAAATTCATAATCCTTATAAAATTATTATAATTTAAAATAAACTTTAAAAACAACAATGAAATAATTAAAATATGGAAATAAGGGTTGTGGAAGTATACAACAGTATTAAAGTAATTTAAAATTTACTTAATACTTCGTCTAGACATACCAGACGAGAGATGAGAATATAAGAATGGAAGAATCTTTTGTTCTCATATTATTTCTATAAGATCTGTAATGAAAGAATATTCTACAAACCAGAATATTTAACACAATAAACGAAAGTAAAAATTATTGATGCCACTATCAGAAAATATAATCAAACAATTAGTTCTCCTCCACCCACGGAAAAAATATAAAACAAGATAATAAGGAATTGCTTATATTGTAAATAAATAAATTTATCTTAAAGATGTAGGTTGATAATTAGGTAAACTTATTTATTTTTTAATACGTTCAAATTAAAATAATTTGTATTACTATAAGATACTGAAGTCATCCGAGATACATTTTGCAACTCAATAATCACTATCATCTCTTACAAGGGGAGGACACACTAATCTCAAGGATCTTGTTGGCAATTTTTTTTGGAGGTTCCTAGTCAAAAAATATTAGACACGTATTTTGCCGTTCCAACCAATGGGCCCTATAACCCGAGAAAAAAAAATAGCATTACATTAATTTATTTTACATCTCGAGTTTAAAAAATTATATCGACATGATTCTTGCACCAAGATTTTTATTTTTGATTGCGGATTTAAGAAAAAATACAGTCGCTCCATAAATTTTTGGGATAGGTTACTTCAATTTTATAAAAATGATTAGATTTTCAAGCAAACTACCTCTATAGATTTTTTAACACAAATATTGACGTCAGATTCTGATTCAGCACCCTCAAAAACATTGTAAAACGTTTATTCAATAAAAAAAAGAAATAAAATTTTTCACCCTCTTCGAGGGGAAGATATTTTTAAAACGATTAATGGTTACTTTCCTTTGAATAGCAATACTTAGTCACGCAATTCATTGATTGGTATCCTTGGAAAGCTTCATCTTTCTTTTAAAGTACATTAATGCAAATTTCGATCAACAAAACCTATTAAAAAAATTGGCAAATCCGAAAAACATACTATTTTAACTTGAGTTTGAAACCAGATAGGAAAATGAAACCAAAGTCATTTCAAGAGTATTACCACCCTATATTTTGTATAAAAGTATGAAGTTGATACGTTAAACCGTCTAAGCGTAGTTCATGTTTTTGTCAATTTAAACATAAATTGCCTACCATTTGGTCAGGCACATTTTGAAGCTTAGGAATTTTTATTTTTATTTTTGGATGAAATTTTGTATTTAAGGGTGCTTTTTAATACTGAATTCGAATCCGATGTCGTGAAAAAAGTATATTGAATTAAAAAAATGATATTTTTTGTTTTTGTTTTTGCAAAAACCAATTTTTGTGTCTAAGAGGTATTTTGCTTGAAAAACTAATCATTTTTTTAGACCAGGAAGCTGTATTTTTCCTTAAATTCGCAAAAAAATAAAAATCTGCCAACAAGATCCGTGATATAAAATATTTAATTAAATTTTTTTTTTTTTTTTTTTTTTTTTTTTTTTTTTTTTTTTTTTTTTTTTTTTTTTTTTTTTTTTTTTTTTTTTTTTTTTTTTTTTTTTTTTTTTTTCCCTCGGCTTCTAGAGCCAATTGGTGTGTTCCAGGAACCTCCCCAAGATCCGTGAGAGTTGGACTAATGGTTAACATTCTGGGAAAGAACTGGTTTGTGAGTACTGAACATCAGTGTAAATATTTTAATAATAAATATTTTAAGTGACAGCGCTGTAAAATACTACATATTTATTTTATGTGTATAGTATCCATTTATTTACTATTTTTTAGTAAATTATTTATTATAAAAATTAATTATTTTTTTATTTGTTTCCCTTCCATACAAACCCTATGGAAAGATTGTTTATTTTTTATGTTTTTACATTAGCATATTACCTATAATTAAGATGTGTAATATTGTTTTTAATTAAGATAAAGAACACAGTGTAAGAGTTCTATTTAGAAATTAGAAAAAAACAAAAAAAAAACAAAGAAAAGATGACAGAAATTCAGAAACAAAAAAAATAGTAATAGTAATAGACAGAATCATAAAAAAAAAAAATAGTAATAGTAATAGACAGAATCATAAAAAAAAAAAAAAAAAAAAAAAAAGAAGAAGAAAAGAAAATATAACCAGTAGACAAGACCACGAGTAGACAATATATATATATATATATATATATATATATATATATATATATATATATATATATATTTTATATTTTTTTTTTTTTTTTTTTTTTTAATCTCTAAAATTAGGGGGAGCAGAAATATATTTTTTGAGTTGTACCTTTCCCACGCATACTAGATAAAATTAATAATCAAAAGTACTTTCAATTTGAAGGGAAACATGAATATAGGAAAAAAATATTAAATTTGGATAGAATTAAAATTAATTTAACGCCACAAAACATACTTGAAACCACTCATTCAATAATCTCTTTTCATTAGGAGAAAATAAGATATCAATACAGCTATTTTTTATACGCAGACGTACTTCAACAAAATTTGCCATAACTGATACCAAAGCTTAAATAACCAACTCAAAAAAAAAAAAAAAAAAAAGGAAAGATAATTATGGAATACATATATTGTTCAAGTATAAATTATTTTCATCAAAGTTTCTATCTATAAGGTCGTTATTGATATTAAATTAATTATTTAAATTTCATCAAGGCCTTGAAATTTTTCGGAAAAAACATTTATTTTAAGTGAATAATCCGCGACATTTTTCTATTTGATTCAAGCGAAATGAAATGAACATGCTTACCAATCGCATCTGATTCAATGGAGGCAATGAAAAACTCACCTGAAAATAAGAAGAAATTTAGAATTAGAAACGTTACACCATATGGAAATCAGAATATTATAAATTAAAATTTAAAGATTTAATAATAAATGAACCCATTCCTATTTCCTAAAGCTGGTATTCCTTAGGGTATTATCTCTAGTCAAATATTTTATATTGTATATACTTGCTGACTTCTCAACACATCGGAATACTACTATCTAAACTTGCACTGATGACACTTGTGTTATCAGTCACTGATGATTCCACTCACTGCATCCCAAAAACTCTATTTACCAGTGCCAAAATTGTAGAACTAGAATAAATTGCAACAAATTTAGTTCAAAAAGTTCCCGCTATATAAACATTCTTATATTTCTTCAAAACAACTCATATGATTAAAAATTGTTCGAGAATTCGCACCTGCAAAATCAACCCTGCTAATTAGTTATAATGCGAATAAAATTATGGAGGTAAACTGAACTATCCAATTCTTCTCATATAAAATCTCTCCAAACCGAAATTCTTCCTACTACGTTGCAAATAATGTCCCCATGACCTCAACGTAAGATTTTACAGATTGGGCGAAAACCAGACTTTTGATTTAAACAAAACAAAAAAAAGATCTGGTAGTTTTTCAAGTGATACCCCAATCGATATCCGATTTCCTCCTAGGCACCAGAAATAGTCTCGAGGCCTTGTCATACACAAAGTTTTCTGAAGTGGAAGGGTAGCATCTCTTGGCAAATTATTTCAGATCTTTAGTTCCAAAATCGACCTCTTTTACTTGTAGCATTTTAGAGATCAAATATTGCACATTGAACTAATAAAAATGATAACAAAATAAATTAAAAGGACAACCTAAATTGGCAGAAAGTTGACTGATTAGCGAGTATACGCTTTTAGGAGACACAATTCATCGTTTAGGAACATTTCATTTATAATCAATTCCTTAAACCGTAAAGGCCTAACAGCGAAAAAACAGAGTCAAGTAATTCTAATTATTGTCTAGATTATACGAAAAACTATTTGATATATCTAATCCATATTTATTCAATTCCAGTGGGCCTTGGAGGAATGTGCGCAGGAGGATGGCTGTCGTGGCCGTCGGCAGCCATTGCCCCTCTGCTAAGAGGAGAACACTGCTGCAACGTGCCCAAAAGCCAGGTATCAACAATGGTGTCCTTGATGGACTTTGGAAACGTCCTCAGCCCTATACCAGCATCATACTGCATGGACCACTTCGGAAGGAAGCCGACCCTATTCAGTACAGCAGTCATGTTCATAATAGCCAGCGCTGCTGTGTTTGTAGCTAACAACATTTGGTACCTCTACTTTGCCAGGCTCTTGGTTGGGATAGCCAAGGGTGTTGGTTTCGCCGTAGTCCCCATATACCTCGCCGAGATTGCAAGCCCTCAAATCCGTGGAGCACTAAGCGCTTTGTTTGTCGGATTTATAAACACTGGTATAGTCTACGACTACGTTTTAGGCATGCTCCTTTCTTATAACGGTCTAAACATAGCTAACGCAATTCTTCCGGTTATTTTCGCAATATGCTTCTACTTCGTTCCAGAAAGTCCCTATTACCTGGCGTTAAAATCGAAAGAGAAAAAAACAATCAAATCGTTGTCCAAGTACAGGCAAGTAAAAAAAGACAACGAAGCTTTACTGATGGAAGCCAGTTTAGTAGCGGAAACAGTCACGGCGGATATGGAGCAAAAGGGAAGGTTTATCGACCTGGTCACAACTCCATCGATGAGGAGGGCAGTGCTGATCATAACGGCACTGTCATTGTTCCAGCGATCGGTTGGACTCAGCCCGACCCTTGTTTACGCAACCATGACCCTTCCAGAGACCGGAGGAGGATTGAGCAGAGATATGTACATGGTTATCTTCAGCATTTTAGGGGTCATTGCCAACTACTTGCCTTCAGCTCTAGTAGATACATGGGGACGCAAGAAGTTAGTTATAGTTTCTGCCGCATCCAGTTGTTTCGTCCAAGGGATGGCAGGAGTCTTCTATTATTTCCGATCTCACAACTATGACGTGTCTTCTTGGCTGTGGGTCCCTTACGCCTGCCTGATTATTATCTCTTTTACTTACTCTATAGGAATGGGTTTCGTGCTTTTCACTTTTATTGGGGAACTGTTCCCTACCAATGTCAAATGTCATGCTGGTTCCATTTCAGCAATAATGTTAGCAGTAACATCTTTCGTTCTAAACCGGATATTTTTAGAAGTATCGGATAGATGTGGAGTTGAATGCATGTATATGTACTTCGCAATGTCTTGTGCTGTCTGTGTTATCTTCACGCATTTCTTTGTATTTGAAACGAAAGGAAAAACATTCGCGGAAATCCAGGAAACTTTGAGAAGGATAACAGGTGAACAACGCCCTAACGAAGATACCACCAATAAATAGGCCTGAATGAGGTAAATATAAGGTGAATTCAAAGTCAATTTTATCGAAACGTTTAACACTTGTACCAATTAAGAAAATAATTAAACCATATAAATAATGATTACAATTAAGGTGATAACAAACTGGAAGAAAAACTGTAATCGGTATCCATAGGAGAGAATACTCTACCTTTCGCTTTTTATAATATACGACTCAAAACTATTAATCTACGTTTTTATTTTGGGAACAGATACATTTAATGTATCAGCTATTTTACTTTAGCTTCCACTTTTCATCGTTGATATATTGTAAAATTTGATGATTGATTCCTGGTAATGCCTAGCTTCTTCCCTCATGCCCTCAGCAACTGTACTATAGTGCTCTCACTCAGCCTCCACGGGGTTTCACAACTGTGACGCAGCTGAGAGAGCTGAGTTGGGACCCTTTGGATCTGGCTTATCCGTTTATATGTAAAGAAACAGCATTAATTTTAAGATCCCTAGGCACTATATATTTTGTATAGAGAGTGTGATTGCATTTAAAAATTTTTATTTTCACTATTACTGTTGTTTTCAATTTATATATTTCATTTTTTTTTTTAATTATTTCTTATTGTAAATATTGTAAGCATGGATTTATGAATCCATTTGTATTATTATTGCTCTTAATTGAGAAATATTGTGGTATTTATTAAATAAAAGCATACGTAATAAACATTAAAAAAATTACCACTTTCTATAAATAGCAAGGTATGTAAAGTAACTGACTTAACTGATACCTGGGTACAGAATGTTCTTGTCGTTAAACTTCAACAAATCGATTAAACTTTTTTCTATTTTTTCTATTTCGGTTCTACAATGATACCTTGGACTAAAGTTTACACAACGGGAAATCCAGTATATGGAACAACTTTCAAAATGTATTTACCACAAGTGTTCTTTGTGTACAGCATAAAACAATTTAAAAAGTAACAAAATTAATTTCGTATATCTTGGAACAGTGATTAATGGTACCCGATGGGATTGTGGACTAAAAAAAAAAAAAAAGTGAAATTTTACAGTTTTAAAAGATGGCAACCCTTGCAAGCTTTAATATTACTTATAGTAAATATTTTATTGGATTAACAGTAGTAAAATTAATTATAAAAGTCAAAAAATATAAAAGATATAATTTAAGAAATTCTTGAAGTTAGTAAATAAAAACATTAAGTATCTCTCTACGTACCCTCTATGTAAACCCACGATCGGAAAACAAATACTACAAATAATAATAATAGTAAATACTAAAATAAACACTATACACGTGAATTCTTATATTTTAAAGTTATAAAAAAAATTAAAATTAATAAACTATGTAATATTCCAAATCACATTACAATACATCACAGCATTATGACACATCGTGATGTTGTTTTTACAAGACAGTAGTAAACCTTGTGAAGGGGAATTATAGTGGCAAATTATATGTAATTAGCAGGATCCCATTCGAGATTTTTACCACCACTCTCTTCTGATAACGGAGATAAAGCAAGCAATTTATTATTGAAGTCAGTGATGATTCGACTGTGAGGAGGGTTAGCATCAACAGACTAAAGACGAAATGAAGTTATTCAGTGAAGCAGTGTTGGTTCAATATGGATTTGCTATTATTGGTAAGGTAATATAATGACGATTGTCACGAATAAATTTTTGAAATTTAGGTTTAGGTTGTACTTTGATGAGAATTAAAAAATAAAATAAAATTAAATACTGTAAGAATAAAATTCATCTCATTTGAACTAGCAACATTTTCATCTGATAACAATTTCATTAATGATGTACGATTTCCTGAGACAATGCCTTCAATACGTAGAAATTCATTAAAAAGAAAAAACAACTACGAAGTCCACACGGAAAATTTTGATTATATTCAGATGTAAGACAGTAACGAACGGAATTTTTTTTTTTATAATTGTCTGAACAAATTTAAATGTAAATATAAATAAAATGATTTATATTCTTAGCCAACAGACAAAAACTATTAAAATATACTGTGCGTCTAAGTCAGGTAATAGTAACACCTTACCAAAGTAATGAACCCAATACACTTCAAAGTTTTGGTGAAAGTCCCCCCCCCCCCTATAAACACTAACTTTCAATTTAAATCCAAATACCTAAACCAATTAAATTTCATAATTAATAAACTTCATAAATTATATATTATTTTTCATTTAAGATATGAAACTAAAACAGGGTGCAATAATAATTTAAAAAAAAAAAAAAAAAAAAAAAAACCAGTGCAATTTAAATTTTTTTTTAAGCTACCTGACCTTGAATTTATATCATGTCTGAGAATTGGAGGAATTTATTTGATTTGGAACAGTAAAGAAATAAAATTATGAAACACAGTTGTAAATGAAAATAAACAAACCGTAAGACTGTACAAATAAAACTAACAGTAACAATAAAGATATCATTTTCTCTTTTAAAGGAATAAATAAATAAATACTGAGAAATAATTATTCATGGCAATAAAAAAAATTATACTCATTTATTACTGTATTTTATTTTTATTCAGAACATTTCAAGAAATAGTGATAATTAATTAAATTAAAAAATACAAATCATGTTCAAAAATTATTATTTCTAGGAACTGATGCTTGGATTCTGTTCTTGGTTAAAATAATATTAGAAAGATTAAAATAATATAAGTACAAATATTAAAAGAAAGTAATAATATTTATAGAGTTGTAAACTAATAACTTTGGGATAGCTGTAAAGATCGAACGTTCGGGGGTTTAATTCCTTGGGTCGATTAAAAATTATTTCGTGGGGGTAAATAAAACAGGTTTGGAATAGGTTATGTACAAAAAATTAAAATAACCTTTTAGGATTACACATGTCACAAAAATTTAATTTAAAGTGGTAATGTTCAAGTTGACAAATTAATATCTTAAAGATATCGAGGCAGTTTCATATCATCATTTTGACGTACTGTAATAACCAATCTAAAGAGTGTTCTTGATTGATTCTGATAATAAATAAAAAAATAAAAAACATTGCTCATACAATGATTGTAAATGAGTTATAAACAGGAATTTATTAAGTTTATGTATTCTAAAGTATGGTTGTACAAAGCTTCGAAGGCAGACACGTTCTGCTCTGGCGAGGCGATAAAACCATATAAATAACCTTAAATCAAAGTGGAGAGTTGATTTTTTTTTTCTTTATGATTAAATAAAATTATATTGTTTTTAGTATACACTAACAGAATGGGAATGTAAAATGGTATTTTCTTTTTTTTTAATAACAATTAATTAAATGTATTAAAAATAATAATATGAATTCTATTCCTCTACAAAATTCGCCAATTTTTAAGCTGAAGAAACACGGCTGATTAAAAATATAAAAATATCGAAGTAGAAAAACAATTCTCTAAAACATTATAATTAAAAAATATAAGTAAATAAGGAGTAGATTTACATAAATTATAACCAGAGAAGCGAATTTTTAAAAGTTTTTTCTTTCTTTTTTTTTAGTCCCTTGGCATATAAAATAATAGTATAACAGAACAAGTTTGCAAGATTTTCAAAAAATGGTCAGCAAGGACTGGCAAAAAGTAAGATGAAGCGGCAACCGATTTAGCTAACGACGGACTTTAGATTAAAACATTGACGTCAAAATGTTGATACAACAAATAAAACAGTGATTAATATTTCAAACAATAATAATAAATAATTTAAACATTAATAATGAGGACGTGCTAAATATTCTGTAGCTGATAATGATCTTAATGTAATGTTCGAAACTTCAGCGTAAAAATAAATGTTTGTTAACTTAACAACTCATATTGTTCTCGTAACTTATCCCAAACTTATATTAATAACCACTTATTACTAAGGCTGTGAAATGTATGAATTTGTATATTTCTCCTAGCCAACTTATACCTCAAATATCATCAAATTGCATATGATTCGAGGCATTTGGAATCAATTTGAGTTATTTTTTATTTTGCAATAAATACATATTTCAACTGTGATTTTATATTTATCTAAGTGTTCGGCATATCAGCATTTGATTTTAGAATTTTTGTATATTTCTGAGCAGGCAAAAAAATAAAATATATATAAAAACCAAAAGATAGCTATAGGAGCCCAACCTATTCTTTTTTTCCCACGCCTAATGAATTAACTCGTGATTGTCCATGTGCTGATTCTTCCTTTTGCAGGAACTTTCGATCGTGTTTGCTTCTTATTCCCCGTCTTCTTACCATCATTCCATTACCCAGCCTCTTACAAAAGTCAACCAAGAAACATCATTCGTGAACTGTTTATTTTTGTAGTCCTAAAATGCCAAAAACCACTATTGCTAAGACAAAATATATTGTTGGAAAGCATGTACCTGAGCTCTTAGATGAGACTTCAATGTGTGACAAAGACAATATTTTTTTTTTTTTTTTTTTCTTTTTATGAAGATGCATTCACTACTGCACAGGTTTTATTAATGCAGCACATAAAAACAGCAAAGTACATACCATTTTTTTTAATATTCGCCTTGTTTATTTGTTTTTAATAGACTTCTTCCAATTATTCCCTTTTCAACACAATTAATTACTTAAATTTGAATTTGTACTGATGTATAAGTATGTATTGCAATTATTTTACTTTTCTAAATAATGTAGATAGTCGTATATTTTAGATATTTAATAGCATACTTTATCCTGTATTCTGGGATATATATGTGCATATTTTTCAATTATATTGCATATAATTCACAGCTCTAGTTATTACCAACAGTTGAAAAACCTACTTATTGAAATAAATAGGAAATATCTTACACATCTTAAACTGATCATATCGATAAATAAAGAAAAATTTTACAATAAGAATTAAGTAACACTAATAATATAATGTTAATTAATGTTTATTTCCAAATTTGCAGTCAACTTATGCTCCCTGGTGGCGGCTGCCTGGCTGGTCTGGCCTTCATCAGCGAACAAACCACTCGAGTCCGGGGAGATCTTCCCTAACGTCACATCTAGCGAAATAGCCACTATGGTGGCCCTCATGGACTTGGGGAATATGATCACCCCTATACCTGCATCCTATTTGATAAACATCGTGGGAAGGAAACTTATAATCAACGTGACAGCACTAATGTTCATCGCAGCAAGCTTGCTGACTATATTCGCCCCGGGGATGGGCTACATCTACGTGGCGAGGCTCCTAGCTGGAATGGGGAAGGGCATAGCCTTCGGTGTCATCCCAGTCTACCTCACAGAAATAGCCCAGCTCAATCTAAGAGGCACTCTTGGCTCTCTCTTCGTAACGGCGGTGTCTGTGGGGTCATGCTACGGGTATATCATCGGAGCCTTCCTCTCCTATCAAGGGGTCAACATAGCAAATCTTTCTGTAGCTGTACTCTTCCTACTGGTAGGGTGGTTACTTCCCGAAACTCCTTTCTACCTGTTGATGAAAGGAAAGGATAAAGAAGCAGAGAAGAGCCTGGCGATACTGCGTCACGTACACAGAGGAGCAGCCAGTATCAAGACTGAAATGGAACAAGTCAGAAAAGCGATTGAAGTGAACACAAATGACAAAGCCAGGTTTATAGACATCGCATCGACCAAGTCTAGAAGGAGGGCTCTCCTCATCGTCATAGTAACCTCCTTTATCCAACGATTGAGCGGCATAAGTCCATACCTTGCTTTCGGGCCATCGATCGTACCCCCAACAGGAGGTGGCCTAAGCCCCGGTATATACATGATCATATTTGGAGTCATCCTCACTGTCGTTAATTACATTGGAGCAGTCCTATCTGAGATCAGCGGGAGAAAGAAATTGATGCTCTACTCTTCCTTTCTTTCAGGTATAGTTAATTTCATTATGGCTGCGTTCTTCACTGTACAAACATACGGCGGCGACACGTCCAACATCACTTGGATACCGTACGTGTGTCTGCTCCTCTTTGGAGTGACTTGGTCATTAGGGCTGGGGATAATGCCACCATTCCTACCTTCAGAGCTGTTCCCTATCAGCGTGAAAAGCTACGCGTCCAGCATATCGTCCATTATTCTCGGTTTGGCGTCATTTGCGATGAATAAAGTGTTCGGTGAGGTGTATAATAAAAACGGAGGGATGGAAGCTATGTTCTACTTCTTCGGGTCGTGCAGCTTTATCTTTTGCATCTTCTGCATTTATTATGTAATAGAAACGAAAGGAAAAACGTTCCAAGAAATACAAAGGATTCTACAAGATGAAACAGGAGAAGAGGAGCTCGATTTAAACGAAAAATAAATCACAATTAAAATTAGAAGACGAGTAAAAACTTTTCAATTAAATCCAAATATTTGAAAAATATATAAATAAATGAACATTCTCAAACCTTCTATTAGTAATTTTCGTATAACTATAACTACTATAATAGTAGTTGTAAGATAATTTGAAAAAAAAAATCCTAGATACGTCTTATGTACTATTAACGATTTTTTCTACATGCCAAATGATATAATTCGTGTGAATTATTTATTAAATTAGGATGTACAATTCTTGAGGTCCTACTGTGTTCGTTAAAATTGATAAAAGAAGCATTTATGTTTATGAAATTATTTATTATATTGTTTTATATATATAATATATATATATATAGTAAAATAAATTAAGGTTTAAATAATTATATCTCAAAGACTAACGATATTGTATATTGTTAAGTATAAGTATATTTTTATATTGCCTACACTAATATTCAATTATTAATAAAAATAATTAATAAAAGCAGTTTTTTTAAATATAAAAATCATATATACAGACTAACGTACTAGTAAGTATATATAAAGGTTAAGTATAAGGAGTTACTTATTTTATCATTGCCTAAATAAACGGTAATTTCATTTTTATTAATAAAACAATGTAATAAAATATCAGTTTCTTTAGATGTTGAAAATATAGTGTGAAATAATATAAATACTGTTTTCAGTCTGATGATGGGACCTCGTTTCCCGAAACTTCTTTTTACTACTTTTAATAAGAAAATGCTGTTCATATAGGTTATTGATTATTTTTTTTTTTTTTTCAACGTCTTCCTATTCTTCTCTTGTCAAATCCTTACAATCCACAACCCTTCGTAACATCCTCAATGCTCCTTATTATGTCACAAACGAACTTATTCATAAGGATCTTAATGTTCCATATGTTGCTGATTTGGCCCAAACCAGATATATATCCTTTCAAAGTAAACTCCAAACCCACTCGAATCCACTAGTCGCCCACCTTGCTTCGCACACAATTTCCGATAACCCTCCTAGGCGTCTGAAAAAATATGGCCAACAGATCTTCTAATGTAGAAGTTTTATTGAAGTCCTACAGGTGAGTATTTCTTTATATATTATTGAAATTTCATAGTAATGATTTTCCTCAAATGTACATGTATAAAGTACAGTAGGTAAATATTAATACATAAATAGTTTTAAAAAAATATTTAACCAATTCTAACCATATAAATTAGTTAATAGTTGGCAAATGAAAAAAAGAAAGAAACTTTGAAAATCATTTCAATTTGTTTTTTTGTTTTTTTATAAATAATTTGTTGTATCAATAAAAACATTCGAAAAATAATTATATACTATACTATATGTATTTATCCCTTATATATGTTTAAACAAACAAGAACGATAGTAAATATGGAGGGATGATATTTTGTTTTTTAAAAGAGTTAATTTTTTGACTGTAGATTAATAGAAATGTGTTTATGATTAACTTGGTAACCTATTTCTCCTTTTTTTTTAATCAATTTTTAATGCCTTCCGGATGATACCTTTCACTGTTATGTACAAAAGGCCAGTATAAAAATAAGATTCGTTGAACAATTCTTCTTTAGTGAGTGATTCCTCATGAAACCAACACATCTTTTATTTATTTTGTTTTCTATACGAACAGATCTTAAAATAAAAAAGAATGGGCAACTAACTAAAAATTCCATTTCACGAAACATTCGTTAGAAGCGCTTAAGGGGGGAGGAGGAAGTTCAATGAATCAAAACAAAAAAAAAAGTTACATTCTCGGTTGATTTTTAACTTTCATTCGAAAAAAATGCGGCGCCCAAACAAAAAATACAACACAAAAATTCATATTGACAAAATAAAAAAAAAATTTTTGTGCATATTAAAAATTTCTTACAGGAGATAAATTTCACATATATTTTTTTTCTTTTTCAATGATAAGAACAAAATAAGATATATTTTTTATTGATTTAAAATCTAAACATTTCAAATTCCTAGTCAGCATACCAAAAAGCAATTAAAAAATGTTATTTTCCACATCGAATCGCTACGTTACTGAACTAAATTACCAGACTTTAAAACGAATTAAATACTATATGTCATAAATCATCAGACCTTAAGCCTCTTCTTTATTGGGGACAAATAAAAAGTTTTACACAACGAGTGTCATCAGAAACTAAAGATTTAGCGATCAACTATATTGTGGCGGCTTATTCAGATCAATCAATAACATAAATTACATCATCAACAAAATATCATTAAAGAAGATTACTTCATAATCCAAAGAATGTTTTCTTTAATCTTGTTATAAAAATAATGACAAACAATATTATTGTTACATTTTTTTTTTTTTTTTTTTTTTTTTTTTAATACCGTTTCGCTGCCGAGTGAAAAATACATCAGAGTGAATGAAAAGGTAATATTAAACAAATGTTTAGATTATTGGAAAAAGAATCGGAACTGACAATCGATGATTCAATGTCGATTATTAGAAAACAATTTTCCTTAATCATGTCATGATTGTACACCGATTCATCTCCTTTTGTTATCAATAATAAAAAAAAAATATTTTTTGCCTTTAATACGAGAGAAATTATTTGTCTAAAAAAATTCTTGTAAATTCCATAGTACAGAATTTTAACTCTCTTCAAAGATCAAACATTGCTATTGCAAGCCTCCAAACGTTAGCTAGTTTGATATATTTATTCGCTATTAGAAAAATAAATTTAAAAAATAAAAAAGCTTACAATTTTATTATAAATCTTTGTTTAGCGACGATGACGTTATGCCCCAGAATAAAGGTTTTTTTTCTAGCCATAATCCACATTAAAAGGAATCCCAAGTATCAGTACATCTACAATATTTAATGAAAAATTTTAGTAACATTTCCAATTTTTTATTAAATCAATGAAACCCAGGATCTTTGGAATATAACATGGATAAGAACTTCTTTAATGGATTATATCTTTCTGCAACAAGACTAAAACGACAAGAAACTGCCCGTCGTTAAAGACTACTTCAACATTTACTAGACAAACGTTCAAAGCTCCCAATTAATTACAAAAGACTCTTATATCATATGTGATTAGACCTATTTGGACGTATAGAGTTGAGCTTTGGGGCTCCTCAAAACCATCCAATTCATTTCGTATTCAATCCTTACAATCCAAAATCCTTCGAAAAATCCTCAATACTTTTCCACCAATAAACTTATCCATAAAGATCTCAATGTTCCATATGTTACTGATTTAGCCCACACCAGATACCTACCCTTTCATAGTAAGCTCCATAACCACTCAAATCCGTTAGTTTCTCAACTTGCTTCCCACTCCATTCCTGACAATCCTCCGAGGCGTCTTAAAAGAAGATGGCCTAGAGACCTTCTTGTGTAGAATTTTTAATAAAGTGCTACTGATGAGTAGTTCTTTTCAAGTTTTGACATGCTATTGTAATTGTTGTCAATACATTTACTTGATGTATACATTTCGTAAAGTTGTAAATTTCAATAAATGTATATTAAAAAAAAAATTTTTTGTGCATAATTACATGCAATAAATAATAAATATTTCTTTCTAATTACTGTATTTATTGTATTTGTTAATTTTATTTATTGTTTTTATTTTTTTTTTTCCTTTTAAACGAGGTATCGATAAAGCAAATTGAGAATCGATTTCCTAGTATCGATAATCCAAAAATTTTGGTACTGACACATGACTATTATATAGCATTATTTACTACCTCTATAAACACATGCAGTTTCTATTATAAACCTTCAAAACTAAAACGGATTTAGTTTTAAAATGTCGAAATCGGATAATGTTCGGACGGCTGTTTAAAAACAGGCAAACTAAATTTGCTTATCATTCTGTGGTGGGTGGGACGATAAGATGACGAGAACCGAGCATTTTATAAATTGGAAAATTGATATTAAAAAAATAAGACTTAGTCCATAATTTGTATTAACTAAGTAATTAATGATATGTCCATTATTGCATAATGTTAGAGGTGTTTAGTTCAAGAGAAGTCAATAAACAGTCGATACTGGGAAAATGTCAACCGAATTTAACAATTTTACCTCTCTCCTATTAACACCACGTATTTATGAAAAACATAATTCAAACATCTCGGAAAATGGATAAGATTAATCTTTTTAGTCACCAAAGTTATAAAAATAAAATATAAAAAAACAAAAACAGCAGAAAATTATAACGCTTTCAACAAATTTAGATACTACAAAACTTTATAATCAACAATAAAGCAAGAAACCTGTCAAAGCTTATCAAAAATTTCACACACACACGCACACGCACACGCACACGCACACACACACACACAATGAAATCGAAGTTTTTTTTTTGTTATACAAAAATCGATTAAGGACATAAAACAAATAAAAAAAAACTACATTCCGATGTAGGCTATGATAGATAAATGGTTAGGCTAGGCAAACAAGTCCAGGTAAAGCATTTTAAATTACTTGTTGTCATAAAAAAATAAATAAATAAATAAATTTAAAAAAATAAATAAATAAATTTAAAAAATAAATAAATAAAAAAAGCTTGGTAAAACATGAAGGAGACCAGTAAAACCTTTGGTACCTCCTCCTGACATTATTTTATGTTATTTCTTATATAATATGTTCCCTCACCCAGCTCCTTTTTAGCCACCATTACTAATTGTAGAGGATATTTGTTGTTGCCATATTTGGTATTGGTTGGGGTAGACGTAAAGTTTGTCGTAAAATATTTTGAAAAAATTAATCCGAAGTTTCATAGAGGTGATTTCCATTTTCGTATTAAAAAGTTTGAAAAAATAAAAGTGCTAAATCTATACTATGTTAGAACGAAATGTAGCAGGGTCCTTCCTGTTTAAAACGGTATGCCTATGATAATCATAGCTCGTTCCGCTAAGGACTTAAAAGAAAAACAATGGAGGAAGACGTAAAAAGGCGTCACCAGAGAATGTCCTAAGGGCTCCACACTGAGACGAGTGGTCCCCACTATTGCATCGTCATCCACTCCTAAAATATGTTCTAAGTTTCAAGTGTTTAGTTCATGGGGTAGATAGTAAACAGGGCTAAATCTTGATAGTCTAAATCTACGGGTATAGGGTAAAACTACACGGGTATAGTTTTTTTAGCTTATCCCAAAAAGCGAACAACGGGCCAAAAAAAGTTTACAAAAAATTAAAGCGAAGTCATAAACAAATGTAAATTTCCATAACCCCGGGATATAAAAGATTAAGACTGAATGCCTCATGATAAATTGACCATAAAGCTGTAGTTAGATTTTAGGAGCAACGGGTCGTTACTTAAGATTTATTCCTTACAGGGCTGAAAATTAATTTTAGGATATTTCATTTGGTAGCGCGAAATTCCAGACAAGAGCTATGAGACTGATACATCATCCGTCATCTCCACTCATCATCAATCTGCTTCCTTATGTCCCACACATCTTTCCGTAGCCACGTCATCTGAGGCCATAATCTTCACAACATAAATTTTCACTAACTCACAAAAAACCTGACTGTAAAAAAAATTCAAATATCAAAGAAAAAACACACACGACACACTATTTCATATCTAATACCCACCTGTTTTTTTTTTGTTTTTTTTTTTTAGTGTAAAATATTTATACGAACACAAAACAAACTAATCCCATTAAATCAGTTTTACTGAAAAAACACTTAAATTACCAGCCAAATCATAGATAACAGTCATTTTACAATTAAATGCATTATCGTTCAAATCCTTTTGCACGCAAACTCAACTATGTTAAAATCCAAGATAACTAATGGATTACAGAATTATAATCCTTCGAAAGGTGAGAAAAAATAGCCTCATTACATCGTGGCACAGTTACAAAGGTATCTTAGTCCCCGCGCTAAGCTCATGTCATTCATCTCGTTTAATTATAGCTGATATTATGTAAATTATATTTAATTTATCTTATCATAAAACTAAGATTAAACAAAAATATTGATTCTGCTTTTTATCGCAGATATAGTATCAGAATACCGGACGTAATAATGGTCAATCAAATATGAAGCGTATAAGTTCTGATCAAACAAACCAGTTGACACTCACTGTTTTAGGAACTAGATTATGTCAGAACATACCAGATTTAAAACGACACGAAACTTCCCGTTGTTTTCGGCTACTCCAACATTTACTAGACAAACGTTCAAACCTTCCGATGAATTGAATGGATCCGCCGAAAAACGTTTTAAGCAACAAAATTTCCGAATTGGCGATTTAAAAGGTTTTAAAATTTATAATAGTACGTCATAGTACTCCATTATGTCATTATACATCTATATACAACAAATGAATATGTAAATATAAAATCTGACCTACAAAACTGACAAAAACTTTAGATAATGATTTTCTTTCACTGATTACTCAAAATTGTATGTTTGCCACTTAGAAAGTTTTTCGGTGGATCCATTAAATTACAAGATACTCATTCACTTGACAGACCTATTTGGAGTTGAACTTTCTGGCTCAATTAAATCATCCAACTCTTCCAGTATCCAATCATCACAATGCAAAATACTTTAAAGAATCCTCGATGCTCCTTACTTTGTCACAAACAAACTTAACCGTAAAGATCTTAATGTCCCATATGTTGCTGATTAACCCAAACCAGATATCAATCCTTTTATAGTTAGCTCCATAATCCACTAGTATCTCAATTCGCTTCCAAGTCTATTCCAGAAAATCCTTGGCGGCGTCTGAAAAGAAGATGGCCTCGGTACCTACTAATATAGAACTTTTATTGAAGTGCTGCCAATGGTTGAAATATCATTATAAGTATTATCATCACATACAATGATGTATTTTTATTTAATATAATAGTCAATTTCAATAAGTAGGTTTAAAAAATTTACATGTACCTAAGTGGTAATTAAAAAATAAAAAATCAGAGTACAATCAGAAATCTGATACCGTATTTCCCAAAGGAAGAAGGTTTGATACAGTGAAACTGTAACAAACCCAAGTCAGGGTTGATAGTTGATGTATACCTATTTCTACCACAATTTACCAGTAAAAACAATAATAAGAGAGGAATGGATATTGAAAAAATACTTTTGATATATTTTTTTAAAAAACAGTTGAGTCAAAAAGCAATGTAATGAATGTTGTATCTAAGAACTTCTGCCAAAAAGTCCGAAAAGGGTCATTTGACCCGTCATGTTATGTTCAGAGTTAAAAACGTTATTTTTTTTTTTCAGTAAGATTTAAGAAACTAAATTCAAACCCGTTTTCATCATTCAAACCTTCAAATATTATATTTGAATTTTGTGACCGCGAAAAAAATGGAGTATCGGGCGATTAAATAAAAATTAATTTAAAACTTCTTATTACCTTATTTTAAAATGGTGGTCCTTTGCAAACAGACACATTTCTTCAAATACTTTTTAATCATAGAATTAGTATTTCTCACCATTCCATATCTTATTTATATTAATGTTTATAAGAGAAAAACCATCCTTCGAAGTGTGGTGATAATTCAATTAATTTTTTCCTGGTATACAAAACAATTAATTGTTATATATAAATGCACTGATAAGATTGCAGAGAAGAGTACAGGTCAAAAATCTTGGATAGTAACACTTCATATTCATTTCATTCATATTCAGCGTGGACATCGAGTCAGGAAAAAACGTGATTCCAGATTTTCGAAATTACTTTTCATAAAATTCAAAATTTTATATATCAAACTGTTGGACTGTTTTTTTCTTGCATGAATCCCACTGATTTAACTTAATGCATTTTTTGTTACTTATTCCAGCACTAGTACAATATTTTTATGTAATACAAATTTTTAAAACGTCTACTGTTTTATTTATTTGAATATTTTTTATTGAAAATATTTTCTTAATCAATGATTCTTTTTTTGAATAATTAAAAATTAAGAAACCATTTAAAATAAAATAGGTGAAGATAATGACGTTTCTTCAGGTATACGCGGGTTACGTCAATTACATCACAGGCTATATTTCTTTAACATGGATATGTTTTAATATAATTCAATAGGCGTCTTGTGTGTATCTCCTTCGATCGCCAATAGTATCGAAACATCGAGGTTAAGCGATCTACAGTCGATGTTTCACTATCAGTGTCAATCCTCTCGGTACTCACATTTTTAGATAATCCCATGAAATCACAAAATTCCCAGTGAATTGTAAAATTCAAACCTAATCCACGCTTTTTTTTTCACGGTGACAAAACCTCATAATTGCGATTTTCAATGTACCGGCAAAAAAAGAAATTAGTGAAAACTAGAATTCTCTAGATAAAACTAGATTTGACAAAGCTCGTTCGTAAAAAATAATATTCACTAGACTTTGTAAAATCTAGTTTTATCTAGAAAAATCAAGTACCTCTTTCGGATTTAGCATTAAATTTCCTATTAGAGCAGAGTACACGTAACCTTGAATTTTACAAACTTGAGACCTAAAGAACTTTTTACTTATTGTAACTTCACCTTATTTAGGGAACTTACAATGTCTTATAATACTTCAACGCTCACCGTTTTTCAAAAAAAAAAAATATATATCCACAAAACTGCATATATCACAAAAACTTGTAAAATTAACCAGCTTTCATATAATATTTATATGAATAACATTATATTATTTACAATAATAGAAAATAAAGGAAAACTTTCAATGAAAATACACCAGATCAAAGGATGAATCCGTTTTTACACAGAAGGCATTTCTACCTATCCATGTGGTGTATCGTTGGTTTATTCATTTATCTTCTCAAAATTTGAAAAATGTTTAAACGAAGTGGAGATTAATCCGAACGTCAAGAAAAAAAACCACAGTAAAAACAAAATATGGATCGATAAAAGTGACACAAAAGTTTAAATACCTGAGGGAAACCATTTGCAACGGAGGATTGGAGAGGGAGAGCATGAAGGAAAGGATTACCAAGCTTGAAAGACTGAGTTTTGCAGCCAGCAACATATAACCAAAAATTTGTCCATACAAGCGAAAATTAGGCATTACAACACTGTAGTAAAACCGGTGATACTGTATGGTACAGAAATCATGAGCCTTCCCATTCTAGAAAAACTGATGAAAGCCGAAAGAAAGATTCGGAGAAGGATCTATGGTCATAGGAAGACACAAGAAGGTTACAGGTTAAGAGCAAACAAGGAAATATACAAGGGAATCAAAGACATGGAAACTGAGATAAGGATCAGGAGACTGAAATTCTATGTTTCACGGACTTTAATCAAAATTTGATATAAAGGATCTAATAGCACATTTAACCAACTATAAGATAGAAAAAAGAAATTCGGAATCGAACAAATATTTTTAGAGTTATAACGAGAAATGTTCCAAAAAAATAAGGATTTCACAACAGTACGCGGAATTCAGCGAAGTGGAATGGATATTTCACGGAACTTAATTAAAACTTATCATATGGTATCTGATTATAAATTTATCCAGGTTTATGATGAAAAATTAGAGATTAGACAAACAGTTTCGTAGTTATAGCCAAAAGAGAACCGACAAACGTGTTTTTGGTGAAAAGTGCGACTTACCGCTAGTACTATAATAAGCATATCAGGCTTAACGACAATAATTTTATTTTTAGCACTAAGCATTCAATTAATAATAATAAACTATTCATTTGTGACAATAAACATTGGAATTTTAACAATTAATATATAAATTTTAACAATAAAAACGTGTTTTTTTTACATTTTCCATATTTCCCCCACTATATCTTCTTAAGCATTGATCCCAGAAAAAACATGTATAAAGCCTTTTTTGTAAACAATTTTAAGTACATTAATTTAGTACATTAACATATTTTCGCTAGAGGCAAGAGTTTTCGAGTTATTAACGAAAAACTGAAAAAACCGACCTTTAGATCGCCCCCCTCCACTCTTAGCTCCACCCCCACCCCCAGTACTTTTAGTATGTTGTTAAGGACACCTCCCCCTACAACTGTGCCAAAATTGGCTTCTACATGATTTAACTCTAAAAATTCGTTGATTGGACTAAAAGAGAAATACAGAAAGAGGTTGCATGAGGACACAGGTTCTTTTGGACAAGAGGAAGCCTATGAAGGAAAGAAAACAAAGGCAATTGAACATAATGAAGGAGTTATGGATAGAAAGAAAGAACAGAAGGAAGAATCCATAGTCATGATATTCGCGTGGTCTTTAAGGCTGTTTCGTGTAAATAAAAAAAATAATAATAATAAAAACAAAAGAGTGGAGATATTTTTTAGGCCTGATGATGAGTGTCTAACATTTGAAACTAGTTTTCGAATAAAAATAATTCAAATAGATGTGGCAATTAATTCTGTAATCCTAGTTGTATTGATCCTCCTATACCATCATGCGTTCCTCACGTATAACAATAATTTTTCATACATATATTATTATAAATATGAGTAATATTTTAGTAAATTTCCATGAGAAATTCAATGGAACTGAGGCCAGTAAACGCCTCTTGGAATGCGGAGGGGGTAAAGGTCATACTAAGCCTAAAGGTCCGGACCCTCCCGAGGAATACTAATACACCAGCAGACCCTAGGGGTCCAATGCATATCCAAGTCTTACGCGTACATTATATATAATTTAACAATTGAACAGAACACTTTAGATAAATGCAAAGTTAATTATATGAGATAAATACAAATATTGAAACTAAATTAATTTTCTCCTCACGAAAACTCCAAGCGAACACTATAGATTTAATAAACGTCAGTCCCAATGTAGTTCGAATCCATTCTGTTTGATCATCTGAAGCAGACATTCCTTTCCAGGCATGTCACTAGCTAACATTCCAATTCTAATAGAAATGGCTAAAGCTTATTTAAATATAAAAAAATGAGAAGTGAGTGCCCAAGGTGTACCGATAAAAGAACCTATAAGAAGATCGGAAACAGATTATAAGGATTTAATATCAACAAAATAAAATCATAAAACGAATGCCAACTAATACCTTATCGACAAAGATGAAAAGTGCAATCCCATTTTATATATCAAGCTTCAGCGATATAGAATTTCGAAATATGATTTCCTATATATGTTTGTATTCTCGATACGAGTACAGATACCAAGAAATCGTTTCTCAATTCTCGATTTAAAACAAATTTGTTATTCCAAAAATAATCCAAAGTAATAGCGAATACATATCTTGAAGAAAATAACGTTTGGCTCACAGTAGCAAGGAAGTTTTAAGTTTTGTACCAAAGGAGTGCTGGTCTAGAACACATGACGTTTTTAGCTTATCGAATATGAAAGATCTTTTTTTTAAATTAAGGAAAAAAATATGTACGATAGTTACATCATTAGGAATTAAAAAATATTTGAAAAATCAGTGGTATTTTGTATGCACTCCAAGGCCAGGAAGGACGGGTTTTCTATTGCTTAGCTATTGAGGCCGGATTGATTTTTTTTCATTTTCTGATTACAAAGATGCGAAAAAGATTTAAATCATGAAAAATATTTGATTTTAACGTCAAATAAATAAATTCTGTATTTTACATCATTATGTAAATTTCTGTATGTATCAAAACATACCTCTTTTGAAAGTTTGTCAGAATTGAGCATAATGTGCTAGGCGGCCATCTTAGATCCGCCATTTTTAATAGAAACTTTCATGCGATATCTGGGGACTTTTCAATATCTGGTACACTTATGAAATGAAAATAATTATTAAAATGCCAGTTAACTATAAATTAATTATATATTAAATCATAAATTTTGTGGGCTAACTAATATGTTTGTAAAAAGTAAAAAATATGCAAGTACAACTATCAAAATAAAATTTCACTATGTACATGGCATTAAGGCCGAAATACTCTAATATTAAAAGGGTCTATTCTCAAAAAAATTGTCGCTTTCGTCTAACAAATTGTCACTCCTACTTAACTTTGTGACTGATGGTCAGGCTATCTTGCCTATAATTTTTGTTTACTGCTCTACATCTTCTGCAATTTCTGTAGGAAATTTCTTCTCCAGAGTATATTTCTGAAGTAGAAAAATGGAAAAATATTATAAAAACTACTAACAGTGTCAGGAGTGTTACTGCCACCAGCTCAATATAACAAAAATAATCATTTTTGTTTACATAATGCAATGTTTTAATTTTTGTTATTAGTATAAATTAAAAGTTCACATCCTAAAGAACAATATCCGCGCATTTTTTCCAATAAAAATAGACTATACAGACTGCCAAAAAAAACTATAATGCTGTCCCCATGGTCTTAAGAAAATGTTAGTCAGAAATGTTACTGTTCTTTCTGACCTTGAGAACCATGAAACTGACTCCAAAAGCGTAGGAGAACCTCCTCCAAAAGTATTGCATCGTCTTCTGATTGTTAAACCAGTTACTTCCGGTTTCTTGAGGAGAGAGGTTAATTAGCTTCAAAAATAACAGTAAGTATTCAATGCCAGGAGTGTTGCCGCTATAAAATATCTTTGACTCAACTTTTATTACAACTACAAATAACAATTACATTCTCAAATAGCCTACTTTGGTTTGTTTAGTTTTTTAATGGTAAAAACGTATCAGCATGGAAAAATGAGGTGAATGTCAGGAGTGTTACCTCACGGACGCCATTCTACAGTGAGGTGAAGGTTTTTATGTTAAATACAGAAACCTTTTTCTTATAAGTAAAATAAGACCACATTTTAGAAAATGAAAACTAAATTATAGAAAAGTTGGTAACATTCCTTAAATACAGAAACCTTTTTCTTATAAGTAAAATAAGACCACATTTTAGAAAATGAAAACTAAATTATAGAAAAGTTGGTAACATTCCTGACTAAAAGCTATATTTTACCGACCTTAGAAATAATTTCATTATTAAACCAATAACCAATTATAAGCAAAATTAGGTGCCCTATGATATAATTTGATTGCAGTCCAGAGAACATTTAAACAAAATTATAGCCTTTTTAAGAAATTATAAACACCTTTGGCATAAAAATCACCTCTGTTGACATGAAAAAAAAACAAAAAAAACTCATGATTGCAAAGTATTTTTCAAAAATTCAACATACTTAAGAAATGATACAAATATACTCGTTCGAGAAAAATTAAGTTAATTTTTCGACTTTATTACTCTATCTCTAAGCCCAAAACGGCAATTTTTTTTAGAATGACCCAAAACTCAAAATTTTAAATCTTAGTTTAAACAAAAGTGTCAGTCAGTTATATTCAGTTTTCTGCAATATAAAATAGACGACCGCAGGGTGCAATGGCACATCGTACACAGAGCCGTAACCAGTACCACCAAGTGCCTGTTACGAGTTGAGACTTGCTAATTTCAGTTTATACCGAACGGTCCTAACTAGGATCTAAACCAAGGCGAACTAAAACTTTTAACGACCCCGGCCATATAAGTACCTGCCCTCCTCTTCATTCTCTAACTTAGCTCATCAATTTCGGTCTTTTCAAGGAGAAACCGCTCATTATCCAAAGGGAGGCCGCGTACAAAGTTGGGAGAACCATAGGCCCAAGATATTAGTAATCGTAAATAACCTTGAGGTAATTTATAGATCAAACAACTTAGTTGAATGGACGTCTTCCAGTATTCAGACCCAATGATTTTAATACAGATAAATAAAAAAGACCAAAGATTAATAGAATCAAAATAAATGTATAAAATTAAATTATTGCACAGTAATTAAAATTACTGAATGATACTGGTATCAGATCTGCCAGAATCTGACGATTTTTTAAAGCATAAATGCATCCTTGGCCACTCTTTCCCGACAAATTACTTTTCATCCTTAATCCTTTTCAAAGACACTTAAGGATAATATTTGGAGATCTTCCAGGATCCAGCGACATATAAGACGGCGAAAGGATATTCCGCCATTTTTATCGTTTTAGAAATCTATTAATTTACATTTAATCGTTTTAAATTAATACAATTAAATTTATATAAACCGAAAATTTTCAAATCTAAATTTTTTACTCATATTTTTTTTTTTTTTTTTTTTTTTTTTTTTTTTTTTTTTTTTTTTTTTTTTTTTTTTTTTTTATTCAAACCAAAATTTGGACAGCCGAGAGGGATCGAGCAAGATCGGTCAAATCCAGGTTAATTTTTTTTAATATTAGGAGAAACAGAGTAAAAGAATCTCACTCATTAGGACATGCCTCCTAGTCAAGATAGTGGTTATTTAGTATTATCAGAGTTGAGCTCATAACTGCTCCTACTCTCTTACACCCTCGCGTTCCCCAAAAACTAGGTCACCGGTAAAATATGTTCCATATTAAAAAGTATATACATATATCATATCCTGACAATGAATACAATATGATAAGTTTAGGGTAAAAACAGAGTCGGATCCGAATAGACGAAAGAATACATTATGTTGTTTATCAATTTTGATTTTACATCGCAATATAAACAAAAAATTAAAAAAATTGAGAAATTATTTACAGATGATTAACCTTTAAGGTAATGAAAAACGAATCCTGTTAAAAAAAACAACACTTAAAACAGTGAATCTAATACGATATTCAATATTTTTATTCATTTAAAATTTTTAAAACAGATAATTTATGTTTTATCAAGATGAAAGAACTTTAGGATCCGTTTTTTTTTTTTTTTTTTTTTTTTTTTTTTTTTTTTTTTTCAATACTTAATCTATCAACAAAAAAAATAAATAGACTTAAAAATATGTAACCTCTTATCAAGACAAACAGAATACATAAATACCAATCAATATTTAGCTCGTCCTAAAAACTACATTTACTTCACAATCTCTGAAAAATTAAAATCTAGCACAATAAACGTTTATAATGGTAAGTAGCTTTGTTTTGTTTTTAAAAAGAAAAAAAAATGAACTAGGACAACACAAAAAGATAAACTTTTAAGATGCTGGACTTCATTATTTAAGTTCAATGTTTTAGAGATCCAGACCTTTTTCATAACTGGAAAAAAGACTTGCTTTGTTTCTGACTATTCAGAAGAATTTATTCTTGGAGTCTAAAAATGAAATAATCCGACAGCTCATTCTGAGAATATAAATTTTAAATAAATAGTTAATTATAATGTCTTCATTGGCGAGAATTATTTATAGTAAAATAGGACCTCATTGTTCTCTTCTACAATATATTATAAAGGCCGGGAGACTGTCGGGACGGTGCCTTTACCACTGAGCTACTCCTCTCCCCTTTTAAATTATTTTAACAAAAACAATATATTTAACTCTTCCGAAAGCTTTAATGAAGCACTGTTAATTTTACCTTTTATATATCCTTATATACTTATAAATCTTATAAGTAATATATACATTTACACTTTTTTTTTAATTACGAAAACAACAATTTCTATCTTATGTCCACGGAAATATTATGTTGGAGCATGCCCTATTGCATCCAGCAACCTTAATGAACCGAAAATCTCAGGTTCGAATCCGGCTGGTATAAGGTAGAATTTATTCTTAGTAATTAATTTCCCATCTCCGACCTCCCGGCTATGAAACCCCGAGTTGCCGACACGGCAATGAAGTTAAGGTAAAAAAAAGGTATATTATGTTGTACTACTTAAGGCGAATAAATATTAGATTGATGCAAACATACGGCAGGTTTTGAATATTCATTTTTTTTTTTTTTTTTTTTTTTTTTTTTTTTTTTTTTTTTTTTTTTTTTTTTTTTTTTTTTTTTTTTTTTTTTTTTTTTTTTTTTTTTTTTTTTTTTTTTTTTTTTTTTTTTTTTTGCGAGTGCATGTCAAGTAAACAGATATAGTCTAGTCCTTCAATCTAGTTAATTGATAATAAACAACGGTTATTATTTTTTTTTTCCAAACCTCCGACTTTATTTATTGAAATCAAACCTATTAACAATAATAACACAGTTCTTGTTTTGCTGTTCTGTATTTGAATATCAATCTTCTTCGCCATTTCTGAAAGTTCTATATCTGAACTAATGACGAGAGATTTTTGATGTTTTTCCTCAAATATTAGTTTAGTTTGTGTTACATTTTCTATGAGTAAGGACCTCTGAAATTCAAACGTAAAAACAAGATTTACGTTAAATCTATGAGTTCAAACTTGGTCTAAGTGCGGCCCAAACCGAGGGTAACATCAATTGTTTGGAGTTAAGGAAGCATCAGTGAATGTACAGTAGTGATGGTTCCAAAAATTTCGTCTAGGTGATGTTGATCTCGAAGACAAGGTCGGTTTAGATAAAGGCTTTGGATATAGAAAACCCTCGTATACCCGAGACATTGCGATTATTTTTATAATCAACATTATTAACCAACCATACAAAATTATAATATTTTTTTTTATTACATGTAAAACCCTGCATTATTTTTCATCTCCATATTTTAATAGATATATTATTTAAAATACCGAAATATGGAAGAAAAAAAAATTCACTTGAGTATAGAGTAAAAATTTTACTGGAAATAAATACATGAATATTGCCGTGGGTACTGCCGACTTCCATAAATATAGTCGTGATTTAAAATGGTTAAATAAAATAACGGGTTTGGTGGATGAAGGGGTTATGTCACTTTTTTTTTCTTTTTTTTTTTTTAAATACAATCTTACATTAGATGAAAGATTTATGTGCAGATGATAGGTAGTAAAATCTAAAATATTTCAAAACAACTAGGGAAAGAGATACGAAGAAGGCTGTGTAACATTTTCCTGCTAAAGGAAATATTAAAAAAAATAAATAAATAAAAATTATAGGCATAAATAACTCAAAACTATGTTATGTTACATAACCCCTTCATCCACCAAACCTTTCAATTGAACACTAAATTAAATGCCTTGCAGCTGTTTCGATGAGCATACTCCCCCTTCTATAGCCAATACTAACGATAGCAGTTGAACAAGTAATAAAACCTAAATCCCTACTTATCCAATTAAGAAGACTTTGGCTTAGAAGAGGGGATCCGATTAGGACCTACTAGTAGGAGCTTCACACAATTACAAAGCCTCACCGTCAGAGCCCAAGCGCAAATGTATAACAATGGAGATCAATTACTTACAGTTTAGTTATTAATTGTAAGTTATGACTAGTTTAATAAAAATAAGATTAGATTATTATAGTTTTCATTTTGGTGATTTTTTTTTTATTGATTTTTTTATACATACCTATACCTGTCACTTATTCCACAGAAATAAGCAGATAACATTATACAATATAACTGACATGTCAATTATGAGGGAGGTCAACACTCAGCGGTGCTTACTAACACGATATTTAATTAATTATAACTGACAAGGAGACGTTTGGAGTTGTAACTCACAGATTTGAATACCGATATTTGTGTGAGTAGTAGGGACCTATAATAGTGGAAAACTAGAGTTATAGCCGCCAATGGGCATTAAGAGCCGAGAAAAAAATAAAATATGAAAAAAAGTTTTCTTTTTTTTCAAAGCTTTCAGTCAAGATAGAGAAATGACTCTTTCACTTTTGATTGCAGTTATGTATGCTATTTTAAATAAAAATACTTTACTTATGATCAAAACACTACCCTGCTTTAAAGTGCTCAAAAACTCCAAAAAAATGACAAAATTCCTAGGAAATCCGTTGTAAATCAGCGGAAACTTTTTTTCATGAACAACTGACCTCTAATCTCGATTTAAAGCACCACAAAACCCTTATATGTGAAATTTTATCAAAATCAAAAAATATTGATTTTTTGCCCCTTTCGAGGAGGTTAAAATTTCTTTCGAGGAGGTTAAAATTTCGAAGTTGAGATTTCATCAACAATTTCAAAAGGCCATAACAACTACAACTGCTGTGTTCAACCGATTACAATAGTAATAGCATCACAAGAATCAGCATACATTCTGATTTTTATCCATGCATATAAGATTGGATTTACTCCAGATTTTAGTGGACAAAAACTGATGTGAATGAAAAAATCCGAGGTCAGATATAACTTGAGATATTTAAATAAGGGAAAATCCTGCAACCTCCGGATTTTTGCTAAACTATGCAGCTTACGGCTTCTAGATGACCTTTAATGTGGTCTTAATCGGTGGCGAAATATGTGAGATAGCGCAAATTATTTACATTTTTCAGAAATTGACAGCCCTTCCTTGCCTTCTAAAATCCTACAAAATTTTAAAGGTAAAATTTTTTTTTTTTTTATTTCGCCAAAATTTAGTTTCTACATGTTTTTTGAGATGAGGAATCTGAAAATAACATCAGTTTTAAGTTTAAAAAATTTTCTCACCTATATTATATAAATAAGACGTTTTAAAATGGTCTATTTCTATTATTATGATAATTTAATTAATATTAAATATTGACTACATATTATATATAATATAATATGCTGATATTGACATAAGTAACATTAGCGATTAAATTGAAAGGTAAAATGGTAAAATGTAAAAAAAAAAAATCATTATTATCATAATTTGTAAAATTAGATTTTGTTTTTTAAATCATAATTTTTATCAACTATCAATTTTTTTTTCAAAACGAATTTAAGTGATTACTATGATTTTTAAAATACACATATTTTCCTGCATTTCATGAAAAGATTTATTATAAATAACGTCAGTAAACGCTATAAAATATAACTTAAAACTTGAGATACCTGCCCGTGTTCCAGTATTTTCTGGTTCAGTTTGCTCTCCCCCTCCCCCCCCCCCCCCCCATCCTCCCTCTCTCTCAACCGGAATATAAACCTCTCCAGCTCCAGACCTAAATGAATATTTTATCTAAAGCTGCTACTCCTTTGTAGGGCCGATGTACGGGTTGACCCAAATAACGAACTGCCTCATTCGATTCAACGCATCAATGTAATATCAATAAATACGAATAAAAAAGTATACATCGGGACTTTTAATAAGAGGTAATTGGTATAGCTGACTATTCGGCTGGATTTTGTAGTCTGTGACTAGTCGGCAAAAAGCACCAAAATAAAATCCTTTAAAATCCTTGGTAATTTATGATACAGCATAATTCTATTTAATTTATTTTTTTAATACACATAATACGCTTTAAATGTCACGGTTAAAGTACATGACGACATAGACTTCTAAATAAGTCTTTTTTTGCCAGTTAGTGTATATAATAAACAACAAATTGATGATGTAATAATTTTTTGTTTTCATAGGTGATGATGAAAGTTCATAATAAACAAAATAACATTAGAAGAGTCACATAATTCAACGAACTACTCACTAGCAGCACTTCAATAAAAACTAAACTATAAGGTCTCTTGGCCATCTTCTTTTCAAACACCTCGGTGGGTAATCAGGAATCGAATGTAAAGCAAGTTAAAAAATCTTGTAGAAAAATAGACAAACAAAAGTAAATCTCATTTAAGAAGTACAGTATAACGTGATTAAATAGATACAGGTGGAAATCATCAAGAATACCGCAAAATAATAGATTTAAGATCATAAATGTCATCTTAAGTCAAGATGTATTTTTTCATATTTACTTCAAGTCTATTTTATGAAAAAAAAAGAAAAAAAAGAGAGATTTCATTTGAAGATTTATCTTGTTTCGTATCTGAATTTAATTTATAATACGGATTATAAAAATATTTCTGTATTTTACAGATAATAAAGAAACACTATTATAAAAAATAAAAAAAATTTAAAAAAACAGGTAAAATAAAAAGAAATTTTGAAGCTAAAAATACACGAATTATTCATTTTAAGAAGAAGAAGAAGAAAATGAACTTTATTCTGGGACAACTTATCCCCTAAGAATAACAAATGAGTACAATACATAGGAAAACCGTCTGGCTATGATAATTATTAATAATAAATAATAAATAAAAATTGATTAATAATAAATTTATGAGTGACAAAATAAATGAGCAATATTGTAAAAGGATACTTCTTATGTATACTATTATAATGTATATTAAATAAATATTCATGTTTTACGAGATAAAGAAATAGATGATGTTTAAAGGAAGTAAGAGTGGAGCTTTTTCGAATTGATATGGGCAATGAAGTCCATAAAGAGGAAGCACCGATAATAAAGGATTTTTCGAAGGATACAGTTCGATGCGCAGGAGTGTACAGGTTTGATTCTTAACCTGGTTAAAATTGCACTAATTATGTATTTGAAGATTACCTAAAAGCATAGTTAGACATCCAGTTTTTAATTTTACTGTATGAGTTGGTAATCCGGATAGACATAGGCTATTAAAAAACTCTTGCGGATGATGGGATTCATCAGCAGTGTTATACAACTAAAGCCTCATGAATATATTTTTACAAAAACAAAAAGCAAAGGATCGATATTTTAAATTGGCAATAATTTTCATTCGACAGAAATACTTTTATCTGGTAGATTTTAAATTCCAACCAAAAATGTATATGACACCGTTGTAAACCTCGTTTCTGCCACTCGAAATTGTACATTTAAATTTTAATTATTGCTAAACCTTCCTATAACAATGAAAATGGTGTAGTTAAAATTTGGTTAAGATGGGTTCAGTCGTTTTCCCAACTCTATTGTTGAATGGTGCTAACCATATATCAGTCGATTTTTAAACTCCTCTGGGATCCACATATCGCACCTTTGAATTTTTAATAATTTTATTTACTCTATGTAACAACGTAGCGTAACCTCTCATGTAGAATGGCGCTCCCCACTCCAATTTTCAAACAACTGTTATTCACATATTTTAGTTTTTTAGAGACAAAAAATTGAAAATCAGTAGATTTTTATCATTGCTAAACCTTCCCGGAACTGTAAAGATGATGTGGTTAAAATGTGGTACAGAATGGGTGAGTAGATTTTGTGGTCAGTGATCACAAACGAAAAATGGCTTGTCCTTTTATATAATAGTATAGATATAGATTTACAATATCCATTTTGAACCAACATAGTCTGCGATGTCCGGAATCAACCAATGTAACCTATCACTGTCTGAAAATCTTTTACCGATACACTCCGCTCCATATGCAGTAGTATGTTCTAGTCTTCATTTCTCGACTATAAAATTACTGATATACCATCTAAGAAAAAAAAATAATAATAAAAATATTATCTCTTCCAGTAAGGGTGTGAAATATAAACGCTAGCACTGAAAATAGAATACAATAAGATGACTATTTAACAGATTTTTTTTCTCAAATATTGTCTTTGGAGAAAAAAGTCACTAAGTGCATTTTTTTCCAAATTCAACAAAAAAATCATTGTGTGTTGATATTATCATTTCACATAAGTATAATAAGTTAACAAGTGAAAATAGCTGTTATATATGCACATTAGGGAATGAGAAAATTCACTATATAACCATCTGAGTAGTTTTTAATGAGCATATTCCAGTTTGAATATTGAATATTGCAATGGAAATGTGCTTTGTTACTTAATGACTATTAACTCTAAGCAGACGATATATCTTTTTTTCATTTGGCTTGATTTTATTTTTTAATCTACGAGCTAAGGAAATTATTTAAAACATTCAAAATATATTGTGCCTGGAGGTATAACGTCCTCATGTCAACTAGGAAGTATCGATTATCCTGCAGGTTACCAACCTATTCCAATCAGAGAAGGAAGGTTGAGATTTAATTCGCGGATCCATCTCGAAATAAATAGATTCGAACCAAGAACGTAGAGGAATAATAAGAGTGCTGGATTAACACAACGCTCAAAATTTATTTTCTAGCCTAACACTAGGCTTTCATTTAGAATAATTAAAATGAATCACTTGTGGTACGCATGATGGTATAGAAGGATCAATACAATTAAGATTGATGAAGTAATTGCCACTTCTATTGAGATAATTTTATAAAAAAAACTAGTTTCGAATGCTAACATTCATCTTCAGTTCCAAAACATACAAAATTTTCAACAAATCAGTACTATGTTACATGGATTATACACACTAACGTTTTAAAAAACGTAAGACAAGATATCAAACATTAGTACTCACCTCAGGAGGTCTAAGAGATAACTGAGAGTATATAATCCATGTGACATAGTACTGATGTGTTCAAAATTTTGTATGTTTTATAAGCGAAGCTGAATGTTTAGCATTCGAAACTAGTTTTCTCATAAAATAATCCCAATAGAAGTGGCAATTAATTTATCAATTCTAATAAGAATGAAATTACATTTTTTTTTTGTCACATCTGGATTAAACGGATGTCTAGACAATAGGTGTTTGGAAGAAATTGACTCTAATAATTTATAAATAACTACACTTGAAGCGTGGAATTCCAAAACCAGCTGAGTCCAATTTCCAGTTTTTTATTTTTATTGAAATATTTTCTCCAAAAAGTAGTTAAATCACATTGCAAACAGCTATACAAAAATAATTCTCCTTTCTAGTCCAGTCTGACATTCACCTTTATCGATCAGCAGTGAAAAATTTAAAGGACTCGACTGTTTTTGGAATTCTACGCTACAATTATTTCAATGTTTACCAAAAATTAAATTATTTAGCATTTTATCAATTCGCCAAAGTAACACTAATGCTGTACTTCGTATGAGCAAAAGTATAATAAAAATACTAAAATTAGGGTAAAAATTTAAAACGAACATTTTTTTTTAAATAAAGAAAAATGAAGCTAATTAGTGACGAGGTGGCAGACAGTATCTAAGGTAATAGTGAAGTTAAATTTACCCACAGAAACTAGAAACTATCTTTCCTCTTGTTCTTACAAGGTGCACTCAAAACTTTGGACACTAAATTATCTAAGGTAATAGTGAAGTTAAATTTACCCACAGAAACTAGAAACTATCTTTCCTCTTGTTCTTACAAGGTGCACTCAAAACTTTGGACACTAAATATACTCCAACCACTTTGTAGAAACTTCCGCACTCCACCCAACCAACATTCTGCGGAGAAATGCGGGCTACAGTTCGGATATTTATTCCTGAATAGTGCCGATAAGATTGAATAAAATTTTGATGGAATAGTATTGAAAAAAATTATTGCAGGATGATAACCTTATTATAATTATTTTCATGTATTTCATTTCAGACGGAATGAAAAATCTGATATAATTAGTTCCAATCGATAAGAACAGAACGAATCACTCTATAATTCAATGTTTAAGAAAAAATAACAGGTAAGTAGGGATAGGTATGGAACATGTTTTACCCGTGATCTAAGTTTGTTTTTTATGCCATTTTAAATATTTCTGTCATTTTACTAGGATATTCTTCTTTAACTTATCATCTTAATTAAATTAATTTACAACGTATAAAATAATTTCAAATGTTTAAAATTAAAAAGTCGTTTATTTTAAGTTTAATAGTAGGCAGTAGGTATATATACTTAGATGTGAACCGTCACCTACCACTTGCAAACTTCCCTTATTCAAACCAATTCTATAAGGTTTTGTTACTTTTTTTTAATAAGTACATAGTTAAGTTGTACGTTTTATTTTTATAATATGGGGAAAAACGAATCATTTCCACTTAAACCAGAAAAATACTGAGCGTAACTGAGGGATAAAAATAAAACTGAGAGGAAGAAAAGTCAGAAGATAAATTGGTGCCCGAGGAATACTTAGTTAAAGCAGCGTGAAATACGGCGCAGTGAGGACTTGGTACTTAAAAATGGACCATTAAATATTCACTCTACAATAAAAAATATATAAATAAACTACCGATTATTCTTTATTTTTATTTTATTTTTTTAAAGTCCCTTTTTTCTTGTTTTCTTTTTTTTTTAGGGGGGGGGGGGGGGGGGGTTTCCGATATAATGATTTAATATCCCCCCCCCTTTACTACATTTTTTAGCAATTTATGAGTAAAAAATTTAGTTTAAAAAAATTTGGGGTTACCCTGGGATGCTATTATATATTATATTATGTTATATATTAAATATAAAGTGTGATTGACTGTATTTAATTTCTTTTTTTTTTCTTTCTCTATTTTCTTATAATTTTTTACACTAATACTACTCTGATTTATTTTAATATACTTTGTATCATGTATAGTTAGAGTAATTTTTTTAGCCTTATCAATCCCAGTTTATTAAATGATTTTAATCAATTTCTATCTATATTACTTACTGCCCTTGAGTAAAGATGATTTTAATATTTACTCAATAAAAGAGTTTTTTTAAAAATCAAAATAATCCCAAAGAACAGCATCATCATCATAAGAAGTAGCATCCCAATCAGTGAAACGTAAACCAAACATAAGAAACGTTGCCAACTCCCTGTGAAGCACAATTTTCCAAAAAGACCCCAAAAAACCAATCATCCTTACCTTTCTTTCATCCATCATCGGAAACCTGATATTTTCGCGACATACAACTTCAAAAATAAAAAGTCCTAAAACCACAAGACATTTTTACTTTCCAAAATATAAATAAATAAATAAGATATTAATGATTATAATAATAACCAAAAGATGAATCCGGTTGTTGTTGTTTTTTATTATTATTATTTTTTTTTTTAATTATATCATTATATTAAATTTTACTATTTTTTTAAAAATCATTTAAATTAAAATTATTAACATCAGATACTAAACTAAAAAAGAACACTTTAAATCATCAATAAAGTTTGTACAGCAAACTGGAGGCTTTTACATTAAATTTCAACTTTAGTAAATTGTTAGATACTTCGTTTATTTAACTGGAGCTTCATCACTTAAGTGAAACTCCATTCCGAATAAATATTTTCATTTCAGAAGTTTCATGGAAAATCAACTCCCACACCAGACCTTCAATTCACCCTTCATAGAAGAGTCTTCTTTTTAAGAAATCGTTTATTGTTTGATTTATCATTAATAATCCTAAAAAGATTAACAATAAATTTAAATAAAAATTTATATAAGTCGATTCCTATTCGAACGGCAAAAGGGATTCGAAAAATATTAAAATGAAAAATCTGAAAGCGGTATGCAGGAAAACCATTGACTGATTGAACAGTAAAATACAGAAGTCCTACAATTCAGAAAGTTGCTTTTTCTTTAGAAAACAACTTATTTTTGTAATTGTTTGGCAACGATAGTTGCTCCAACCGCAAGTTTCCTCGAAGCAATTATTAGATAGGTATCTACTATTACAGATTTCCTTTAAGAGATCATGGAGTTTTCTAGCAGCAAGCAAGTAATCTGAAGATATTCAACTACTTATTATTAATGGATGAGTAGACTCGTACTACATATGCTATAACTTTAGTTGAGTTTACTATTTGATGTCGTCATTTTTTAAATTTATTATCCATAAATTACATATTTAGCCAAATACGAACTATATTATAGGCATTTAATAGTTAAAATATCCATAATTAGTTCAGGCAACGTTTCAAAAAAAGTCAATAAGAAAAAAATATATAGTTTTGCTTCCAAATGTTAGATCGCAATTTGAAGAAAAACAAATTTATACGAAAACGAACTACACTGAATTTATTAAAAATTATTTATTTTTTAAGATCGGTTTGTTCAGAACTGTCCATTTTTTTTTTAAATAAAGTTAAAAATTATAATAAAAAGCAACTATAGTCAATAGACACAAACTACAGTTTATTATAAGAAAAGTTAAAGACTATTTCAACATCTACTCGAAAAACGTTCAAAGCTCCCAATGAATTACAAAAGACTTACATGACTGTGATTAGACCTATTTGGACGTGCGGAGTTGAGCTTTAGGACTCTACTAGACATGTAATTCATCTCGTTTTCAATCCTTAAAACCCAAAATCCTCAATGCTCCTTACTTTGTCACCAATAAACTTATCCATAAAGAACTTAATGTTACATAAGCTGTTGATTTAACCCAAACCAGATACCTATCCTTTCATAGTAAGCTCCGTAGCCACTTAAATCCACTAGTTTCTCAACTTGCTTCCCACTTCATTCCCGATAATCCTCCGAGGCGTCTAAAAAGAAGATGGAGAAGAGACCTACTTAAGTGCTACTGATGAGTAGTTCTTTTCAAGTTTTTACATGTTATTGTAATTGTTATGAACACATTTACTAGATATATGTATATTTTACAGTTGTAAATTTCAATAAATAAAAAAAAAAAATTAAAAATTATAAAAAAAGCAACTATAGTCGATTGACACGGACTGCAGTTGATTATGAGAAACATACGATATATTATATAAAATGCTTTTTTTTTTAAAAAAAAGGTTTTTGATCTCTCAGGATTATAATAAGAATTTAGCATTTCAAGATAAATAAAAATCAATTGAAAAACGTCTATATTGTTTACTTGAGTTCGCTCATTTTTCCTACAACCGACGGGACTAAATAAGGATGATAAAAACGAATGAAAACACAAATATACAATACAAAGTCCATATGATAATTCATATATGCATAAATATTGAAAATCAAAGAGATATTTTATGTTTAAAAATATACAGCTAAATAAGGGTAGCATACAGGATTATCCCCAGCCCCAAAAATGTGTAATCCGACCTAAATAAACTTGGCTTTCCAGTACAGCAGCGTTCTTAGCAGGGCGGTTTGAGGGAAGAGAAATCAAGCGTTCTCTAAGCCTTAGGGATATACCCAGAAGTCCGGGAAAAGAAATATTGAAGAGTTCCCATCTTTAAGCTCCTAACCACTGCGCAAGGGGGCTTCTTTTCAGCACTTATATATACCATACGGGGAATAAAGTTGGTGCTTTATACCTATAATATACCATCCTAAAACATAATTATAAGAAAATAAATGAATTTATAGCTTAAACTCCTTGATTTTTTAGCCAGTAAATTTTAATACTGGCAAGCAGTAAATATGATGAAGTAAATATATATGTTGTGTAAGGCATGAAGGGCAGCAGAACCTCCTCTTTGCTTGATTTTTTTTTTTTCTAAGTCTAGGAAATCCCTCATCTAACTCCTTTTCAGGGTTCTTTGGATATTTTCTGGTATTTGCGAAGTGCCCTTGTCAAAGTAAGTTTGTAGGTGCTATTGAAATTGCCCTGAATGGTTTTTCCTGAAGATTTTGGAATTTCTTAATATGTCTTTTTAGCTGTTCCGTATATCTGCAAACCGGTTATACAATTGTTTCAGTCTAGATCTGATCCTTTCCATAAAGGATTACTGGTTTCAATACTAATTTATATAACTCAATTAGACATTTAAGCATAGATTTTACTTGTTGTACATATGTCCCATAAAAAAAAAAAAAAAAAAAAAAAAAAAAAATACATCGGCAGGATCTTATAAGAGAAAGAGAAATTCAATCCTGAAGGGACATATTTTCTTGTATCATACAGTAGAAAACAAATACAAACAATGGAAAATAAATAGCTGAGTTCTTTAAGGTGACAGACTTGGAGTCCACAAGGTTACAGTGGGATTCTGCACCCACGCACTGCTTCTTGTGACAAGAGTTATATATATACCTTTGTGTGAATGTGAATAGTCCTTTGCTTTGCTATCCATGCATCATAGCACCGTAACTGTGAATATGGCAATAGGCTATTTCTCAATTATCAATTACCAATAGGTTATCTTTTATTTATCATTTAGGACCTCAATTTAGAGACGGATTGCATCGCTTGAGAACAAACAAATTTATTCAATGTACGGTGTCCTATCTATCTCCCAGTTCACTCGAGTCCAATGTATGGAATGGTTGGGCACGTCTTGAAAACGGATGGGACGAGAACTGCTAGAAGAATTTACCATAAGAAGCCGGAAGGAGTTAGGTCTAGAGGAAGACCGAAATCTATGTGGATGGACAATGTAAAATAAGATATAAGGAAGAATGAAATATCCATGAGGTATGCTGCCAACAGACGACTGGGCAAAGGTAATTGAGCAGGCTTAGGACCGCTATATGCACCTGTTGCGCCAATAATGAATGAATAGGTTATTTTTAAACTTATTTCGTTTTAATAGCAGTTATTTTGTCTATGGGAAAAAACACCAGTAATATGGCAGGCTTACTGATAGACTGATAACTGGATCCCGACTCAGCAGCTTTTTCTAATTCTATCGTTAAAATTAAAAGTTATATAGTATAACTATTGATATTTACAACTGGATAACAAGATATTAATTAAGCTGAATTATAAATATAATGAAAAGGTAAAAAGAAATAAATATTTGATAGTACTCCAATGATAGTTTCGGAGCCATCATTCAAACATAATCTTCCTTGCCAGGAATTGACTGTATAGAACATGAGCGTTGATTCATTATTGACATAGGAAAGAACATTAAAGTATAAGATAGAAAGGATTGGATACGGAAATTATTCGATGGTCGAAAGCAGGTAACATATTAATTTATTTTATGTTAATTCAGCTAGGACTCGACTTCGAGACATTAAGAAATGGAGGGGCACACCCAGCCTTTATTAAGTGGATACTCTAAAATCCTAGCGGTTGAGCGTGATTTCGACCAATTCACTCACAGCCGTTGGCTCTGTAGCAGTACACGTTTACAAGTTCTGTACCCAACAGCCTCCATGGGTTAGTGGTACAGTTTATTTTTTATTTTTTTCTAGTAACTAACATAAAGTTAATACTGAGGTACTTTGTAATATCTTTTATATAAATCTGTTCAAATAATATTTAAATAATTCTACTTCTCGATTTATTAAAAAATCATACTTAAAACTGACGAAAAATAAATTAAAAAAAAAGAACTTTTCATTGTAGTACTTTAACGTAAAATTATCTCCTTCTTGAAGAGGTTTAAAAAACAACAGTTACATTTAGAGAAGATAAATCCGACTTCTTAAAAGAACACAAAAACAAGCAAAGTACTGCTTAATTATTTATCAAGAACCGTTTCCCTGACCTTTGAAGCTTACAATATAGATGAAGATTCCAGGACTTTCAGGAAAGAGATCCTCAAAGCAAAGGCTTTACAGGAGGATTAAGAATAACAGAGTGCCTCCTCAACCGGAATCAGAGACCCTTTTTTAAACAAAATACTACTCTGATTTTTTTTTTTTTTAAAAAAGGACCACCCAAAACAAAATATATGAATTTCAATACTTAAATTAAGGAACTGTTATTACACACAGATGCACAATACTATTGTTTTAATGATATGCGGTTACATATAATGGGGTGTATAAAAAAAAAAAATGACCGTTTCTTAAACATAATATTTGTATTACTATTTCTTTGATATAAAATACAATTAATACTCTAAGTATAGTCCATTGTTATCTACCGTCATTACCCATCTGCTAGCCAATTGCTCGATGCCACGCTGATACCATTCCTTGGGATGGCTGTCAAAGAATTCTTGGACAGCATTTTCAAATTTTTTTTCTTGAAGAAAATGGGCCATGGATCGAAACAAGTAGTAATCCGAAGGTGCGAGGTCTGGACTATATGGTGGATGAGGCAGGAGTTCAAACCCATGAAGTTCTGTAAACTTTTCTGCTGATTGTTGAGGAGCAAGTTCGTGAGGGACCAGTCTACAGGTCTTTTTCACCTTCCCCATGAAGAGAAGATGGCGACTAACAACTTTCGACACACCACACTCCCGAGCAAGTTCGCGAGTACTTGTGGACGGATTTGACCAAACAGCTTCCTTCAGAACCTCATCAATATCCATTAATGGCCGCCCGGAGCCTTTCTTACTTTCCAACGTTGCTCCACTTCTAAATTTTTTAAACCAACGCAGTACGCTCTTCACGGACACCTTCCCATTCATATTTCATAATTTCACGAGTTACTTCAGCGGCTGTGAATTTTTTTTTTTCCAGTAATGTCTTAAAATTACGAGAATTTCATAGGACACTCATGTTTCTTCTTTGAAATAAATAACTGAACTGAGGCATTTTTTGGAGAAGTTCAGTGTTAGTAAACAAGCTTAGAGAATGCTCTAAAGGGATTATTAAGTATTTGTATATAATAAATAGCATTAAGATATTTACAGACTTTTGAACTCTGGAATTTGATAAAACGGTCATTTTTTATACGCCCTATTATTTTTCAAATTCCTATAACAATATCAGGGAAATTTCAGTTACCTTTTTTTTTTTTTATTTCAAAACATCTTTATTCAAAAGATAAATAGTACATTGATACATATATCATTAAAATAAAATGTATCTAGACAGAGTTTTACAAAATATCATCCTTTTGGATGTTTTAATGTGATTGAATGTTAGAAAAAACATAGTGTTACAGATAAAAAGCGATATTCAGTGACGATGTTACACTGAGATTAAGGTAGTAACAAAGGAAAAAAAAAAAGGATAAATAATTAAACAGATAGGAAAAAAAAAAATAAAAAAATAAAATAAAAAAATAAACGGAAATTAAAAGAAGGTTTGAAGATGAGAATTTGTCTTTCCATTCCAGTTGGTTGGCTTTGAAGGAGGATTTAAAGAAGAAAAAGAGGATTGGACAGGGTAGGTAGCATGTCGTAAAATTTGATGTGACAACGTTTTATGTACTGAACAGGGTTTTCTAGATTAAATCGAGATGCAAAATCAGTCAGTCGGTCTGTACGCCAAGGGGACTGTCTTCGTATAGTCATTAGTGTTCTATTTTGGAGTCTGTTTAATTTATTGATGGTATCTTGAACTAAGTGCCGAAAAAGAGGAACTGCATGAAGAAGTCTAGGACAAAGGATAGCTTTATAAAGAAGAAGTTTCAATCGGACAGATAAAGTTGGAGAGCGAAAGAGATGCGGAAGAGAAGTGAATGTTTGTCGAGTGAAGTTTAGACGATGACGGAAATGACTGGAAAAGGTTAGGTGTCGAACACCAAGGTAGTTAATAGATGATACGATCGGAATTTCGGTATTATTAAGCTTGATTGGCTGGATCTTTTTCCTTTGGGATTGACGGGAAAATGAGAAAAACTATGGCGTCAGTTTTAGAAGGATTTACACAAATACCTAAATTGGAAAGGGAATCTGAAATTTGTTGAGCCACCGCTTGTATATTTTGAAGGGCTTTTGTAGTGCTGATGGAGGAGCTGTAGATCGCAATATCGTCGGCATAAGCTGATATTTCGACGCGTGGGTAACGAGTGCCGATGACATTTGCTGTGTAAATGGAGTAGAGGATAGGAGAAAGTACAGAGCCTTGTGGAACACTAATCCGAGAGGGCTTATATGATGACAAGGAGTTTCCAACTCTATAACAAAAGGAACGATTTGAGAAATAAGACCGAAGTAGATTAAAGAGGAAAGGAGGAAATTCGAGATGAAGAAGTTGAAGAAAAAGATTCTCATGTTGAACGCAATCAAAAGCTTTTGTACAATCAAGGGAGATCATAGCAGTAGCGTGATTTTTAAGAAGAGCAGTGGTAACATAATGTTGTACACGTGAAAGTGAATGTACAACATTTAGACGAGGTTGGAAGCCTGTCTGTTCGTAAGGGATAATTGAGAGTTCATTGCAATGAGTTTGAATATGCGGGAGCAATAATTTTTCAAAAAGCTTTCCTAAATGGGAGAGGAGGCTAATGGGACGGTAATGATCCGGATTTAAGCCAGTTTTATTAGGTTTCAAAAGTGGTATAATAATGGCTTTTTGCCATGAGCTGGGGAAATATCCAAGAACTGAGCAATTGTTGTAGATGGAGGTACGATAATTTAAGGTTATGCGAGGAAGATGGCGGAGAAGAATAGCCTGTATATTATCTGGCCCAGGTGCTTTCTTAGGTGCCATTCGAAATATCGTTGCTTTAACTAATTTAGCATCAAAATGGGGTACATCGGAAGATTTAAATGGCAGAAAAGGAGGAACATAAGGAAGAGGTGCAGAAAAATGTTGAGCATAATGATCACAAAGAGCTTGTGCTTGCTCTTGTGCAGTAGGAAGCGGAGAGTGTAAAGTGGGAAGGTTAATAGGAAGGCGTTTATGATAAGATGATCGCGATAATTTCCAAAATTTTTGTAAATTTTGGGAGGCAGCTGTTATTTTATTTTCCCAGATTGAGTTTTTCCATTTTCTGTAAAGCTGGGAGATTTGTTTTGTAACAGAACGGAGAGCAATACGGTCTTCTGGTTGATGGCATCTCCGCCACCTATTTAGCAAACGATGACGGACAGATATTAACCAAAGAATATGTTTCGGAGGTGTTTGTAATACTAAAGGTTTTGGTTGGAAAGTAGGGATAGAATGAGAGGCTGCTTCTTGGAGCAAAGTGGTAAAACGATCAACTGCGTTGTCTATATCAGCCGTGGTTGGTATATCAGGTAAAGGGGGCAAGGAAGAAGGAGAGTTTTTGAAAAGAAAGGATTGAAATCTTATCCAGTCAGCTTTAGAATAATTGTAATGAAATGAAGAGTTGGGTGGGGTGCTAATAGAGGATATGTGATAGACTACTGGGAAATGATCTGAAAAAGAAATGTTGTTAAGAGTATAACAATAAGTAATAAGATGATGTGCATGGGTATAAAGTAAATCTATTGTACTAACATGGCCTCGAGAAGACTGAAATGTAGGAGAAGAAGGGTAAATAATAGTTCCTGGAAGTTGTGCGATGGCTTTTCCCCTCGGATTGGAGGAAATATTATTCCACATTTGATGTCTGCTATTAAAATCTCCTATCACAAACGATGATCTTGGAACAGATTGAAGGAACTGGGTGAAAGGTTTCACTGGAGAAGAAGGACGAGCGTAAATTCTATACAGCTGATGAGGGACTCCATTGACATATAAAATTATACCCAGAAGTTGAATTGAAGGATGAGGGGATGTGGTTTGAAGAAAGCGATGTTTAATGGAATTGTGAACAAATATGGAAACATCAGTAGTATGATAGGAAGAATAAGAGAGAAAACGAGTGTTTAAGGGAAGTGAACCAGTATCAGTAAGAATAAGAATATCAGGGCGTGCAGAAGTAAGAAGGGCGTGAATACCTGGAATGAAAGGAGAATGATTAATATTAAAGTTAACTACCTTAATCTCAACCATTAATGTCCATATTTGATGAGGCCTGAAGAGTGATAAGAAGTGGCTGAAGAGAAGCAGAGAGCTGCTGGATGCTTACTAAGAGAGCCTGGAGTTGAGTGACAATGGGCTGAAGCGTAGAAGTGATGGTTTGTTGTATTATCGGAGTTATCTGCTGAAGGAATGAAACTGCTGGCTGAGGAGAATGCGCTGAGCGAACATGTGTGCGAGATGGCTGCGGTGCCACGATATTAGGAGCTGAAGTTCGTGGAAGATTTGGAAATTCTTCTGAGGATAATGATGGCGGTAGAGATGATATTGTAGGCTTGACAGGTTTATTTTTTGCAACATTTATGTATTCCAAACGTCGTGTGCATTGTCTAAATGAAGCCGTGTGCTCTTGATTACATCCTGCACAACGAAGTGGGGAGTCTTGAGGGCAGTCTTTTAATTCGTGATTGCCACATTTCACACATTTAATAGGGCGAAAGCAGTAGGTGGAAATGTGCCCGAAGGATTGGCACCGAAAACATTAGCGAATTCCTTCTGATGGTCTTTTTCGTGGTAGTTCGACCCTGTATCTCATGCGATTGACTGATCCGGGAGCCTGGAGATTTTCAGGTTTTACTGAAGGGGATGTGGTGACTATAATCTCAGGGAGATCCATTTTGGTTCCATCTGAAAGTGTTTTCTTTAGTCTTCGTATAGATTTGACGCCAGGAATGGCCAAAAAGGTCCTGTTAATATCTTCTAAAGGAGGAAAGTCAGATAAAAAACCGGTTATGAAATATCGTTTATCATTGGGTCCGGATCCGTATGTATGATGGCTGATTTCTTTCGAAGTGAGCCAATTCATGATTTCTGTTCTCTCTTCAGTATTTGCGGGATATAGGCGGATGTCTCCAGATCGTAGTGAGGAGAAAGAGGCGGTTATATGAGGTCGAGAGTGGAGAAATGTTAATAATTCATTTCTCGTTATGTTTGAAATAATAATTGGTGGAATCTTTGGAGGAGAATCAGATGAAGGATGTGTAGAAGTTGATGTATTTAGTAATGGCCTTTGGTCAGGATGAAAATGGTCTAAATTTAGATCTGGAATTAAATTTCCATAAGAGTTGGGAAGCGCTTGTCTTTTGGCTGCTGTACTAGACTCGTCAGGCGGCCATGGCCTCGCCCTGTTCGCCATGGCAACCAACTATAATAAAGCTTGTTAATTACCTGTTTGGAGCTTCAATCCTAACCTCTCCAAATTATAACTAATTATTCTTCTTTAAAGCTGTCTATAAATAATATATAACTTCTTTAAAATGATCAATTTATCTAATAGTTAGAGTTAAAATGCTAATATGAAATCTAAAACACTTCGTAACTTGAAGAAAATCAAAACAAACACAGAGAAATACTACAGCGTGTTCTAGCTTTCACAGATCATATGGTACTTTCAGTTACCTCGACGAATAATCACTTTAAGCATAAATTATAACAACAAATGTAAACGCGAGAGCAACATTTACTAACTTCACCATAGATTAAATTAATAGGTTGGTATGTGGCCTAGTGTGTTGGAGTGTCAAACACTCTTAGTCCAGTAAAATAAGTGTTTGTCGAAGAAAAAACTGCCGAACTTTTATCCTCTATCCTCCTATACCGGTTATTTTCGGTTTTTTACCTAAGCAAACACGAAAACAAATCTTTTTTAGAAAAAAGTCTTTAAATATTAATAGTAGCTGGAATTAGCACCAACTAAATAAAAAAAACTCTGAAATCGGACCATTTTTCGCGAAGTTATGGTCTAAGCAAAAAGTGTGGAAATTGGCCAACTGGCGTCAGTCCCACTCGCGAAAACATCTTAATCTTTTGTCTTTAACTCCGAAACTATTCGACCGACCCGAAAAATTCTTTTTTTTATCTAAAAACTGGTAAAATTTACTATTAAACTCTATAAAGAGTTTCATATATCATATATATGATGTTTCAATCGGGTCTCTTGAAATACACATGCCAGCACGCTAAACATCCTGTTCTGTTGTGAAAACCAAGTTTTTTGGCCACATTCTTCGCTATAACTCCAAACCTATTTGTCAGATTCAAAATTTCATATTTTCTTCTCAAATCCGGTTAAATTTACTATTGGATCCTACATATTTAATTTATATTAAATTCCGTGAAACACCTACGGTAAGCCCAATGAACATTTCATAATTGTCATATTTAGCCAAAACATACACATTTAGTATGCTAGTGTGGGTTTTACACGGTGTTCAATAGAAATTAATTTATATATGATCTAATTGTAAATGTAAACAGCTTTGAGGTGAAAAAAAAGAAATTATGGATTGAACAAATTCGGGGAGTTGCAGTAAAAAATGTGCCAAAAAACTTTGGATTTCACAAAAGTATGAGGTATTTATCGCTCTGGCATATTTATTTTAAGGGACCCGATTGAAACTTCATATAGAGTGTTAAAATAGTAAAATCGACCAGCTTTTAAATTAAAAAAAGAAATTTTGGATCGAACAGATAGTTTCGGAGTTATAGTAAAAAATGTGCAAAAAAAAGTGGATTCCACAACAGAACAGGATTCTTAGGATTTTAAGGGACATTATTAGTTTTCGAGGAGAAGTGGGACTGACCGCCATTTCTACACTTTTTCCCAAGACCATATCTTCGCCAATAATGGTGCGATTTCGGAGCAGTTTTTTTCATTTAGTAGGTACTAATTCCAGCTACAATTAATATTCAAAAACTTTCTTCGAAAAAAAAACTTCATTTTCGTGTTATAGGTAAAAAAACCCGGTATTTTAGGCGTTTTTTTGGATATGAAGCAAATGTGGATGTGGTAGCAAACTTCATATTCGGATTCAGCACCTAAAAAAACATTAAAACCCGTTGAGAATAAAAGTTCGGTAGTTTTTTCTTGAAAACGACTTCTGGAGATATTTTACAGGACTTTTTTCCTACACTTGAAGTTGCTATTAACGAATTTATTAAAATGTTATCGCGGTATATTGCTTGACTGTGACAGCAGATTCAAACTCTTCAAGTGATCTAGGAATGTGATTCAGGCGCCACGCATTGCCCTTGAAAAAATCGTAAACATGCTTAATCGATGGAATGGATTTTATATCAATATCAGTATAGAACCTCCATATCAATATCCTGATAATAAAGTAGTGAACATATTGATTTTAAACAGATCCATTATAATTTAACTATTAATAATGAAGTTTATTTTTTTCTTATATATTGTCGAGAATACTTAAGTTGAAAATTATTAAATTGATGCTGCTAAGGCCTGTAATGAAAAGAAAACCTGTCTCTTTATTTAAAATAATTTATGTAGATTGCATAAATATTGTAAATAATGAATATTATAATTTCTTTTTAAAATGCCTATCAAGGACCGGGAAAATGCCACTTTGGTTTACTTTACTCAGATTTTTCTTCTTTTTCCTCTAGAATTCTCTCATCCTTTCACTTCGAAGCGCTTTTTGTTCTGTTCAACGCGCGTGATTTCTTTTCCCTTTTTATGTTCACAGGAACCTCTATTTTAAGATTTTTTTTTCTCTCCTTATTCCTATCTTGACACTCTTTTGTCTCTATATTTGCCTTTTTTAAATCTTACGTGTTTAATACACGGGCTTCAAATTTCCAAACTTTATCCAACGGTTTGTGGTTGAGTCTATTCGAATCCCTTCCAATCATGGGCCATACAAAATTTCTTGTTATTTTTCTACTTGCTGTCTCTAAATCTTCAAAACTTCTACACTTATTCATTACTTTTAATGAAATAAATCTCTTCATTCTTATTTTATTAATTATACTCTGTATCCATCTCTTGTATTCGGTGGATTAATCTTAAACTTTTAACGATTGATTCTGAATTTGCTAAACTTGATGTTTCTTTTCCATAAAGGATTACTGGTTTCAATACTAATTTATATAACTCAATTAGACATTTAAGCATAGATTTTACTTGTTGTACATATGTCCCATAAAAAAAAAAAAAAAAAAAAACTCAGTCTTTCAATTATTTATATTTTCCAAATGCCTTCTTATTGGAGCACTAAATTAATTCACCTGGATACTTAAAATTAGCTGTATACCTCACTTTTACCAAATTTATTTTCGAAATTTTTATTATCTTATTCTAAAATTTGTCATTATTCATGTCTTAGAGAAGGAGATTTGAAAAACAGCTTTTTCAGCAAATACTTTTAAATCATTAATTTTAGAAATTGCTTCTTATTTCAAATACTAAACAGCTCAAATTTATTTTTTCCTTCATGTGCCAATTCCAACATAGTTTTGCCTAAAACCAGGCTAAAGAGTTTATGAGGACAACTATCAATCTGTTTTAATAGATACGTTTTAAAATAACGTTTTAATTTTGAACTTATTGTTGATTTAATACAAAAATTATTATTGCAATTTATTGAATATAAAAATTTGTTCTTTTTACCTAGTTATAATTTAATATCTTATTAGAGGAATTTAATATCTCCTTGCCTGATCCATTCAGTAGTATCACGACTGGAGATTATACCACTGAGTGCTGAATCCCACATGCCTGATCATGTCTGTTGTTTTTAATACAACATCCCATTCGCTAGTTCTATACAAAACACATAAGTAAATTGTAAATAAAATTACTATATTAAAAAAATTGTAATTATTACTTATTCCACTGTTTCGATAAATATTTTATTTTATTAGGATTTTTCAGAATACAGTGGTTTTCCGTAATCTACGTTTTCAATGACCTCCCACCATATTCTTCTTCCTAAGATCCATTCCTCTCTTAGGCCATGTCCTATTATGTACTCTTCTATTTCCTTCATTCCATGTTTTCCTTAGTCTACCTCGTTTACGTCTTCCTTCTATTCTACATTCATATACTTTCCAAAGTAACCTTCCATCGAACATTCTTCTGGCACGGAAAACGTGCCAGCCTAAAAATTTTTTTCTCTATTTCTTCCAGGATATACCTTCGTACCTCCATTTTTTTTTTTTTTTAATTTTAATTTTACCCTCCTTGAAATTCTCCCTTATCCACGACAATAGTCCTTTTCAGAGGTAAGGAGCTTCTTCCGGATATTGGTCTTCATTGTTAATTTTTCCGCTCCATGAGTCATTATATTCGATACAATACTTTTAAATATACTCGTTGAATATCATATTGCATATAATGATACTTTCTATAGTAAATTAAAGTGCAAACTTTAGTTCTTTATATGGCATATTTTAATATTACCGTTGCAATAAAACACGGGCGCTTAGTTAGATCTACCAGGTATGCAAGTTTAAAATGTCGTTTTAATTCCAATAGAATGCGCTCTTAGCCTATTGAAGGATTTGCTTATCTCTAAACGCTATTTTGTTTGTTAGTCATTTGTTTACAAAAGTCAGTTGTTTTTAAGTCGTTTACGTGGACGTATCATACCTTTCTTTGGTGTTAAAAATGTCTAATTTTAAGCCAAATAAAGAGCATTTGCGGCATGTCATGATTTTCTTATTTAATCAAAAGAAAAAGGCATCTGAATGTCATCGAATTCTTGTTGAGACTTATGGCGATGTTGCTCCAACCGTCAGGACATGTGAACGTTGGTTTCAAAGTTTCAAACGTGGTGATTTTGATGTTACTGATCAAAAACGAGAAAATCGACCAAAAAAGTTTGAGGACTTCGAATTGCAATCTTCATTAGACGAAGACAATACCCAAACCCAACAAATAATGGCAGAACAGTTGAATGTCACTAGGCAAGCCATTTCCGATCGCCTGAGAGCTATGGGAAAGATTCAAAAGGTTGGAAAATGGGTTCCACATGAATTGGACGAACGACAGATGGAAAAAAAAAAAAAAAAAACTGTGTGCGAAATGCTGCTTTTACGCCACGAAAGAAAGGGTTTTTTGCATCGAGTTGTAACTGGCGATGAAAAATGGATTTATTTTCAGAATCCCAAACAAAAAAAAAATCATGGGTAACGCCAGGACAACCATCCACATCGAGTGCAAGACCGGATCGTTTTGGGAAGAAGACAATGCTGTGTGTGTGGTGGGATCAGAAGGGAGTAGTCTACTACGAGCTTCTCAAACCCGGCGAAACAGTCAATACCGAGCGCTACCGACAACAAATGATCAATTTGAGTCACGCATTGATCGAAAAACGCCCAGAATGGGCTCACAGGCACGCCAAAGTCATTCTTCAGCATGATAACGCTCCTGCACATTCAGCCAGATTGACTAAGGAAACGATTTCTTCGCTTGGTTGGGAACTCCTACCCCACCCGCCGTATTCACTTGACCTGGCGCCTTCTGATTATCACCTCTTCTCATCGATGGGACACTCATTGGCGGAGCAACACTTCAACAATTTCGAAAACGTACGAAAATGGCTCGATGAATGGATTTCAAATAAAGATGAAGCATTCTTTTGGAATGGTATCCATATATTGCCCGAGAGATGGACAAAATGTGTAGAAAGCGAGGGTCAGTACTTTGAATAAAATATATTATACTTTTTTTTAAATTACTGTGTATATATTTTAAGAAATAAACGACATTTTAAACTTGCATACCTGGTAAGTGAATAATTAGTAAATTGCATTAAAAATAGATAAATAAATTGGAGTTTTCTTCTGTTTAGCCTCAATAAGCCAGATACAATTTTTTTAAGAAAAAAAAAATCGACATTTCTATCAAGCGATATCGGGAAAAAAGAGGGAAAAATGGCGAAAAAAAGATAAATATATAAATCATTGGAAGGAGTGACATTATTCTGATACCGTAACGCCTCCATTGGTTTATCGTCGACTATTCTATCTAAGGGCTTATAGTTGAAGGCACATACTTCTAAGTCCCTTATGTCCCCAAAGCCCATCCTTCTTATCTCTTTGTCTTATCCCTTTAAATTTATAACCTCCATCCTTATAAATACATCGATGAAACTGGTATCTCATGAATAAATATGAAGAACTAAAAAGGATTAGGAAAAACTATGAAGTAAATAAAGACCCCTATTCAGAAAAAAGTAAGTTTTCTCTACATTAATAATCAGACTTTAAAAAACCTATCTTCATAAAAAATGGTATTTATATATCGATATAGACATAATAGGAGCTCTTGATGTACGCATGATGATATAGAAGGATCAAGACAATTAGGATTGATGAATTAATTGCCACTTCTATTCGGATTGTTTATTATTTGAATATTAGTTTACTTAACATTAGATGATTAGGCCGTAGGATTCACCATTATTTCTAAAAAAACATACTAAAAACTAAAATTTAATATAACATATTATGTAGCAAAGTTCTCAAGTTTTTATTATTTTTTAAAAATGTTTTTAGATCTAATTATGAATGTTTAACATTCGAAATTAGTCTTTGAATTAAAAAATTCTAATAGAATTGGCAAATAATTCATGAATCCTAAACTTTTGGTCGGGGGTATATAAATATATGAGAGAGGGAGAGAGAGAGTGTTTGTTAGAGTGAGAGAGAGAGAGAGAGTTGTAAACTTTGTATTTTGTAAGGGCGAATCCCAGTCAATTATAATACACTCTTGAAACCATGTTAAAATATTATAATTTATAAAATACATGTAGGTAACGTAAATAAAATTTAAAAACTATTTTTTTTTTCTATTATAATTATTAAAATGAATATCAACAGCCTCATAGTTATCGCTAGAAAAAATTTGTTTACTAATAGAAGACCCTATATTACTTTGGTTTTATGAATCCATAACCTCTTAAAAGTCAATTTTTTTTTTTTTTTCAATTCTTTAATAGAAGTAGTAAGTGGAGGATGCGATGGCAATTCAAACGACTAAATCGCCACTAAATCCTTCAATAGCACCTCTTTAAAACAGAAATCAAATAAACAAGATCATTCAAAATCAACCCATTCACGTAAAGGTAGGTTTACGATGATTTTTTTTTTTCAAAGCAATTTCTTTGTTGTGCTAAGTTCTTTACACATTATTTCTAGTGGTGTACCTTCTCGTGTTATTAGAAATATAACTTAATAATTCTAATTTTGAATAAAAAAAACAAAAAAAAAAATTACATTTATTCAAATTTACAACCGTACAAAATATATACATCAAGTAAATGTATTGACAACGATTACAATAACATGTTAAAACTTGAAAAGAACTACTCATCAGTAGCACTTTATTAGAAATTCTACACTAGAAGGTCTCTAGGCCACCTTTTTTTCAGACGCCTCAGAGGATTATCGGGAATTGAGTGTGGGGTATGTTGGGAGACTAGTGGATTCGAGTGAGTATCGAGTTTGCTATTAAAGGATTGGTATCTGGTTTTGGCCAAATCATCAACACATGGAACATTAAGATATTATGTATATGTTTGTTTGTAATAAGGAGCATTGAGGGTTTTACGAAGGATTGTCTTGAAAATGTTGAAGTATCGTTCCCCGAATGGAAAACGAGTTGAGTGAGAGACGAGTAGATTTTATTGGTTATGGAGTCTTTAATGCAATGTATGATTTATTTATATGAAATAGGTCTCTGGTTTGGCCCAAATCAGCAACATTTGGGACATAAAGGCCACTCTGGATAATTTTAGTGGTTATGGAGCTTACTATGAATAGATATGCATCTGGTGTGGGCTAAATCAGCGACATATAGAACATTGAGATCTTTATGGATAAGTTTATTGGTGACAAGATAAGGAGCATTGAGGATTTTTCGAAGGATTTTGGATTGTAAGGATTGGATACGAGATGAATTGGTTGGTTTAGTGGAGCCCCAAAGCTCAACTCCGTTCGTCCAAATAGGTCTAATCACAGTCATGTATATGAGTATTTTGTAATTAATTGGGAGCTTTGAACGTTTGTCTAGTGAATGCTGAAGTATTGAAAAATTTTAATTTTATTAATTATCGGATACAGTTATTACATTTAATTATTCCGTGTAATGCTAATCCATTTAAATGATTTTGAGACTACCGCATACATATTTACTCAGGGCAGGCAAAGTTAACCGTTTTGTAACCAACTTCTCTTTTTGTTTAGTAAACAACTTTCTTCAGTCGATTTTACGTGACACATTTCGGAAACCCTAAGCGATGTTAAAGGTTTGAAGGATATTTATGCTAAAAGCGGATACCTTTAACATAAGTATTAACGTTTCTTATCCTTCAAGGCCAGTAGAAAGTTTTGTCAACTCTTACTTGAGAGTTTTTTTGCGGATATTAAACAAGTTTAAAGTATTACAACTTATTTAATAGTATTGACGATGTGATAAGTGGATCGAATACTTATCATTTATTTTGTTATAATTACAAAAGACTCATTTACATGACAATAAATAGATCTGTTTGGACATACGGAGTAAAGCTATGGGACTCCACTAAACCATCCAAACGCTCCTTACTTATACACAAATAAACTTATCCATAAAGATTTCAATATTTTATATGCTGATTTAGCACAAAGCAGATACCTATTATTTCATAGTAAACTCTATAACAACCCAAATCCACTAGTCTCTGAATTTGCTTCACACTCGATTCCTGATAACCCACTGCGGCGACTGAAAAAAAGATGGCCTAGAGAACTTCTAATGTAAGACTTTTATTGAAGTGATACTACTGGGTAGTTATTTACAAGTCATTTTTATCACTGTCCATTTGTTTGATGTATTTATTGCAGTTGTAAATATCAATAAACAATTTTTTTAATTCATTTTGTTTTATAAATTAGTTATACTTCTTTATTTATTAAAGAATATTACTTTTATTTATTCTAGCATATTAATCTGATACATTTTTAATAATATATGTGTTATATTCTTAAATATTAATATAACACAACTATATAAAGGTACATAAAAATATGTTTACAAAAAGTTTTATTTCTGCAAAGAGTAGTAGCACTGTAAACTGAAGGCATCGTATATTCGAGACCCTAACCCCAGCACAGCCTTGCGCTGTCGTAAGTTTCACCCGGGCCTCTACTACATGTATTTTCAACTATCCTTATGTTTAAACAAACTAAAGTCCTGAGCTAATATTTAAATATTTTAACCTTTCCACTATATTATTATATAGTTTGAAACATTTATAATATTCTTACTTCTAACTAACATGTATATATATTTTTTTTAAATGGATGAAGGAACGAAGTAGAGATTGGTGGTGTTATCGGAATCTAACCTCGAATTTCGTTAGAAATTATAATAACAATATTATATTATAAAATTGTTTTCAAAAGTCATTGTGAAGAATTTTAAACGAAGGTTTTTTGTTTTGTTTTTCAGAATGGGGCTTTAAATCTGCTTTGATTAATCTGATATTTTCAATATAAAAATCAAAAATATAAACATCAGCTACGGTTTAGTAGATTTTCCGAAGGTCATTTGAAAATTTAATTACTTAGAAAATAAAATAAAGCGTACACTACATTAACCGGTTTTATTTCATAAAATTGTGTACATGAAAATCGGTAATATATTAAGAAACAACAAATTCAAACTTTTTTTTTTTTTTTTTTTTCTTGGCTGGAAGTTTCATTTTTCTTTAGCTGTTTACGTCCCAATATTTTTCGACTAGGGCATACAAACCGTATTAGGATTATTGAAAATATTAATTAAATAAAAGTATTTAAGTATATTGAAAGAATGTAACAAATTTTAAAATAAAAAAAAATAAAAGTATCCTAGGCCCCATCCTCTACACGGTGTATACACCTGACATCCCAACTCATCCTTCCACTGTCCTCACCACTTACGCTGATGACACATGTGTGTTATCAGTAAACAATGATCGCTTCTTTGCCTCCCAAATACCCCAATCCCATATCCTAACCCTTCAAGAATGGTGTCAAAAATGTAGAATCAAAATAAATCCAAAAAAATCGCACCAAATAACCTTTACCCTTCGTCGTAAACCCACGACTTCCTGTCCTACAGTATCCTTTAATGATATTCCACTAATCCCTGTAAAACAGATCCGCTACCTAGGACTCCACTTGGACAAACGTCTTACTTGGAATCCACATACAAGACTTAAACGATAAGAAGCTGCCCGTCGTTACAGACTACTTCAACATTTACTAGACAAACGTTCAAAGTTCCCAATTAATTAAAAAAGACTAATATACATGACTGTGATTAGACCTATATGGACGTACGGAGTTGAGCTTTGGGGCTCCACTAAACCATCCAATTCATCTCGTATCCAATCTTTACAATCCAAATTCCTTCGAAAAATCCTCAATGCACCTTGTACAACTTGTGCACAACTTTGTCACCAATAAACTTATCCATAAAGATCTTAATGTTCCATAAGTTGCTGATTTAGCCCAAACCTGATACCTATCTATTCATAGTAAGCTCCATAACCACTCTAATCCCCTAATTTCTCAACTTCCTTCCCACACCATTCCTAATAATCCTCCGAGGTGTCTGAAACGAAGATGGCCTAGAGACCTTCTAGCGTACAATTTTTAATAAAGTGCTACTGATCAGTAGTTCTTTTCAAGTTTTGTCACGTTATTGTAATAGGTAACAGCACATTCACTTGATGTATAAATATTGTACAGTTGTAAATTTCATAAATTGTTATTAAAAAAAAAAAAAAAATTTAATAACAATAATACATATAATATGCCCCGACTAAAATATACAGACGTAAGAACCAAAAAACAAAATGAAACTTAGAGCAAAGAAAAGTAAAAAATAATTGAGTGCAATTTTTCGCCTGTCACTGTATAAATAAAAAATAAAACATTTTTCCACACCATTTTAAATAGTATCACTAGTATAAACAAGAAGCAAAACAAATGTACCACAACGCTATATCGTTGTGGTTTATTTACACTATTAAATAAAGGAAAAGAAGAAAATAAAAGATAAAAGAAATATACTCCAATAACAGTGAGAGGGGAGAGAGCTAAATAAAGAAACTGGGAAGAAGGCAAGTATCAAATTGTTTGTTGTGAGATTAAAGAAGCGCTAAGAAAAACAAAGCGTACAAACCTCGTCACTTTCTGAATTCCCTTATCTTCCCTCCCCAGTCTAGTCATCCATCGCCTCCCCCCCATCTTCTTCCACAATTCAATTTTATTTTCTTTTGCTACCGCCATTATCTTCAGCAGTTACTAACTTTAACCCTCTTCCGCCTTTATTATTGCTCTGGGGTTGATTCCCATTTCGGTACCACGGAACAATATTTCGTAATTGAATTAAAACGGTGGAGTTTCATCAGTCTTTGAACAACAGTAGAAGAAAAGAAATTAATTCGTCTCAACTCAGTAGCATTGTAACATTTATATTGCGGGCTATCGTACGAGCCAGTAACCGAGTATGTTCTTGAACAATGTCATCATGATACTAAAAAACTGATGCAAGTAATTTAAACCTAGCATGTTTTTGATAATTATATTAAATTACACAATAGCCAATATAGGAGGAGGAATGGAAGTGGTTTTTTATAACGTCTACCTAAAATAACCGTTATGACAAAACGACCATTTTCAAAAAAACAATAAATATTAAATTTTTCATACATTGCTGATAGTCCAATCAATGAGTGCTAAAATGCGATTATTTTGACCTCAGGGCTTCGTTAGGATTAGTTAGTAGATAAACATACTAAAAGTCCCCGTCCCCGGGGTATGACCTAACGGTGGGGGGGGGAGGGGAGAAATTAATTTATTTGTTTTTTCGATTATATATCGAAAACGGTGGACTCTAGAAAAATATGTTTCGTTTAAAAATTAAAGCTAATTATATTTTCTATAAAATTATTTATATACATATATGTCAAACTTCCAACGGTTTTCGAAATATACGTTATTGAAAATCGATAATTTGTGGGTCACCTGTGGTGTAGTGGTTAGCATAGCAACCTACTAAACCCAAGGGTTCGCAGCCCGGCAGATGGCCTTAGAATTTTTTAAAGGGAGTAAAAAATCGTTAGCTATGCCGTCCTCCGGAAGGGACGTAAAATGGGGGTCCCGAGCCTGTGCGATGTCAGGTACTCGTTAAAGATCCCTATCCTAATTATACCTGGATAGACTAAATTTAGGACTCCCACCGTAGCATCGTCCGATTAGCCATAGCAGCATAGAGTGACGTTAAACGAAATAAACAAACAAATCGATAAAAAAAAAAAAAAAAAAAAAACCTGTACCACTTACAACCCATGAAGGGTCTCGGGTTCAGTACTTAGGTAGGCTGTACTGTTTCTAAGCCAACGGTTGTGAAAGGAGGTGGTTTGGCCAGAATCACGCTCAACCGCCAGGTTTTTCCCCAATTAAGGGTACCCACTTTTTAGGAGGCTGGGTGTGCCCCAGGAGGGTCTCCCGACCTCGAATTCGATCCACGGCCGAAATAACAGAAAATAAATTTTCTGCTATAAAATCGATAATTTTCACAAAAAAAAAATAATAATAATAATTTTTACCTTACTTTTAGTCAAACATTTGCTTCTAGTGCCTTGCACAATCGTTTTTCAGAAAAATTAAAGAATCAAAGTTGTAGAGCAATAAAGTCTCTTTAATTTCATATATACGTTTCTGGCACTTGAAGCTTGAAGTTTGACAAAAAACTGAGGTAAAAATTTTTTATTTTCCAAAAATTATCAATTTTTTTAGTAACATATGTACCGAAAACCGTTGTAAGTTTGACAAAAATGTATATAAACAATTTTAGTACAATAGGAAATTTAATTAGCTTTAATTTTTAAATGAAACATATTTTTCTAGAGTCCACCGTTTTCGACATATAATCGAAAAACCCGATTTAGGTCTTCAAATTGCCGATCAAAATCTACATTTTACCACAAGGCCTTGCAGAATACAACGGTGAACAAACCAAATAAAAAAGAATGCGATTTTTCACATCCACCAGTTTTACATAGTAATGACGCTAGGTTCAAAAACTGACTTGTATTATCAGTGTTCGAGGTTTTTAAGAGATTTATTTTAAATTCTGTACCAAGCAATGTAAGCTTTTATTTTATTATTATTTATTTATTTTTATTATCATTAGTTAGAAGAACCAATGTATGATAACGAAAGTACCGTAAAACTATTGCCAACCTCAGCAGTATCGATAGGTTCCTAAGAATCGACTTTATGTCATCGATTTTCGATATAGATTTTTTTCTCAGGAATCAGTAGAATTGAGAATCGACACAACCATACATAAAATATTTGGCGATCAGTAGTTCGAGTTATCCGATAAAGCGAAATTTATAAATTTAATAATAAATACACCATAGGTTTAAGTTAACCATAAAACTAGTCTGAGCGCTGGCTGGTGGCACCTGGCAGGCGAGAGGAGGGGGAGCAACGTTGCCAAAGCTCCTTTACCCAATCCTCAGGCGGATCCGTCCGGTTTTTGCAGAGAACTTTATCTAAATTATTGTATGTTTGTTTTGTTTTTATAATTTTAGCTACAGCTTAGCCATTTTCATATTATAATAATTACCATTATTTTATTTTTATAATTGAAGTGATAACATCGAGGCGACTAATATTCATAAGTAGGGCCAAAGGGGATAATAAGCATTGGACCCGTAAAACGATACCCAGTAACTCTTCCTTGTCATCCATTTTCTTAAGATATTACGTAAGTATATCTTTCTTCCACCTTCTTATCAGCACCCTATTTGTTTTTTTTTCAGGTATACAGGTAGTGACAAAAAATAAAAAATGAATAGAAAATTGACAATTTCAATAAAAAGAAAAATTCGTCATATACATCATCTATATGACGTAAATAGCGAATTCATGACAAGTGATACATAGAATATTAGAAGGCTTGAAAACATCATTAAAAGGCAAACAGGATGTTTCCTGAGTGCAAGTAGTCTTTAGGAGCAAGCTACGTAAGAACAATTTTAAAAAACAGCTTTACATTCCCAAGACGGCAGAGAGAGCTCCATAGGCTGACGAGGAGAATTTAAGGCATCTCATCCTATAAGGGCACCACTAACCAAACCCATTTAACGGAGGAGGCATGCACGCTAGAGCCTGTGGTACCAGGAGAAATGTGACGCTTAGAATTAGCCTTTCAAATATTTAGGATGCATAGCAATATAATATAGGATAAATACATAGCAGAGCTGTGGAGCCGTGAGAGGATGGGTATCGATAAACGATATATCAAAACTATCGATTTTTTCTTCTTCAAATATTTGTCCACATACCAGACTTAAAAGACAAGCAACTGCTTGTCGTTTCCGACTACATTTCGTTTCCAACATTTACTAGGCAAGCGTTCAAAGCTCTCTGTAAATTAGAAAACACTTAACTACATGACAGTAATTAGACCCATTTGTACATACAAACTTGAGCTTTGAGGATCCACTAAACCTTCCAATTCTACTCATATCCAAGCCTAATAATCCTAAATCCTTCATAAAATACTCAATACTCCTCATCACTTCAAAACAAACTTATTCATAAAGTTCTTAAAGTTTGCTGATGTGGCCCAAACCAAATACATATCCTTTCATAACTAACTGTATACCCACTTGAATCCACCTGTATCCCAACTTGCAATTCCCGGAAGGCGTTTAAAAAGAAGATGGCAAAGAGACCTTCTATTATAGAACTTTCATTGAAGTGCCACTAGTGAGTAGTTCTTTACATGTTATCGACATGTCATTATAATAATTTTTATCATATTTACTTGTTGTATATAATGTATACAGTTGTAAATACCAATAAATAGTCTAAAAAAAAAATAAATAAATAAATATTTGGTGTATGGTTAGTGCATTACGATATATCACTTTCTCTTGATTATAAAAATACAACTACGTATTAAAAATAAAAGAGACAAAATCTTATAAAATTGTTTTAAATAAGCTTTTAATATTAGAGGAAGGGGACAGTTAGAAAGCCTGGTACTGGTACACATTTAAGTCTGCAGTCAGAAACAAAAGCCTACATAAAGATACAAAAAACTCAGGAATAAGGGAGCATGAGAATGTTAGGGAAAAAATGACAAGAGTTAAATGAAATAGCTTCCTTTAATTGTACTTAACAAGAAATTCACATTTAATTTTCAAAAGTTACTGATTTCATGGTAACAAATTAATGCAAATATCAATAAAAGCTCAGGGAACCCATTCCGACACCAACTTTCGACCACAGACCTCATTTCAACCCATCCTATCAAAACCCAAATCCACAAGATCAGCCCTGACGCAACCCTCCCACCTATGTCCTGATCTACAGCTCAGACATTTACCGACGGTTGAAAACTGATTATCTTTTCTTGAAATTCAGTCATTATTAATAATGACTGATGGATTTAAATCCAAAGACTTTACATTCCCATGTTTACTGTTGCGCTGCTATTACCTCAAAGACATTTACTGGATAAATCTCCTGCAGTTCCGCATTTTGCAGCCTTCTAAATTCTCACGTATGTTCATCATTTTTTGGATCAAATATTGTATGTAGTACTTAATTTTTGAATACTTAAAGGCATCATTCATCCTGTAACATGATCGACCATGTTTCGCATCCATAAAGAACTGCTGCAAGCATAATTGTCTCAAATATCCTAATTTTTAATAATCCTTATTTCTTTAACTTTAACAAATTAATATTGTTAGGGGAAAATAAAAATTTCCAGTGACAAAAGACAACATACTCTAGAAGAAATATTAACAAATGTTGAAAAAGTCAGCACTTTATTGCTCCTCTCCTAGCTGCAAGAGTCTGTCTTCAAAGGATAGAATGGACAAAGTTTTTCATAATATTTGGAGCTATTTTAATCAATTCCACCACGATTGCATTTAAATCATTTTTATTCGAAATTTCGTGCTTAGCAATATTTTTTTTTAAATTTTGCTACATCGGATGACTGGGGAGGGGTAAGGCAACTGACTGGGTGAAAAAAAATCTCAGCAGCTATTTAAAAGCTCCTGATCAGAATTTTTTCAAAAATAATATCAAACAAATAATTAACATGGATATATACACATAAATACTATACTTGTGCATTCATGAAACAAATAAGAGTTGATAATACAATATAAAGCTTCTTTTGTTCAAAAAGTCAAGTATTGGATCTGCTCTATAGAAAATGACATCCAATGATTATCCCAAATACGGAATTGTAGAATTTAATAGTTTTTAATAATCCTAAATCATAAATATAAACATTTATTTAAGTGAATAAACAAACAAACGTTAAAAATGTATCTTAACTGCAAGGACAAATAATATACTTTACGTTTAATAATGCATTAAGAATAAAGTAGATTCCTGCTTATCCAAACAATCGATAGTCTGAACTATTCGTCAATCCTAATCTTCAGTGAAGTAATAAAAAAAAAGAACGGAAATAACTAAGAAATCAGAGGGTCCTGTTGACCTTATTCCATACCTCTTCCTTCAAGATCAAATCAGAAGTTTAATTCCTTTAGAACTATATTGTACGTGTAAACACAGCTGCCATTGTTTAACCTGGTGCAGTCTACTAGAAAATTTACCCCCTCCTATTTCGTCGGTACAGATTTTACTATTAAGGTAACTAAGGAAGAAAGTGATAGAAAAAATGTTAACATAAAAACCAAATTACTGTTTTTTTGTATATAGGTACTTGATACTAGCAGTTTTTTTGCATTGAGGGCCTATTATTATTATTTTTAAAATTCCATGATCAGTAAGCCAAACTTTTTGATAGTCTGAACCGTCCTGGTTTTAATGGGTTCGAGAGAAAATCTTCTGTACACATTAAGTGGTATCAAGATTAAATATCTAGGTTTGCTGTGCCCTATGAATATGCATAAATAAAATGATACGATGGTTTAGTATAGGTTTGGGATTTAGGAAAATTTACTAGTAAACATTTATGCACTGATATATAAAAGCAATATTTAAAGCCATCTTTTTCAAAAGAATGTTTTTTGAATAAAAATTATATTTAAAAAATGGCTTGTTTATTTAACTGAAGTATTAATTAAATACACCAGTTGATGATGGTTTCTGAATCAGATATGTGATTAAAACATAAATTTTCTGAAGTTTATATAAATATATTATACACACTACGCAAAAAACCTATGATAGAGTAATAGATAAAAAACAAAATGTGAAGTCATCCTTATTTCCGCAGATATCAGTATAATGACAGAGTATTAATAAATCAATAATAAATTTAAATAATGGCATATTTATCAAGTACTAATATTCTCAGATAGTTAATAAAATTTTAAACCCAAAATTTTACATCCAATAGGATTAAATTTGTATTTGTTGGTTTACTGAAAAGTGTTCTGACTTTAGTTATGTAAAGACTAAATAATAATAAACTAAATTAAAAAAAGTAGCCCTGTAAAATAACAAATAAGCTGTCCATAGTAATATATAAGTAAGAGTAGATACTGAACATAAAGCAGTAGTAATTAATTCAAATAAACTCAATAATAAAATAATATTAATTTAAAATTGCTAATTTTCATGGAGCCAAATAAGAATATGTTCTGAAATGACAAATCTATATCCTTTTTCTTAACAAACATTAACCAACAACCTCTAAATATATTTATTTTACATTTTAAAAGATGGAATATCAATATTTAAAAATTTAATATAAATTAGCTATTATAAAAGAAATAATGAATTTGTTCATTACTTAAGTGAAATTTAGGTTAAAAGAGAAGTTTGTTTTTAGAACTTTTAACCCTAATTAATAATTTTTTTTTAAAAATCTTTTAGTTTAAGTAGCTTCAACAACTTCATAAAATTATAATAAGTTGGGAAATAGGAATGTTATAATATAAGTCAATAGAGCTTACCTTTAGCTGTTGGCGACGGTGATGATGTCAGCAACTCGGATTCAGACTTCTTGCTGAGAGCAGGGCTCCTACGAATCAACGGACTGGCCTGGCGGTTCATGATTGGGGATTGGAGGACTGGGATCTTAGAGGGTGTCAGTTCACCCCGATTTTTCAAATACTGCCAATTTTCAGTAAGCTTCCTTATTTGCTCCTTAAAATCACACAAGTAAAGTTAGTTCGTTTTTTTCTACTACTATACATTATAAGTTGACACTTAAATTATGTTGTTTTTACCCTCAAATCAGCAGGCATATCCCCTCTACATTCTTTGTCTAAATTGTTAAAATTTTCTTTAACTTCTTTCACTTCAGCCTCTCTATCATAAATACATGTCTGAAAAATGAAATAGTATTTGAATAAGGATAAATTTATTAATTGAAGAGATGACTATATAATTAATAATAAGCATATCATACTATTAACTATAATAAATAACTATGACTCAAGTGCACAATTTATTGAAAATCAAAAGGAATATCAGATTATACAAAACAAAAATTTATCTTCACAAAGATCTTAATCTTCGTATAATAATCGTAATCTTTAAAAATAGATAAATTTCATAATTTTCTTTTTCATTAAAAAATATTCATTATCATCATCATTAGATGATAGCACTATGGTCCTTGTAGTTGTAGAAACTTGGCTTCCTCTAAAAATCAGGTTTGGCTGCCCTTTCCATCCTAAAACACATAGAGTCCAAAGGTAGTCCTCCTCCACTTCTTCCACCCAAGTATCATTATTTTCACAAGACCTAGTCATCATATTCTGCTAATTGTTATTCTTCGAAAAAAATCCATTCTTCATTAAGTTATTCCTTATCACAAATATGAAAACTGCACAATAAAGATCTTCAACAACCATATAAGAATTTTGTACTTTGTGAATATACTTACTGACAAGCAATTCACTTCAGAAAGAACAGCAAAATCCTTATCCTATTCTGCTAATGAAAAGGAACATTCTACGTAGATGCATAGTATAAATAGTACATTCTCCACAATAACTAATAAGTTTACATTAGAAAATAGTAAATAATATAAGTCCATAATTGATGACTTGAAGTCACACAATATTACTTCATTCAAATTCTACTATTTAATCACTTATTTATATATTTAGAGAACATTTACCAATATATTGTAGGTCAATAAAATGTGATAAGTAACACACATATAGTCAAGCTGAAATATGAGAAATCATGGCATAATATCGGTGGTTTTCCTGAAGAAATGGATAAGTCAAATTACCTTTAAAACAAAATAATTATTAACCATCAACAGGATTTTTAATATCACTGCTTTGAAAAATTGATCAAGTTTTGCTTCTTAATAAGGCCTTAAAGTATCTATTTTGATGAAAATGGTATTTTTAGAGTAATTACAGGATTTTAGAAAACAATAAAAAATTCCCTACTAAAAATTACACAATTTTGTCTTATTGACTTCTTCACTACAGCCATGCAGCTAAAGCATACAAATAATAATATTTTATTATACTATGTTTTTCATTGTATCTTTTAGGCATTTAACTTTTTTTTTTTTTGCTTTTACAATGAGTAAAAAAAAAAAACACCACAAAAAACTTATATATATAATTTTTAAGTAATAGATCTTAATTTGTTTTTTAGTGCAACTGAGTGCAGAAATAAAATAAGTCTGAATTTTGAAATTTTACATGAGAGAGAAAAAAGTACAGTCAAAACTCCTTAAGTCGAAGTAAAACCCATTTCCCGATAACGTTTAAATGATAAATTGTTCACATAAACCAACAATCGTTAACTCAAAGTAAAATTTTTGAAAACACAACTCCCTAGACTCTGTAAGTTGAATTTCCTGAGGCAGAAGGCTCTATAAGTCGAAGTTTCCTAGAACCATGAACATGTATAAACCAGCCTTTCTTAACCCTATACTCGCTTATCCTCAGCACTGTTTCGTTTCGGGGAAAAGAGAGACATATATTGTGTCCATTGTTTTTTATTAACCATGGCTCCTAGGGGAAGAAGCTTATGTCTTAGCAGTTTTGCAAACAATTCAACGTGTAATAGATCTTTAGATAGAAAGTTGCAGACTATTTTAAATTATGTAATTTATTACATATTATTAAATTGGCAAAAAGGTATATACATATTTTTTTACATTGTTCTTTGGAAGTAAAATATTTCAAGAAAAGTTTAAACAGTATAATAATATAATTATATTAACTAAAATAATTATTTAATAATTATTTTTTACCATAATGTTATCTAGAATTCTAGTCCTCTCTGCAGGTGATAACTCTTTGCTTATATTGACTCTTGTTTTTACTTCATTGACCCAAGCCATAACACACTCAAGTTGTGCTAAAAGCCTCTGCAAGGAATTAATCTTACTGCTCAGGTAATCTTTGTGTTCGGAAAGATTTTCTTGAGCCTACAAAATATTATAAAGTTATTTATAACTAAATTATTATTAGGTAATACTTGTATTAAGTTATATAATTAATAAAATTAATGGAGAAGGTAAGCATATATGTTAACGAAAGTTATCATCTATAACAGTGATAATAGTTACAATTAAAAAAAACAAAAAACTATTTCTAATTTTGGTCTATATTAACATTATTAGACCAAAAGACTAATTGATATAATTCACACACCATCCTACCTTATTTATGTTTGTAATTAACATTTGTAACTGTTCTGTCTGCCCTCCATTAGATTGCAGGCTTTCCAATTCCCTTTTCTTTTTAGAAAGGTCTTCTTGCAACGACTGGCAAAATAAAAAGAAACAACATGAAGATGAAGTTAAAAAAAAAAAAAAAAAAATAGAGAAGAGAAAGAGAAAAATTATAAAAATAAAATGATCAGAAGAAGAAACAGAAAAGGAAAAATGAATGTGATGGTAAAGGTGCAAAAGCAAAATAGTTAGGAAATAAATCATAGAATAAGAAGCAGTCTATATAATTTCAATGAGAGAATAAAAAACTATAAATAAAAACAAATAAAAAAAGGTTTTTTAATAAGTTGTAATCGGAAGTCATAGGAATTTTTTTTTTTTAATGATTTATTATCTTTTTTATTTTCAAATATTATTAATGAATAACAATAACACCAGGTCCTTCACTACCCAAAAGGAGGAGACAGCGAGAGAACAGAATATTTTATTAATAAGACAAGCAATTAGCCTAAAATAGCTCAACAGATTATTATGAGCTGGTGGAAGTCCAGGAGGGAGCAACAAAAACTGCAGCACATGTGGCTATATATCAGGAGGGTCCACCGAGCACGGGAAGGGGTGCTTTGTCTAAATATAGTAGTCGAGGAAAATGGTATACCTTAACCAGGGACATTCTCACTGACAGCGCAGCCTCGTCTGACGGATTGGCCTGAGAGGACAGCAACGACTTCACCTGGTCTAAGCAAGCTGTAGCGGATTCGACAGCACCTTTAGCACCCTGTTTAGTGCCTTGCAACATCCCGAGCCTATAACAAATAAAAAAAAGTAAAAAAATGAATAATAAAACTATACTACACTAAAATCAGGACCTATATTTTATATAAGTCATTAAAATTTAGAAATATTATGTATAATTCTCATTAAATTCAACCATTTAAAAATTTTTTATGAAGTAGGATAATTTACTTACAATTTATATTATGAATTATTTATATTACATTTTATATAATGAAGTAGGCATGTTGAGAGGGATCAGTTAAACAATTTTTTTTTTTTTTTTACTTTACCATATTTTCTTTTTACCATATTCTATTGTACCATATTTTATTTTTAATTTACCATATATTTTTTTTTCGTTTATTATATCATAAAACATTGCCTAAATTATTTTTTGACTTTTCCCTCCTAAAACCCTACTTCAAATAATAGTCATTTAACACAGCTCTTCAAATTTATACATTTTAATTTGCTCCTGGTTTTCTTTTAAATTGATTAAAGATACACTTAATAACTGATGTGAAGCTTTTTCTATAAAACCATGTAATCTTAATAATCAAAATAGTAAGAATACCAAAAATTTAAATCAAATTAAGTTACTGCGGGAAAACTTTGTCCCATCCTCAGACTGCAAAACAATTTCTTATATCACACAAATTAACATTCACTTAATTAAAATAAATACATAATACATAACAATATCACATTATTAAAATAATATTTTGATCAGAAAAATGAAAAAAATATTGTTAATTTAATTTGTACATAAACTAACTTTTAATTGTTTTTATTTTTATTATTCTTATAAATATATGTATGCATATAAATGTTATACTTATGTAATCATTGCAAATCAAGAACAATTTTATCAAGAATAAGTTCAAAATGACATTTTAAGGAGAGAAAAAAAATTGTTATAATTAAACATAAAATGAAAGTAAATCTACCAATTTTAATTTTGTTAGTTAATACCTATTTTACATAATCTGATAAATTACAAATTCTATTGAAAAATGAAAAGATATTAATCATATTGATTTCTTTTTTTAAAATATTAATATCATGATGCATTATATATGTTTCTTTATTAATTATGATTGTATAATTAAAAACACATTTTTTTTTTTTTTTTTTTTTTTTTTTTTTTTTTTTTTAATGAAACAATATACAAACAAATTTCAATTGAAAAATAAAAACACGATGGCTTCAGATAACCTTCTGGTAGAACTTTTAATTGAAGTGCTTCCAATAAGTAGTTGCTTTACAAGCCATTGCTATGTTATTATAATAATCATTTTTATATTAACTTGATGCATTTTGTTTTATACAGTTGCAAATTTCTATATATAGAAAATAAAGAAAATGAGTACAGAATGCATTATGCTAAAAAGTTAAGACTACTTTTTAAAGTACTCAAAACATTATCAATCAACTAGCTCATATCTGAGATTTTCTAATGTGTCAATTTTGCCAACTCAATACAGACTGGAATAAATAATTACCATTAATTATTTCTGTCAATTATAAACTTTATAAGCTAATACAATAACATGTTTTGTATATTTTTTTAATTAAAACATACATAAATTTTAATTTTATTTAACATTAAAAACGTTTTAATGATATTAATTGTTAAAATTTGAATAACATAACATTTCTACTGTTTTGTTTTTGACTCTCAGGCTCCCCTACATATATTTTATAACTATACTTGTAAATGTTTTCAAGTAACTTTTTATGATCACAGCATAGAAAAACTTTTTTTTTTTTAATTTGTTTTCAAAAAATTTATGTTTTACCTTTTATTTGGTTTCAATCTCAAGTTTTTTTTCTTACATTTTTTTTTTTTTTTTTTTTTTTTTTTTTTTGCTATGGTCTCTCTATTTATTGCACAGTTTAAGGGGAGTCCAACATTTTATTCAAAATGATCAATAAGTAATGTTAATGTCAATGTGGATAAAAATAGTAAACATAAATAAACAACAAACTAATGATAATTTTTTTTCTCTAATTTGTAAATCTCATTATATATTATTAGTCAGATTTTTCTATTAGATAAGTACACTAAAGAAAACTTAAAAATTTAAATAACAAAAATTAAAATCAAAGTAGGAAAACATGAATTTTGATATTAACAAATTAAATAACAGTGAATACAGAGAAAATCATAAAATTTTATTTTAACAGAGCATATTTAAAGTTTTGATAATGGCCTTGGATATATAAAAATTATGTGTGAGGAATTAAATGGAACCTATGTGTTGTTTAAATAGAAAGAAAACAAACCAGATTTAAATATATCTAATTACTTGCATATTCTTTCTAAATATTGATTTAATTTTAAATCAAAGTTTAAAAATTTAATATACAAACATATAGTCTATAAAATGAGTGTTTGTAAATTTCATCCATGCATCAGAAAGAAAAACCATCCTAACTGTGAAAAAATACTTACTTTGACATCTCGAAGAATCTCAGAAAATTAAATTAATTTGAAAGATTAAACTTGAACCAAAACAAGATTAATAAACCACTTTCTTTCAGCTCAACCAATCAACTGGATGATATTAAGGCATAATAATCATTTTCAATAATCATTTTGATATATTAATTTATTAATAAGTTAATTACAGAATATTTTAAAATTTTATAGAGTAAATTGAAAATTCACTGCATGAAAACAAAGGTTGATAAAAACAGCTATTCCTGGGTGACTCCAACGGGTACACTGACATTTGTGTCAGAGATAGGCAAGATTTGGCTAAGGGCCATTGGGCTCTGAGGGATAGTAGGGAGGGAGGCAAAAACCAAGGGGTAGGGTACATCTCTTCTTTTCACAAAAGATTTACCTCACTGGTTTTTTTTTTTATATCTAACAATTATACCTCATAAAATGGTATCGATAAAACAGTTTCTAAATTAATATCATTATTTCACGATTTACTTAACAAGAAGTTTGGCAATAGTTCTATACACAATAGCCATTCGAACAATGATATTCGTTAACAAAATAAAGATATTAAAAACTAATTTTAAATATAACAAATAATCTATAGAAACAGAAACATAGAACTTAGAAAACAAATGTGAACTGCCATCAAATCTTTCTCAAAGGAGAAATATATGTTAAAAAAAAAAAAAAAAAAAAAAAAAAAGAAAATGCTTTTTTTAAAATTAAATTATTAACCCTGAGTGAAGGACAGTTTAACTCGGTTATTAAAAAAAAAATTCCTTTCAGGAAATCGATAAACTGGAGAAAAATAAAATAAAAAGAAAGAATATATCCCAATGAAAAATATAAAGGTGTTTATAAATTTTAATTAAATATGAAAAATATACAATTAGATTTTAACTTACGTTTCTCGAATACTTTTGAATTGGGTTAAAAGATGGTTCCAACGATGGCGCAAAGACTCCACAGTCTGCCACATCTCTTTGGCCTGTGAACCTCCAAGAGCAACCATATCTCTACCTGCCCCTACTATTCTATTCATCACACTGAAAATTTTAAATTATTATAAATATTTTTAAATGTTCATAACAAATCGTTAAAGTAATTATAACAAAAATTTTAAAATATTTAAGTGATAACAAAATTTTTAAATCATCTCAACAAATATTTTTAATTATACAATTCAAAGAGTAATATATCTTAAGAATTTAATAAGAGTGAAGCTAGTCCACTTTTTGTTGGGTAAAAACAACTGTAGTATCCATGTCACGCTCGGTACTGAAGGTCGTGGGTTCGAATCCCACCCAGGCTGGTTAAAATTTATTTCATGGTGGAATCCATGAACTCAGCAGATATGACAAAATAAATAAATAATTATTTTTCTCAGCCTGACTCAATGGAACCTGGAGTCCAGTTATCAGTTCTCCCACTGATCTACCATAGTTCCCTTTTTAATTGTTATATCTTGTTATTATAAATTTAAATATTAAGAAATAGAAATGGGTTTATTATATTGTTTCGGATTTTCCTGTTTTTAACTCAAGAAAATGGGTTACAATTAAATAGTCACCGAACTACAGAGATTTTATCCAACAATGTTCATTTAAGTGATCTTTCATTATTTCAAGGGAATTTCACTAGAAAAGAAGCTGCTAAACAAGTTATCTGGTAAATAAAAATATTTTAAGAGAAACTACTTTATATTAGGGAAATAGATCAAGGAGACCATTTCATTTACCTTGTAATAGACGAGGTTGGACAAAAATGATTTTTCTCCAAGGTTTTTCAAATGTAATAATTAAATTATTTAAATTAAAAAAATAGTTTAATAATATAATATAGTATGTGAAAGTCATTAACAATACCCAGTCTTAGTTGTTGCTTGTTTTTCTAAATCTCGTAATTTGGCTTTGACTTCTAAAGCAGATTGCTTATTCGTATCCAAATCTTTAGTGGCAGTTTCCATGGTCGATAGCCAATCAGCGAATTTTTCACAATTCTTTCGTAAAGATTCCCACTGCTCTTTACACTTAGTTAAATGACTGGAAAAAAAATGTTTTCAATTAAATTTTTTGGAAAATGATACTATCGTTGTATAATAATAAATTCATAATTCTAAATTTAGTTAAAAGAAGACAAAAGTTAAGTAAACAATAAAGTGAAAAAAAAAATCTTTGAAGCCCTTTAAGCACAAAATAATATGGACAAGGTTTTTTTTTTTTCTTTCTTAAAAATATTCCTAATCTTCTACAGAATCTACAGTTCCTAAATCTTCTACAAATCTAGGATTAAATACAATGCTTAATATATTAGATTTTGATAGTAAGAGTTAAATGGACTTGGAGTTTATTTTATCTCTTATGTCATGTTCAATAGATGATAGAACAAAGGTTTTCATTGGATATCTTTGGTTTGGAGGGGTGGGGAATACTCTGAAATATGTATGTGTTGTGAGGTATGTGAGTGAACAGTGCATGGTATGAACCTTAAGGGAGTATGGAAAGTTAGAAATCCTATGTTGTTAGCACTACTGGTATTCATTTAAATAGATTTTTTAAATAAATTAGTTTAGTATTGCTAGCTGAAAAAATCAGAAGGTTTGTAATACTAGAGAGGAAAGGAAGGAGAAGCCGTCAGAGTTCCTGAGTGGTAATGAAAACGGAAATCAATGTATTTTCAATTCTTCTCCAATTAAATTAATTAAGTTCACAAAACAATGTAAAGCATCCATCAAAATAAACTCTAAGATTCTTTTAAAGAGGTGATATTGCTAATCTTTAATTTTAACCTTAACTCAAAAACCCTTTCAGTACCATCATCAGGTCTTTAAAGGTACTTCAACAATTCTATCATTTGTTAAACCCTCATTTAGGAGATTTTTCTTTTCTCCTTATTACAAAAATAATAGAGAAATGATTAATTAAGATAAATTCACTAGATCTAATAAGAACGTAATAAAATAAAATTAATTCAATACATCGTACCCATATCTATCGGTTAAATTAGTATTAGCCAAGTCCCATTCTTGTTTTAGCCTCTCAACTGCTTTCACAACATTCTCACGACCTTCTCCACTAACTTTCCTTAGAATTCTATTTCTTTTTTGGTCTACTTTGTCTACTTCACTTTTCAGCCTGTTCAGTTTATCTTTGACTCCCTGCAAAATAATAATAGATGAATTTTAGAAATAATCAATAATATTACCAAGCATGTTAATCCACAAATTACAAAATAATAATAAAACTATTATTCCTGTTCCAAACATACCTTTAAAGCTTCTTCTTGTAAATGGAATGGATCAAAATCTGTTGACAAAGGAGGCTGCTTCAATTTCCTTGCAACAATAGATATTGCTTCTCTCACTTTATTGACATGTGCGATATAATCAGCGGGAGAATCCATCATATCCTTTAAAATTATGAAAAACAATATAGTTTATAATTCAAGCAATCAAAAATAAGTTATAAACAAACAAACAGGATATATTATGTAAATGTATATTAAAAAAAAAATTACGATTAGAAAATAGAGCAGAGAAAAATCTATATACAGTTTTATAATTAAGTCATATTCCACAAAAAAACAAATTAATCGAAATTTTCTAACAAATGAGATCATTCTAATAATAAAAAAAGTATAATTTTTTTTTTTTTTTTTTTTTTTTTTAAATAGTATGCTACTAGAATAACACAGGGTGATTACATGTTTGGGGATTTAAGAAGAGAGGAACAAGTCAATTCAGACTGAGAACAAGATGCTAACCTGTTCAAAAACTTTAAGAATAGAAGCAGTACATTAAGTATCTGTAGGACAGTGAAGAAAACAGGATGATAAACTGCTTAAATCATGCTCGTGTTGTTAAGTTGCATTCTATTATTTAATAAAGTAATGTTAAAGGAAATAAATTACCTTGTCTGGCATAAGTATACATTTATCCTTAAGATTTGGACTTTTTTTCAAGGTATTAAATTTATCACTCAACGCTTTCCAAGCAGCAGCAAGTTCTTTACTATCAGCTCCAACTTGAAGATTTGATAAATCTTTGGTCACTTCAAAAAGTCGGGACATTGAATCTTCGCACAGTCCATATTCCACCATTACTTCCTGTAAATGAATCTTTAAGTCTTAGTAATAATAAAACAATTATGTTATTAAAAGTATTTACAACAGTGTCATACTGCAAACAAAATTAGCTGTTAATATGTTAACACAAAAATTACCTGTAACTTGGCTTCGTCATTGTTAGCTTGTTCTAACTTCTGATTGATGTTAGTTATCTTTGTGTTAATATTAGTTATGAGCTTGTAATGTTCGATTAGAAGAACATCAGCTCTCTGAGCATCCAACTTTTGAGCCTATGAAACCAACACATGTAAAACTTTTCCAAAGGATTAATACTAATTACACAAACAAAATTCAGTTAAACTTTTTAGAAACAAATCACCACTCAAAACCATGCTTTCTTTAATATACTATATGAAAAATGGGCCATTCTCTTAAGTATGTGAACAATAAACATAATGATGAAGCAAGAGTAGCTTTGCTAGTGTTATATATTTTATAAATCTAACTCTCAAAATTCCATCTTGCTAGAAAATTACAATTTTTACAGTTTGTCTAGTACTATGAAAAAAAAAAAAAATTAACTTATAGCTTTTGTTATTCTTAACTAATAATCATAATATAAAATATCTGAAGTTTAACTTCAAGAAGCATTAAATAAATTAAGAACTATATTAAACTTACAAATATTTATTAAATGTATTAAATTTTTTGTAAAAAAAAAAAAAAAAAATATATATATATATATATATATATATATATATATATATATATATATATATATATATATATATATAAAACAAGCTAAAAGTAAACAATGTTTATCAAAATATCAAACAGAATATTTTGTAAAGTTCATAAAATATTAGCAGTCTCAAATTGTTTCTCCCTTTATCCAATACAGTCAGTTGTGCCAACCCTAACCCTACGTGTATAAATTTTATCATTTAGTTATGACCCACTTTGTGAATAAATAAACAAAAGATAAATTACTAGATTAATAGATTGTCCCTTTTCTCTATGTATCTAGAATATTTATAGTTTAATCAACTTGATATTTATATGCTATTTTTAATTATATAATAGTCTCAAATAATTTAAATCATTCAATTTTTAAATACAAATTTCAATATTGACCTATATATTTTCTATTATAAAAATTATGCTAACTGTCTCTATTTTTTTTTTTATTCATTGATTGAAACCAAATTTCACATTGATTGAGAAATACATTAGATTACTTACATTCATTGTATATAAATACTAAATTGTTCTCATGGAAGTAAATGGGAAAAAGAGTGAATTTCTGAAGGTTACCATAATCATTGGAATTGCAATAATTAAACATGGAAACAGTAATCAAACTATGTGACTGGTTTGACCAGTTACAACATATCAAACAAATTCTATTATAGTTCCAGAAGTAATTATGAATTATGATCAGAAATAAAAACAGATTCACTTTATAAAATAAAAGTATCTCTTTTAAAAACTAGTTATATTAAATGATAATATTTTTCTTACACTATTCAGTAAGAATAAATAACAATCTATCCTCAATAAATTTTAAATAATAAAATTAAATAAATATAAGTCATCAATAGAGAACAGCCCACTATGTTCAACATTATTGTTAGTTTAAACTACTTTTTACAAATCTCTAATTGTCTCTATATATACAGATCCTTAGCCAATCACTACACCTAATACGTACCTCGGTCTGTTGCATTACTTCGGCCCATTTAGCTCTTAATTTGTTCTGAGAAGTTGTTTTTAAGGCAAGAGCTTTTTCAGGCATAACACAGTGGACTTTCAAAATCAAGCCATCTCCTCTGCTAATAAGTGTAGCTGCGTCTGGTGCTAGCTGACTCAGTTCACTTTCCAATATCTACAAAAGTGAGAAATCTTACAATAAAAAATTTAAAAAAACATTAAATGGGAAAGGTTACAAATAACCAAAATACCCACTACTCAATTTATCAAATGAATAAACAAATATTGGCATTAAAAAGTATATTAAAAAAAAAAAAAAATAACAATGTTTATGAAATGCTAAAAGTGGTGAAACGTACAAAAACTATAAGATACTGTAATATGGATGTTTTTCAACAAAATTGTATTCTTTGAAAGCATCCTATACTCCACCCTGCCTTTATTATATTATGCATAGGTGATCTTGATGGCCAAGGAAGTTGGGGTTGTGGGTTCTCAGTGTGTTCGGTATAGAAGATTGTGGGTTTGAATCTGACTTGGAGAGGGGGAGGGGTTGAAATTTATATCGTAGCAAACCCATGGAATGATTCTTGGACCTTCCCACCCATGATAGGATAGCTTAATAACTTGTAGGATAGCTTCCTGCCCTTGTTTGAAAACATAAGGATGTAATAAAAAAACGGGCAAAAAACAAACAAAATATCAGGCATTAGTCAAGCATAAATTATTTAGGTTTTCTGGTTTCAGAGTAGTCAAACCACATTTTTCATTCAGATAAACTGCTCAATTATCAACAGGGAAAACATTCATTGTCCCAGTGTTTGAACGGAGATCATAGAGCTAAAAGAATCAAGGAACTCTTTACTAACTAATTCAATAACAGCATCAAATATCTAACAATTTTTTTTTTCTTCTTGCATTTGAATACTAGAAACAAAATTTCTCAACTTGATATTATCAGTAATGAATAAGAATAAAATTATATTAATTTAATTCCTTAAAAGATATTTAATAAATAATCCAACACTTGGTTAGATATTTTATTGTTGGTAATTTTAATTACTGAATTGATACATATAAAATATTAATTGACTGCAAAATTTCTTCTGAAAAAAGTTAATTTATAATATTACCACTTCTTCCAAAATAATACTCTTGTCCTCATATTTTTTTTTTTAAATAGTCCAGAATGTATTACAAATCATGGTTTGCAAATCAATTTACTTTTCCAGTAATAGAAACATATTTCATGTAATTAATACCAACTTATATTCATTCACAAAGAGATATATTTTATTTCAGAGGAAAAAAAAAATAAGTTACCTCTAAGCGACGACCAGGATCTTTTTCCCTAGTAACACCTTTTATCGTCTGGAGCATTATACCCATCCTATCCATCATTTCAGAAGCAGCTTCTTCATATTCCGCAACTTCCTGTTCCAGAGGAAGGCTAGGAGAGTTAGGTGAATCTTCACGAACTTTCATGACTGAATATTTATCAAATCCATTTTCCATACGTACGGCCGGCTTACCCTATTATCATCATGAGTTTTTTAAATTTCAAAAATGTAACAATTAGAGTCAATGTAATCAAATTTAATGGGACATTTAAAATATATAGTTTAACTTCCTTAAGGATTTTATTGAATCAATGTAAAATAAGAATGTAATCTTATCAGATTAACTGACTGTTTAGTATAAAAAAATAAATTTAAACTACCATCAGAATAATCTTCTTAAGTAGTAATTAATACAAAAATAATAAAACAACTACAATAAAATCTAATTAATTTAAAAAAAAGAAAGCATTCTACTCTTAAGCAATCTAATAGTTTTATCTCATAACAGACATATCAAGAAGGTACTACAAAATTAGAAATATGAAGAATAACAATCACAATAATAAAATAAATATAACAACATGAATTGTTTAATTACACAACAATATACTTTAAATTGATTAAATATTGATGTTTAAACAAATAGCAGGTTGAATTCAAGTAAGTTCAACCATTCCATTTCAATTTTGGAAGAGTACTCATAACAAGTATAAATGATACATATATTCAACATGAACGATAAGGAATGACAAATGTTTACTTTACCGAATTTTATAAGAGAGTTTGAATTCAAACAAATTTTATCATTAGCGTATCACCTAAAAACCACTAACAAAAAACTAACAACCAAATATACAAATTATAAAAAGTCTAATAAAAATTGTAAAAAATGCACAGATAATTATAAAAATCCACAGCTGCTAATAATTCTAAATATCAGTTGCAAAATTAGCTAACCCCAAAGTTAAATGCAAAGTTACCAAAAATTAAGAAGTATTATTACCAATTCCAACTTCCTTTATGAAATTATTTTTGGCCAAATAGGACAGATTGCAAAATCATGAAAATACAAATAAATAAAAGAAAATAGATACATATTAATGTTAAGACGCACCTGGGTTGTGGTGTCATTGCTTTGCACCATTTCAACATCGTCATCAGAACTATCATCCACAATCTTTACTTCATCTTCAGAAAATACGACAACATCGTCTGTTTCTTTATCACTTCCATAGAAGCTGTCACAGTCTTCAAGAGTCGGAACATCAAGCTCTTGTGATGTCGAGAAATTTCCTATCAGCTCATATGTCTTTGAAACCTGAACCTCCTTTCTTAGCATTACTTCATCGGCCTGTAACTTTTCAGTTTTATTCACAGCTGTAACCTTTGTTTGCTGTGTGTGATTAATTTTGTCAGAGATGGTTAAACATACTGGTGGTATATCATTGCTGTTAACAATGCCGCTGTTATTTTCCGATGAATTAGTAACATCAGTTATTTCTATATCAGTCATTGTGTCAGGGTCTAAAGTCATTTTAGCTTTTAAATTTTCATTGCTGTTTCGGAGAGCTTCATCAGATGCTAATTTCTGCCTTTTAGCAAGAATTTCTCCAGGAGCAAGATTTTTCCTATTCTTTGGATCAACAACCCTACGCACAGTAGCTGGTGATCTCTTGTCTTCAGGATCTGTAAAATCTGATTCATCAGCACCTGAATCTATGATTTCTACAATCTCGACTGACTCTGGTTCAATAACAGTATGCTCTGCATGTTCTAAAGAGGCAACACAAGATTTTGTGATTTCAATTGTTTTTATTTCCACCATCTGGCATTTACGTTCAACACTTACTGTTTCTTTCTTTTTAACATCGGAAATTTTATCTTTTGCATAATTAGAGGAAACTTCTTCCAAAGTTTCAACTTCTTCAGGTATCGTTTGAATGTAATCAACATTTTCATAAACACTACATCTATTAGTTTGGTTGGCAACACGTGGTGCTGATTTCATTTCTACGTCTCCGTCATCAAAAGCTGGATTTGAAATACCAGATAAATCTTTCTTTTCATTGCTATCAGCCTGTTCGTTCACTTCAGTAACAGATATAGTAGGTATATCCTTTGAAAAATTCTGATCTGATGGATTATTTTCCACCTTTTCTTCTTTCTTACTTGTATTACTTACAACTGCAACAGATTTGCCGATTCCCTGAAAACAAATTATCAAATTGTCTTCTGTCAAAATTTTTAATATCAGCTATGAAGTTATTCTTTTTCGTAAACTTAATAGTATAATGTTTCCATCACCAACCAATCACTTTCCACCATTAAGTGCAGCAAGGTATAAAAATTAATATGCTTTCGGAAGCCATGTTATAATAAGCTATTGTTATTTTTGCAACCTGTCCACCAGCCATAATAAAGCATAAGATAATAAAACACATAAGCAAACAAGCTTTTAAATAAGAGAAAATTAGAATAAGCAAGACAATACAGGAAGTGCCAATGGTAAAATAAAAATCAGTGCCTACTAATGCTTCCATGCTCATGCAAAAAAATAAAATAAAAAAAAAACAGTGCAAAAAATCAAGAAAAATAAATAATGAAAAATTAAATTGAAGGTTTTAAAACATATTTTAGCATAAGTTATGTTTACTGGGAAGAAAAAGTCTTACAAAATAGCAACTAAAGTATTAAAAAATAAAATTTTATCATTGCAATTACGTAATTAAGTAGTGTAACTATTATTAATATATAACATTCAAACAGAAATTCGGGGTAAGAAAAAACTTGATATCAATGTTCCTCAATGGCCAACTAAATCCACTGTTGTAACAGTTTAGAACCCTTCCCTTTTAAATAAAGGGGGAGGGGAAGTCATAAGAACATTAGAATGACTTGGCTGATTTTAATGAAACGACACACAAAAATGTAAGGTTCACATAATGTATTTATTTTTACAAAGTTTTCTATTTTTTTTTTCAAGAAATACCATTCACTTTAGAGATGGATATGTCTTTTGGCTGGGGTCTATAGTTTTCATGTGTAACGGTTTTTTCACCCTCAAAATGTTTAATTTTTTTTCACACTCAAAAATGTAATATTTTGGTACACTCCAGCTCTGTTGATGTTGTGGGATCAGAATTTCGACAATAGTTTCCTTTTAGAAATTTAATGGAGAATATTTTTTGTTAAATAACATTTATTGCTAGGACCTACCGTTCAGGAGCGATATTGGTTTTAATAAAAAATAAAAAAAAGTCAAGTTTTGACTTATCAGAAGAAGTAAAATATAGATAGACATATCCATGATCTAATGTTTTTCCGAGTCTGGGAGAAATTGATTTTTTATTTGTTTGTTTTTTTATAATGGTTATAAAGTTACAAAATAGTTTTAAATTTATGTGAAAATGTACTGTTAAAAAAAGATTTAGTAAATAAAAATAGGTAGTACATTAAAATCAGCAGGTTGGGGCAAGGATCTCAGTACGGTCGTTATGGAAGGTAGTGGGTTGCATCCCATCTGGAAAGTTAGAATTTATTTTGAGGCAGACCGACAGACGGAATCTTTCTAATCTAGAATAGGTTGGTAATATATAGTATAGCCTGTCCTTCCTGCCCTTGTTGGAGTGCATAAGGGCATTAAGATCCAACAAACAAAATAGTGAATTAAATGGTAAAACACTTCATTTTTATTACTTTACGTCTGATAATAATAGATTTCATAACATTATTATAGCAATATGTGCACCACTATCTTATAAATCAGGTTACTTATCAGCCACACCATGTGATAACAAACATTCAGAAAATGTGCACAAATATCAGTTCAATTCTGGATTAACATGCACACTATTCAAAAAGACAAAACACCAAAGTGCTGTACATTCAAACCTTCACAAAATTTCTTTTTAATATATAATCTAAATCAAATTCTATGTTTATAAGAAATGTTGCATTATCAGCTCACTAGCTAATTTTAAAAATTTGTTTTCCGATTAAAAACAGTATTTTATTATAAAAGAGGAAAAAAACATTTTGCTGGGTTGATATGGTTTACAGTAGACCTAAATTACCTGTCCCAGACTTAGATAAAATCACATTTATGACCTCAAACAAAATCCTTTATCTGTTACTTTAGCTTTTCCCATTTTAATAACAGTCTCGTTTAATAAAAATTAATGATGAGAGGTCAACAATCACTTTATTTAGTAATAAAATGTCATAAAGAAGTGTTTTAAAACAAATAATAAAGTTTTATGTGAACATATAAGCAATAAATAATTTAGGTAAAGTTGAACGAATTGGGAAATACCAGTACATTATAAGAAAACTTATAGAAATAATAAGCAAAACAGACACAGGCATTTACAAATGCTTCTATTGCAGAAACAAGAAACCAACACCATGAAAAAAATGAATGATAAGTATCTAATTGTTTTTTCTGAATTCTAGATTCTATATTTCAGTCAATACCTCAAGTTGATCAATAGTTTGATTTAGGCGATTTTTAATAGTTCCTAATTTACTAAAAGCTTCAGACATTCTCTCTTTGAGAGTTTCAAGATAAGAAGGATCGCAGAACTTGATAAACTGATTATAACTTTCTTGAACCTTTCCCTGAAGAGTCTCTTGTTTTTTACATTCTTCTATCGTTTCCTGTAGAAACAGAATAATGATATAAGTGAAAAATAATCATAAAATTTATCATTTGAAAATAATTTAAGTTAAATTTACCTTTACAAATCTTAATTCAGCTTTAATATCACGATCGGATACAGGAGTGGCCTCGACTTGGTCTAAATCGTTGGTAACGGCTTGAACCCAGCTCTGGAGGCTGTTCAAATCCATATTAAGAGTTTGTGATACTTCCAATGCTTTTTCCAAATTACTTTTTGATACAGTGATTTCTTCTCCAAGCTGTTGTGAGAATCAACATTAATTAATCCAAGATAAAATAAGTCTTGATTAATTCAATACTCCATGAAATTTTATAAAATTATATGTTTCTGATTCAAATAGGTAGATAAAAACATGAGACAATAAGTTACATAAAAAATATGTTTATTATTATTACTTTGTTATAAAGCTGCTTTAAAGTATCAAGACGAACAGTGTACTGCTCGGGATCCGGAACACTCTTATCCTCGACCATTTTTCTGCCTGATTTGATTATGTTTTCAACTTCTCCCTTCAAGTCACTCAGCATTTGATAAAACCTCTGAAATGTTTATATTTACAAGGTAAATAAAAAATATTAGGTAATTTATAAGATTAGTTAAAAAAAGTGTAAATTCTAAAAATACCATGCAGTGATTGAGTTGCCCTTGTATCGCTTCAGGGTCATCGGAGGCGAGTTCCAACAGACAAGATGCTTCTTCGACTCCACGGAGTTCACGAAGAGCCCTGCACAAACGTGGTTCAACATTGTTTGCGCATCTCCAATCTTCGAATTTCTCCATTACTTCCATGAACTGATTCTGAAATTATGAGAAACAAAAATTTACTTTGATTAGATTTAACAATTAGGAAGTTAACTTTAAAGCTAAACATGACATCAATGGCTGCTTAAGGGAACAAATTTACTGATTTAGCGAAAAAAGGAAAATTTCAATAATCTGACACTCCCAGTAATCTAACCCTCTTGCAAGAACCCTCCTATGACCCACCACTGCCAGAAAGTGGTTGTTTGAATAGTTCATTCAAGAACGGCAGTAGTAAACACTAATTTTCTTAAAAAAATTAAATGAAAAGACTAACTAGTTCTACAGCAAAATCACTAAAAAAACAATTTTAAGGCTTGCTCAATATGGCTAAGATGTGTAGATAAATTTAAAAGTTATCTAGAGATAAGGTTTCTAGCTATTACAGAAGAAGAGTTATAAGATCATTCCGCTTTTCAAACCTTTCCAAGATAATTATACTTCTAAAATTCAAGATTTGGCTCCAAGACAAAGCTACATGAAAAAAACTACTTTCTCTACTACCGAACAAAAGTTTCATTTTTAGGAATAAAGATTTGGCACTAACTAGAAAATTATAAAAAGACTGTAAGACTTTCATGTCGTGTGTCAATGTCAGTGCCATAAAATAGATCTGCATACATTTTTTTTTCAGAATAATTTTTAAATATTTGTTAAAAATTCAATAATTTGCCATTTTGTATGTTTTTTTTTATTCTTTACATCAAGTAATCCATCAGATAGCACTTCTCTAGTCCCATATGTGTTGGATTATCAACAATGTACTGTAACTACAATACTGTTGTAAATATTTCTTTATTACCAATATGAGTGAACAATGAAGTGTGAAAATGATAATACTTTGTAATTATAAAAGAATTAATATCAGGAAAAGTTTAAGGTTCAAGGTTAAGTTCAACACTGAAGATAAAAACTTGTTTGAACATCATAAATCCTTTAAAAATCCAATAACTGCTGGTAGAATGTAAACATTTATATTGTCCATATAAATTTCATATGACTTCAAAGTTAATTGGAAAGAAAGACTCACTCTTAAGAGAACCATTTGCTCTTGGAGACGAGAAGCAGCTTCAACTTTTCCTTCTGCTTCATAGTGCTTTACTTCATCCTCCATGTCCTTCAACGTATTAGCTTGCTTCTCAAACTCATCCAGTAACCTCTGAAAATAATATTAATCAACAGAATAACAAAAAGATTCCTACTAATCCTATTTAATAACAAAATAAAATATGAGAACAATGATTACTTGTACGTCATCTGGTAAATCATCTGAGGTCAAGTCATTCTCCATTCTTGAAATGATCTGTGCGTGAACATGAGTAAGCCAATCTTGAAATTGGGCAATGTTTGTTTCTGACTGTTGGGCTTCAACAACTGACTTCTCCAAAATGTTCGCACGATCTTTAGCCTGATACCAAATCATATTAGAATATAACATATTTTTATGATATGATAATTTATTATTTGTTATAAATTATAGCTTTACAAACAATTGCTATAATCAAATATCTAATAACTAAAGGCCGTTTCACACTATAGGTCACGCGAGGCTCGCGCTCCAGGCATGCTCACACTCGACTCGCACTCTTATCTTTCACACTACGGCGTTCCAACAACGTTCCTCGTATCAACGTATACCAGCAGGTTAAAAACATTCATCAATGTCTGTCCATTTTACTGACGAAGAGCTAGTTCTTATGCCGTTGCTATTAGATGAGGATGAAAGAAAACCTATAAATAAAGAGAAGAATGTGGGTGCACCCTGTTTTGTTATCAAGGACCTGATGAAGGAGAATATCACACATTGTTTTGGAAATTAGTCGATGTCGAAACTAAGTTCTCCCAATACTTCAGGATGTCAAAAGAAACTTTTGAAATTCTTTTGTCAAAAATTGAGAGCGATTTGAAAAAACCGAATACCACTTCTCCAGCTGCTATTTCACCTAGAGAGAAACTGGCGGTAAGTTTGAGGTAAGTAATATTTTTAGACTTTATATTAATTATAAATTTTATTGAACCTTTGTTTTTAATGCACATTATAAACAAACAAAAAAAAAAAAAAAAAAAAAAAAAAAAAAAAAAAAAAATGAAAACAGTAAATCTAGTTAAATTCATTCAGAGAATAATTAGAACAATATGAAGAACAAGTTGAACTAGGTGATGAAATGGAATGAATTGGTTGAATATTTCGTTGTAAAGGCTGTTGAGTAGGGGGGTGAGAAATCAAATATTTCATTTCCATCTGTGAAACCATGTTAAAAATTTGTATTTTTATATAGTGTTCATCGATTGGAGAAAATGTTTTGACTGTTTCTTTCACCGACTCAAAGAATATGTTCATTGGGTGCTTTTTGTTTTCAGCTGGTTCCTTTTTATCAAGCAAATATTTCATCACTGTTGAAGCAGCAGTTTCCTAATGTGGCTGTTTTTTTGGGGATCGAGGGAGTCGTTTGTAATGATGATGACAGTCCTAGTGTTTGACAATTGTTGGACTCCCAATTTCTTCCCAAACTTTTTTTTTGTGGGAAGAGTCAAAATACATCATGTCACTTGAGTCGTAAATTACAGGCTTTGCCCGCACTAGTTCGATTAATGTTTCGTTCATATTTTCACTTTGGGACACTTCCAGACACTGCGATCCCCGCGCTCCAAATATTCTTTGCCAGAAAATGGCGCGCTCCGGAGTGTCGTGTGAGCATAGCATGAGCGCTGATGTGTACACGTAGATTGTTTTTAACTAACTAAATCTGGAGCGTGGGGAGTGGAGTACGAGCGTCGCTCGAGCATCCCCTCTAGTGTGAAACGGCCTTAACACTCAATATTTAGTTTAATATTAATTCAACTTGGTGGATAAATAGAAACGATTTAAGTGACTAGCTATGACAAATATATAGTTGAATAATGTAATTTTCATGCAATTATTTCAAACAATAATTCAAAATATAATTCGTTATTGATAGACTATGTTTCTGAAAAACAAGTTTCTTAATTTTTATTTTGAAAAAATATAAAATATTGTAAACATATAGATTATTTTCTTTTAGATGAAGGAAAAGTAATTAAGATAAAAATATAATTTAAAAAATTTACTCCTATTTTTTTTGTCTGTTCTAATATAACCAAAGAACTTTAAGTAAGAACTAAGAACAAATATGTTCCTTGCATTCTAAATGTAAACAATTAGTAAGCACACAACAGTGAGAAAAATTTGAAACGGACAGAATTTGAAATGTAATTTTTTTTTTTTTTTTTTTTTTTTTAAATATTTATTTTTCAGTTATATTACTGCAAAGAAAAAAATAAATAAAAAAATAAAAAATAATACCTCTTGACACAGATGATTCCACCTTGTCACGACTGACTTCATGTCATTTTGAATACTTGCTTCCATAACATGATCTTTGATAAGGACTTGACCAAATTCTTCAATTCTGTCAACTCTCGATTCTGAATGGTTACGGACGAAATTCTCCAAGTCCTTAATAAACAAATATGGATACATTATTAAATAATAATAAATTATATTCTTGTAGAGAGAAAGTGGATTGTTAACTTACATCCAGATCTTGTGAAATCTCTTCGGCATCAGCAGCCGATTTTGGGGATTTTCTAAGCCTTTTCTCAAGCTTGTCCAACCAGACAGTTTCTTGAGAAACTAAAGCTACAAACAGAAAAAATAAATATGAATACGAAAACTCAAATCTATTGATAACTAGATTGATAACCTTTGATAACTCAAATTGATATAATAAGAAACCACTTTGATGCTAAGCTCAAATTCAGTTAAATATATACAGTAATAGAGGTTTGGGTTTTGGACATAACACATTAAAGAGGTAATATTTTCTTTCAAGACACACAGATTTTGGGAGGTAGTTGTATGACAAAAATCTATCATCTTCTAGCGGTTACAGTAAATAAATAGTGTAGTATTTTTTTTAAATGATCTTCAATATAATCTGGGCTGTTTAATTTAAAAATATAAGAGAACAATAACTGAAGCAAATGGGAAGGGCTCAGGATAAATGTTCCGACTTGCTTTGGCAGCTTTCATCTAACAATGTTAGACATGGGAATATAATAAGGAAATTCTTAAGTTAACCTGCAACTAATAAAAGTGTTATCATTATTTGAAGTGTAGAATTCCGAAACCAGTTAATTCCAGTTTTTAAACATTTTCACAGCTGGTCGATAAAGGTAAAAGTAAGACTGGATTAGTAAGGGGCCTTATTTTTTGTGTGACAGGTGTTTTCAATGCGATTTAACTAAGTTTTTGAGAAAACCTTTCACCTAAAGATAGTTTAGTAGAAAAACTATTTTTAAAAAATCTGAAAATTGCACTTAAGGCTTTGGAATTTTATGCCTCAATTATAGCTTATACCAATTTTTTGTAATTGTGAAGATAAATAGATAACTTCTTTGGGTTAAAGAGTTTGAATTTTCCACAAAATTATTTAGATTTATAACTGTTTATTTATTTTTTATTTACTCAAATGTTTTCATATGATGAAAAAATGTATGAGATAAAAGAATGTGAGTTATATAGAATCAGCTGTATTATAAATAAATAATAATATAATAGTAGAACCTCTAAACTCTCCGTATTTGTGAGAAGCGTCCTGTAAAATGTTATGTTTTTCAAATATTTCGTTGGTAACTTCCATCCACAAGTCGCTGAGCTCTTTCAGATCCGATTTGAGATGTTCTGAACATGGATGTGTTTCCAGTTCATTGATCAAATCGTTACCTTAAAACAGAAAACAATAAAAATAATGAAAAATAATTATTAAATACAGTAGATAATTTATAGTCAGAACATTACCTTTGTTATATAGAAGCCTGTATTCGCAACTCTTTCTATCGACTTCATCCTTAAGCCCTTGATATTTGGCCTTCAACTTGAACAGTTCGACTGAGTTATTGACAAATATCTCCCCAACATTGCATTTACCCTTGATTGCCATCACCCATTCCTTCATCTCTTCTACACTGGTCAGTATCTACAATTAAAAAAAATAAAGAATTAATAAGAAAATGAAATGTATATTATAGCTATATTGTTAAGGCTATGATAGTAATTACATCTCAAGAATTTGCATGTGATAGCATTAGACAAAGAATTAAATATATGTTAAATGGAGACCCCCAAGAATTTCTCAGAAGATATCAGGACTGAAAATAAGAACTTTGGTATCTTGTCCTTCGCAATTCCCCTGAGTGCCTCTCAGCGTAGGGGATAATTCATAACAACTCTTTTTACACTTTGGTATCAAAAATCAAAATTAAAATAATGGTAGGTAACATATGTCACAATCAGAAACCACTGTACCCTCTCCCCCAGTAAATACAGGACATTTAAAGCAAGCATTTTGTCCAGATATTTATATGAAAATCAATTTCAATTTCACTTGTTTCATAGCACATTAAATATAACTACAAAGAAGATAAATAAAATTGAAAAAAAAAAATTCCACTTAAAAATCACAAGTTATTTTGCTTCTCCCATAAAATTTTCTTTTACGGATTTATTATTATTTATTCCATAGTAAGGGTGATAATATGGCTTACAGATAAACATCACTAAAGATTGATCTGGTAGGGCTTCTCTATGATTTTACTCAATCAAATTATTTAATACAATAATAATAACAATTACATAGCTTGTAACAAATAATAAATAAATGATCATAGTTATATATTTTATATACCAATACATTGTAATCACAATTATATTTTAAATAATAAGTAATGTAACCTTAATAAATCTACAAGCAATGGAATTCAAAGGCATAAACTGGCGATCCTGATAGGAAGGAATCAGAAATTCAATCATCAAATTGATATTATCATTAATTCTTTTCATGAAAATTAAATAGTTTTATTTTGAACAGAGTAATTTCATATTTGTGAAAATCGTATTGAAATTAATGCACCACCTACTCAAATTAACATATCTCATAATATAACACAGAAAAGGCTAACAAATGGAAACATTAATTTCCAATACAGATATATATTTATTCAATTAATTTTAATGGTCTATAATAATAAAATAATGAAATAATTATTACTTTATTTAAAGCTTCTTTTTCACTAGGAGATAACTCAGGAACAGTGTTCAGCTCTTGTTCCATTGATTCTGAAGCAGATACTTCCATTGCGATACCATTCATTTTAGGTTCAACAGTGTCTACTTGCATTTTATTCTTTTCACTAAGTGAAGAAGATAATTTTCTTTCCTCATTTTCGAGTCTGTAAAATCAAAAATAATACATATATAAACATGCAATCATAAAATAATATGTTCGGATTGAAAAGAAAAGAAAAAACATGACTGTTTTACTGATAACAAGAAAATAATAATAAACAAATAAAAATCCATGTTATCAGATATGTTAAGATAAATCTAATTAGAATTGAATTTATATGTAACTGATAACAATTTTAAATAAAAGCCGAATGAGACAGTTAAAAAATGTATCATTACATGTTACTTAATATGAAAATGAATAAGAGGCCCTCATAATTTTGTTTAAACATTTATGCATAATATCTTAAAATACACAAAAAATTGGTAGGTTGTTAAGATATTAATTTCAATTCATTAGTATAACAATAACTGCCAACAAATGTTGGCATTTTATGATAAAATAAAATAATTTACTGTATACTGAATATTAGTTATGTTTAAAAATATCAGATTTCAATATTGTTTTTATTAAGTTGTAAACTCCTAATCTTTAACTTTAAATGCTTCTTGCTTTAATTGAATTACTGATTCGAGAAACAACATAAGCCATTATGTTAATACTATGGCTTATGTCGTTTCTGCAATCACCCATTCAATAAAATATTAAAATTAAAATTCTTTTACTTATTTATTTTTTTACATTTACCCTGAGTTTTTTTAGTATATAGTTTTTTTTTTTTTTTTTTTTTTTTTTTTTTTTTTTTTTTTTTTTTTTTTTTTTTTTTTTTTTTTTTTTTTTTTTTGTTTATATATGAACAATGTTTTCATGAAATGCAATAATACCCATAAAAGTTCAGTGATCTAAAAAATATTTGAAGCTGATTTTATTATAGTTTTAACCCTTTTTTAACAAAAAGACGCATCACTTACTTTTCAATCATGTCACTGATCAAACTAGAAAACTGGAATGATTTTTCCCTTAGAGAATGAGTTTCTTCACAAGGTCTCTTATTGGCGATCTCTGTGGATGTCTCACATAATCTTCGTGTTTCTTTTTCTTTTTCTCTCAAGGATCGTAACATTTCCTGTAATTAGTTATTAACTAAATTTTATTCTATAAAAAACATAAGATAAATATAACATAAAAACATAATGGGTTAACTTACATTGCACTCATCCAAATTGAGTGTGTCAGTGTTAAGGGAATTTGAAATTGCAGTTAGGTCGTGCTCAACTCTACGTAATTGTGCCCCTAGTTCTTGTATTTCATGTGTTTGTTCTACTGGGGTTTGCCAAGCATGGGTGCTTTCAACAAGGGGTGGTTTGTCAGATACTCCAGGAGTCAAACTAATTTCAAATCCTGAACTTGATATCTGGTAAAAAAAATTTTACCCATTAATAATGCTTATCTTTTTTTTTTTTAATTTCAAAAATGAAAAAAAAAAATCAATCATGATAATGAAATGGTCCATTCAAAAAATAAATTCATGGGAATGTGTATCATAATTATAATGGGATCAAGGATACTATTTAAGGAGTGCGGATGTAACAAAATAATATAATTTATTATGTTAACGCTTTGGCCAACACTGAAGGCCTTCACAGCTAAAAAAAATAAATCTATAAAAATAAATTAGAAATAGTAGATCAGACATTAGTAAAAATAATAAAATTATATCAGATTTAAAAAACAAAACAAACATTTATAACAAAATAAAATAAACTTTTAATACAAATGTATAAGGTAATTGATGGGCAAGACGAAAATATCAGATGACCATGATTGGCAATACCATCTTTCTAGATAATAGAACCATTTCATTTTAAAGGTGCACCATGCTTAATCACTATCTAATAAGCATGACTAGACCATGCATTTGTGGTGTTCGTGTACACTAAAACAAAAAATCTGCTTACCCGATGGGCTTGGACATCCATAATCATCGTCAAGGCATCCCAGCTATCAGAAACGGTTTCCCATCGAGACAAATAGTCTTTTGCCCCTTCAGGATCAATTGCTGAAAGCTCTTGAATGTTGTCGTGAAGGCTCATCAATTTGTTATACTTTATATCCATGTTGTGTTTTAAAATCTAAAAAAAAAAAAAAAAAAAAAAAAAATGAAACATTCATATTTCAAATAAATAGTTCCCAGTTCCCAAAAGCTAATAAAGCATTTATATCTGCTTTATGATTGCAATAAATAAATAATTAGCAGATTTATATTATATCTAATTCAGTCCATTAATAAAGAGAAATAGAAAAACATAGTGTTTATCTGTCTAACCTAAGTGATAATATTTGTGTGCAAACTATTTTCTATTAGTCTAAGTTACTATTTTAAATATACAAACAAATAAAAATGATATAATATTACAGTTTAAGAACATGAAGATTGAAGGAAAATGATTGAAGGTAAATACAAAAATTGTTATTATCTAAAGTTATTAACTGTTGCTATTAACTAAAGCCAGTAAAGAATGTCAAAGTGAACAATGGAAAATATTTTGTAAACAATAAATAACAACAAGAATTGGCTAAGCAGCATCAAATGGAGAATAATAATAATGCCAAAAGGTTTTGAAGCTTCTACTAATTTCATATGCAGCATTTTATCAAATTACTATGAATGATACATTTCCGGACAAAGGGAATAAATTGTTATTTAGGAAAATTATAATAAAAATTTAAAAAAATAACATAAAATTATAATAAATTATTAATACCCTCATTATAGATAAGAAATGCCATTAAACAAATAAGCAGTGTTGATATTTTCTTCGGCTTTTAACAAAATAAACTGGAAAAAAAATATGAAGATAAATACCTGAAGATGCTTAATCCTTTCTAGGATTTCCCCAATTTCCGAGACTGGGTGGGCTTCCATATTCTTCAGCATATCCTCTTGTTGACTGATCCATGATTCAAGAGAGGTCAAACTATGATCAAGTTCAAAAATTTTGTTTGTCATTGCCTGGAGCTTTGCACCTCTCTCCTCGGCCCACTGGCAGATATGAGCCCACCTTTCTGCCAAGGCAGCCAGTTGATCTTCTATTTGTGAATGAGCTATAAAATAAAATAAAATATTTTTTGTATTAAGTATATAATGTATTTAAATTATTAACAATATTTAAAAGATTTCAAGAATACAAGTATACTAATAAATTGAACAATAAAAACCTTCATGACTGAAAACTTACTTTCAGCTGAATTATCATCAACAACAACAACAAACTGAGAAAGTGCGTCGACTACACTTTGCTGTTTCTTAATATCTTGTTGTAGCTGGTTGTGAGTCTCCATTTGTTCTTTAAGGGAAATCACAGTGGTTCCAACCTCTGACATTCTTGAAATACGATCTTCTATTTGTGTCATCCATTGCCTCAAAGAATTCACTTTCTCGTCTTGGAGAGACCCGACCGCATCGTAAATTCTAAAAACAAAAATACAAATAAATTAGTTTTTAAATCAATATAGATTTTAAAACATTTCATGCCTTATTATTTTTTTTTTTAAAACTTAATTTCTCCCAGAACGGGAAAAAAAATAGATCTTGGACAATAATTATATTGTCTATCTATAATTTACTGGTTTTCAATAAAAAAAAAAAAAAAAAAAAAAAAATAGATCTTGGACAATAATTATATTGTCTATCTATAATTTACTGGTTTTCAATAACCTATTATGCTAAAGGAGTTATAATCAAGCATTTAAGTATTTATTTGGCATAAATCCTATCATATTTAACATTTGTAGCTACATGTTTCAGAAACAATGTTCCATCATCAGGCTTCTATTAATCTGTGATTATTTTCACATTGTCCATTCTATGTCCATGATACCAGCCATTTTACTGATTTAATTGCTCAGTAAAATGACTGGTGGCTCCCATGGTTCAGGAGAACAGTATTCCTACTGCTCCCGAGCCTGTCTGTGGCATAGCCTGGAGCCTTGCGAAAAGTGAAATTGCAAGGCTTTATGACAGAATCGCCTCTCAAAACTGGCAAACAGAACAACTGAGACAGTCAAAACTGTTTCTGGGAGGGCACTCCAAGAAAAGAAGCACACAACTTCTTAATCTTGACAGAGTTAAGCTCAAATACCTGACAGAAATGTATACAGGGCATTGCAGATTAAACAAACATCTCTGCATAATGAAAATCAAGACCTCACCGATCTGCAGATTCTGCAATAGGGAGGATGAGACGCCTTACCACATTATATGCAAATGCGATATGCTGGCAAGGAGAAGGTTTCTTCACTTTGGGGAAGAAATCATCCTAGATCCGAGTGTAGACATAGACCCTATTAGCATTATAGGGTACATGAAAACACTAGGACTGTACTAACAATGGTACAGGATAAACGGCATAGGCACAATGAGCCATAGGGCTGAGGTGCCACTAAAGCCGGAAGGAAAAAAAAAACAAAAAAAACATGGAGATACAATAGACAATGTTAAAATAATCACAGATTAATATAAGCCTGATGATGGAACATTGTTTCCGAACATATAGCTACAAACGTTAAATATAATAGGAGTTATGCCAAATAAATACATAACTACTGCTTTTCAAAATTTACATTTTTGAATTAAAATGATCAAATTACTCAAATTAATAATTAAATTAAATTAAAAATTAATGATTATTCAAAACAAAGTTGAGAAAAAATAGTGATTTCTAATGTGACTTTTTTCATTCAAACAAATATAGCTCCTCAACAGTAAGTCCTAACAACAAATGTTATAAATCAAAAAATATTCTCCATTAACTTTCTAATCAGCAATTATAACTGTCATCATATTTTCGATTCAAAGCACCACCAACAGAGGCTAAGCCCATGTCAAAATGAATGTGACAAAAAAAAAAAAAAAAAAAAAAAATAGAAAAAAAAAAAAAAAGAACTCCAGCTAAAAGACATATCGAGTGAATCAATCACCTCAAATACAAAAAAAAAAATAAAAATACGAGGGTGAATCAAATATAAACGGTAATTTTCAAAATTATATTTAATGAATAATATTATACAGAAACTATACCTTCAACATTTTTCATTGTAGTCTCCTGCATTATCTACACACTTCTGCCACCGATTTGGAAGCTTGAATATTCCCTGTTCATAAAAAGACTGAGGGCGAGTTTTTAACCATTCGCGCACGTGTTTTTCGACGTCTTCAAATCGTTTCCCTCCAAGTGATTCTTCACATGTGATGAGACGTGGGTCCACCATTACACCCCCGAATCGAAAATGGCAAGTAAGGAGTGGTGAAGGAAGGATGAAGGCTGCCCAGTGAAAGCCAAAACTCGTCTCTCAGCCGGAAAAGTTCTTGCAACAATTTTTTTTTACTCAAGGGGAGTTCTACTCATTGATTTACTTCACGATCAATGAAAAGTGAATGCGGCTTACTACTGCCAGGTGCTACAGTCAGCAAAAACCAGTTACCGGAACAAAAGACGAGGTGTGCCCATTAGAGATGTCATCCTTCTCCATGACAACGCAAGGCCTCACACCGCATTGTTGACAAGGGATAAAGTGGAAGAAATGGGCTGGGAAACTCTCGAACACCCTCCTTACAGTCCAGATTTGTCCCCTTGTGACTATTTTTTGTTTGCGCCCCTGAAAGAATCACTTAGAGGAAAACGATTTGAAAACAATGAAGACGTCGAAAAGCACGTGCACGAATGGTTAAAAACTCGCCCTCAGTCTTTTTATGAACAGGGAATATTCAAGCTTCCAAATCGGTGGCAGAAGTGTGTAGATAATGCAGGAGACTACATTGAAAAATGTTGAAGGTATAGTTTCTGTATAATATTATTCAATAAATATAATTTTGAAAATTACCGTTTATATTTGATTCACCCTCGTATATAGAAATAATAGTACTCTTGTTTCATCTAGTTATTCAGTAGTACAAACCTGGACTGCTTTTGTATAGCATTAACACGAAGGGTTTCCCATCTGGAATTCAAAAGTTTCATCTGAATTCGAACTTCTTCTTCTTCGTCCCTAGTCAATCCTCCTTCATTAAGCATTCTCACTCCTTCTTCTAGAACTGCACCAACGCCTTCCCTATGTCGATATAGGTCGTTGATAAATGCCTAAAAAAAATTATATAAAGAAAAAATTAAATATTTGCGAGGTATAAACAGTATGATCATGAAGTAAATAAGCAAGACAAGGAAAGATAATTTTATACAGAAGAGAATACAGAAACTAGATTTTGATCAAACATTATTCAGATATTATGAAAGCTAATAAAAATACTAACTATGACAACAATTTTTAGAAGACAGACCCTGATTGATCTGAAGGTCATTCAGCTATTTAAAAAGCTTTAAAAAAATTTAATGACTTAAAATAGTTTAAGAGAACATAATTTATTTAAATTTTAAATGAGCACTTATAACTGAATTCGACATGTGACATAGCACACATTAAGAGTAGGAGATGGCTTTTCTTGAAATATGAACTTTCATCATATATTGAAAAGAGAGCATTTTAAAGCAACTGACTGTCATAAATTAATTTTGTAATCAAATTAAATAAAAAAGGAACTACCTATATCAAAGAAAAAGTAACTACTTTCAGCATTTTAGAAAACATTTTAAGTATAAAAGAAATATGTTATATTGTAAGTAATCAAAATATCTAAAAATATAATTAAAGTAACAGATAATAAAGTAAATAACATCATTGTTTAATTTTAAAATCACCTCATGCTCATTAAACTGCATCTTAACTTCTTCTAAAGAGTCGGCAATGGGTTGATCCATGTTCAAGCGGTCTTCTGCTTCCAAAAGCCAAGTCAAAACTTCTTCTAGGGCAACTTGATACCCTCCGAGCTCGACAGAGACATTAGTCGCTATACTTAATGGTCTACTGTTACTGTTATCACACTGCAACATCACATAAAACATGGAAAAATAATTTTAAATGCACTATAAAACACAATTTAAAGTTAAAACTTCATTGATATACTTTGCGATTAACAGTGATTCCAATGAACTAGACTTTTCTTATTGAAAGAAAAAAACAAAGATAAATTGATATTACATAATATAAATCCAATGTTTAAATCCATATTTATAAAAATAACAATTAAACTTAACAACATTAATAACTATCATAAAAGACTTAGTCTGTCCTGTTGAATCAACCGCATCAAAACCTTAAACATTCTACTTTTTTTCCATTCTTACAATTAATTCAATAAAATTTTCACTTCTGCCAAGAAATTAGTTAAAGCTTTGCTTTTACAAATAAATGCAGTATTTTATATTTGTAAGTGAATTATCTTGATAAGAAATCATTTCCTTTTCCGACAAATAATTTAATAATAATGAATATTATTTTTTGAGCTACAAGATGGTCTCAGTAGTTCAACTTGAAAAGGATTCTAATTATCACACCAAAATTATTTTGGGGAAAATCGAAGGAAAAAAGATAAAGAATCATTAAAATTAATCTTTATTAAACCAAAGAATTTATAGAGCCTAAAAAGAAAAAAAAACAAACTTGAAATTAAGTGAAGAGAAGGTCTCCATCATGCCTCAAATATCATCTTTTTTGTCTTCTGTTCCCGCAGATTCACTGATTTTCATAATTTTAAGATCAAATAGTAAGTTATAAAATTTAAAAAAGAAAAAAAAAAAAATTTAAGGCTCAGATTTATGGGAAACTCAAACAACAATCTATTACATTTAAATTTTAGTTATAGATTATATTAACAATAATAAAGTTTAAGACAACTTAGAAACTCATCATATCTAAATATGCATTTTCTGTTAATAATAAACCCTTCTCATAGAAATAAATGATTGATGACCAACCTCCATCTGATGTCCCTCTGCAGTATCACTCGCTGGAGCTGAATGTGGTAATGATTGAAATAAGCACATCACATACATCATTATTGACTTTTTGTCAGGTACAGAGGTATTTACATCTGAAAAAAATCAATTAGTATAAGCAGGTAAAACAGTAAAATGCTACATATCTATTCATTAATTACTTTAAATTGAATTAAAACCACAATACTTTTTCTTTTTTTTTTTTTTTTTTTTTTTTTTTTACTTTTTTTAGGTACAGAAATATACTATAGATAAATTTTTCAAAACATTTGATAAAATACTTTATTAAAAAAAAAAAAAAAATTATATTAAAAATGAAATATAAACTTTTACAAACCTTCAACATCAAGAAGTCTTTCAATGTTAAGGAATTCTTGCGCAATTTTAAAAGCATGATTAAGCCTTGCATTCGGTTGTCGTCTCGCAACATTAGCATAGTCAAAAAGTTCTGGCCGAAAGTTGTGAATGAGTGCATTAAATGCTAATCCATCTGACCAAGATGTTGTAAAATTATTTATTTCTACATTGTATTTCTGAAAAGAAAGATAAAAACACCAATATTAAATGAAAATACTACCATAACTGATACTGATAGTTAAGAGAGAAAAAAAATTAAAATAAAATAATTTAGGTAAAAATTTATACATTTTATAAGAGAATGAAATATTTGAGGTACAATACAAGCGATACTAGTTTGTAATACTGAATATTAAGAAAATGTTTTTAAATGTGCCACATAATTAAATAATTTAAAAAAAAAAATTAAATAATCAAAAATAAAAGTTGATTGAAGAATGACATAATGTTTGACATATTAATACTAAATCTCTAGCTCAGGACTTTTTAAAATATATCCATAATACAATTTGTATCTATTGAATCATTAATAAGAAAATTAGATATTTATGTATTCCAGTAGAAGTATTTTAAAATATAGGAGTATAATATCAATGGTTTTCGTGAAGAAGTTAAGTCAAATTAGCTTGAAAATGATTTAACTATTAAACTTCTAAGCAGGATTTTTAATATCTTCCTTTAAAAAAAAAATTGTTTAAATTGTGTTTCTTAATAAGGCCTTAAAGTATCTATTTTGGTGCAAATGGTATTTTTAGAGTAATTACAGGATTCAGAAAAAAGATAAAAAATGAATTGAAAAGTGTACAATTTCGACTTATCGTCATCTTTATGACAGCCAGGAATATATTATGAGCTCTTGTTATTTTAAACATCTCTTTTGTTTCCCAATAAAAGTTTAAACTACATTATTTAGGAAATTTTTTCTATGATGACATTAAGAAGATGAGTTATTTTTTTCTGGACTTAAGAAAATAAACTTAAATATATATCTGAGATTGTTTATAGAAAAAAATCAAACAAAAAACTATCAACTATTATTAATCAACAACCAATTCTCCAGTTAAAAAAAAATGCTAGCACCAACAAATCAGTATTTAATCTTTTACATTACTAATCATAATAAAAAAGAAAATTGAAACAAAATTCTTATTATCGCCTTTGTTAATGCTTCTTCTTCAGCTAGGATCATTCATCTAACAGACCCAATTTGTTTGATACTAATATAATTCAAAAAAATTATGTTAGTAGTTTTTTTCGCTATCTGAATGATTTCAATGTTTTGATTGACAACTATTTTATCATAACCTCCCCCCCCCCCCCCCCCACCTTAGGATAACAAAAATAATTTACCTCAGAAAAAATCAAAGGAATGTAGAATTTATTTTTTTCAGTCTAGTTTATTTAGAATTTTTCTTTCACAATCCTGCAAGTATAAAAACTGCTATCTGAACTGATTTCAAAATCTGTACCAAGATCTTCATAATACTCTCTTTAAAATGAGATCAATGGACAAAATTATTAAAAATGTCATGATAACTTTAGATGAAATGATTTTTAGTTAGATTATGTCATAAAAAAACAAAAAAACAGAAGCTAAATGAATAAATTTCTTCTATAAAGTTTTTATTCTTTGGCAAATCAAAGATCAACAAAGCTAGAGCTGTCTGCATTAATGCCCATTTGGCAAGCTCAGTCATGTCTTCCCATTGAAACTCAAGCCAACATTAGTGTCTGTAGATTAAGGTTAGAATTAAACCACCCATACCACAACATTAATCTCTTTAATTAGATGAATATTTGTGATATAAGTAATGTATATAAATAAACACTCACTTTTGCAAACATAATTAATTATATATTTGTGTATGATTCATATCATTGTATGAATTTAGTGTCCCTACTTTGATAACAACTTTATGTTTTTAATTGCAGTTAGTTTTCCTTGACCATGCAAAAAAACACAAGAAAAAATCGCTACTATTCACTCAACAGAATACAATATTATTCTAAACAAAAAACAGGTGAAACTAATCATTTTTATTTAATACGATAACTCTCCATTATTGATTAATTCATTAAGTAACTTACTAAAAACAAATTATCTATTTAAATATTATTAGTTTCAAACAAAGATATAGACATTGTTGAATTATCCTTAAGTGTATATTATAAATAGGAATTCATCTTAAAAGTCAGAATGATTAAAGGTAAACTGAAAAGCACAGAAAAATACCATGTAAAAGAAAGATCAAGTTCAGTGAAAAAGAAAGAAGACAAAATCAAGAGGAAACAGTTTTATTCATACAAATCAATGAAACTGTTAACAACAAAAACTATAAATGTAAAATAGGTAGTATGTATTTAATAATAGTTAAAAACAAAACAAAAAACTTTTATTACTATAAAGCATAAGCAATCGTGGGTTCAACGATTGGGTAATAAAGCTGTTTCTTAACTATTTTTTATTCAAGGAATAATAATGACTAGCATTATTTCAAAAAGTATAAAGGGTCAGCTACAGATTTTGTAAAATTCGACAAAGGAGTTTCATATGATTTTAGAGTCAAACCACAGCTAGTATAATAAAACATATATCTCCACCTGGGACCCAGTGGTCACAGAGATACTCCAATTCTCATTTAATTCATAATGATTCAGTCAAATAAGATTGGAAGTTAAACTTATTAATCCCAAACTTCCAAGAAGTTAAGTGATAGTTTCAAAGTAAACTAAGCCAGTCCCTAATACAACGGTTTTCAATCCCAGGTAGTTTAAGCTAACCTTAGGAAAGAAGTAATCGCTTTTAAGTTTTCAACCTGGAAACGAGGTTATTTTCTTTGAAAGTTAATCTTAAACCAACTTTTAAGTGCAGTCTGTCTGATACGCTAATTTGAAAAGTTACTTCATAAAAAAATTAAAATATTCAATTACATAAAATAATAAATAAATAAGTCTTTATATTTGCAGAATGTGTAAAATCGAAACATGGCGACTTAATGAAAAATGATTAATATTAATAGACAAATAGGAACCATAAGAAAATTTATTTAAAAAAAAAAAAACTTTAATAAAACTCAAAACTCACTTGGGTATTTTGTTTGCACCACATCAATAAAGTCTTTTCCAAATTAGTCTGTTCTGCATCAGTCATCAGTTCTTTTAGTGACCAATGAACCTACAAAAAAAAAATAAGTAAATTTTTAAATAAGTCATAAATATTACTAATTATTTTTATATTAAACAATATAATTACCTGCCAATGGAGGATTATACTCCACACCAATCCGAGAATCAATTTCGGGTTCCCATCAACAATATCGTTGCTACTGATGTTAACTAATTTTACCTGAAAACATTTTTTAAAAAAATACTAATTAGTATTAAAATAAATGTTGTATTAAGATATTCTAATAAATTTGTTGGTTGATACAGGTTGGTATGTAAATTTTTACTCTCATTCGCAAAAGCTTGAAGAGGGAACCGAGGAAGGCAGCCAATAATATTGCTGAACATATTCCAATAAAATTGGCAACAGCTTGCAAGAAAATGGAGTAAAGTGCTGAGAAGTATGAAAATGAAACCGATACTTCAATCTATTGATAACGAATCAAAGTAGCTCAATCCAAAATTGTTATCTGCAGTTCTAACAAAAAAAAAAAAAAAAAAAAAAAAAAAAAAAAAAAAAAAAAAAAAAAAAAAAAAAAAAAAAAAAAAAAAAAAAAAAAAAAAAAAAAAAAAAAAAAAGATTGGTTTGTATAAATTCATTTTACACAAACGAAAAAAGCGAATTTCATTTCATTTTTTATGGACAAAACTAATGAGAGGAGGATACTTCACTTTGATAAAGTGAAATGTAAAAGGAAGGAAGAGAAGGGAGTAAAAAATATATGTGATATTTGCGTTTTCCATACTCGTCTATAAGAAAAAATAAAATAAAAATAATGAAATCCATCGTACATCGCCAAGTTTACGTATGAAGTCATAGCTGACCAACGAAAAGATATAGTCCAGTCAATAAACGTATTGCAGAGTGCATGAAATATGCGATTATTTTTGACTTCACAGCTTCGTTAGGAGTAGTTAGAAGGTAAATATATTTAAGTCCCCGCCCCTGGGGTTGAGCTTACGGTGGGGAGAGAGGAGAATGTCCCATTTTTGGGTTTTTCGATGATATCTCGAAAACGGTGGACCTAGGAAAATATATTACAGAACAAAATTAAAGCTAATTAAAAATTTCCTATAAAATTGTTTATATACATACTTGTCGAACTTTCAACCGTTTTCTAGATATACATTATTAAAAATCGATAATTTTCGAGAAAAAAAAAAAGTGTACCCTACATTTGCTTCATGAGCCAAGAACGTATATATGAAATTAAAGCAATTTAATTCTCTAAATCTTTTGGTATTTTTTCTGAGAAACGATCGCGAAACGCACTAGAAGCAACTGTTTGACAAAAAGTGAGGTAACGATTATTGTTTTGTGAAAATTATCGATTTTTAATAACGTATATCTCGAAAACCGTCGGAAGTTCGAAAATATGGATATAAACAATTTTATAGAGAATTTAATTAGCTTTAATTTTGATTTGAAACATATTTTTCTAGAGTCCACCGTTTTTGAGATATGATTGAAAAACCCAAAAATGGGACTTATTCCCTACCCCCACCGTAAGCTCACCCGTCAAGGGTGGGGACTTAAATATATTTACCTTCTAACTACTCCTAACGAAAACCTGAGGTCAAAAATAATCGCATATTTCAAGCAATCTACTCCCCTTATTATGTAATAAGTGTAACCATTCATTGACTGGACTAGTATCAAATTGTACCATAATTCGTAAAACATCAAAGTAAAAACGTTCAGAAGTTGTTTAAACAAGAATTTCCTTAATACTATTTAAATGGTCATTTCAAGAATTGAAAGGAGCTTTTCGCTTAAAGAAATTTCAAAAACAAGTTCCGTCGGAATCATAATTAAAAACTAAATCGTTCCGATGCTTACAGGTCTTGCCATTTAGAATCTTTTGTATGTAAAGGGAAATGGAAAATCTAATTTAGCGAAAGGAGGGAAATAAATTGGATCACGCTCCGAAGAGAAAACTTTGCCCTGCTCCGGAACGATTGGATTTCTCATCAATTTATCTAGAACAAACACACGCGAGGATGTAGCACGCTGTTTTAGGCAATATTTCCATAGAGGGCTACAATGCTTCCATTTTGTTTCATACAAAAAAAAAAAATAATAAAAAAAAAAAAAAAAAAAAAAAAAAAAAAAAAAAAAAAAAAAAAAAAAAAAAAAAAAAAAAAAAAAAAGTACCGATATCGAAAGCAAGATCACAGAAATCATCAAATCAGAACCATACATTGATTTAGCTCCAATTCGTGTTTCGCATTCATCAATTAGTCTTTCTTATAACTTTATGGCAGGTAATCGGATTATTGAGGAATTAAAGCAATTGAAGTACTTGCTCACACGTAGTACTGATAGTATTAAAAGACTAATACCAAAGTATTATATTAATACTGATCTCTCAAAACATTTTTCTTATGTGGAATATAATATAGTTTAATATGCAGACAAAAGTCATTTAAATTTTCTTTAGGTTTCTATATGACGCCGCACAGTGGGCAAAAAATCCATCTCGGCAGCCAAAATTATTTTATTACAGAAATATGTTTTAAATGACGTCCGATTAACGGGAAAAATATTTAAATTTTTTTATAAAAATGGAAGAGTTCATATTAAATAAATGAATTTTCGACCTAAAATCCAAGGTGTACGGTTAAATGAGATGGCTGTAAAGCCTCATTTGTTGGTGTTATTTCTTTAATATAATATGATACAAATGAGTAGTTTCTCTACATTAATACAGCAAAGTACGAATTAATGTACGATGGATTATTTCAAAACTAAGCGCATTTTTAAAGACATTAAAAATAAGTCTTAAAAAACTAGAAAAAAATCTGTTAGGAAAAATAACCAGCATTTAAAAGGACGATAGAAGACGATGTCGAAACTTATATCACTGTCTATTATTTTGTGTTAATTAAATCCCAAAAATCGTATCCGTTTCGATCCGTGAGTCATTATTATCCCCCCCCCCCCAACCGTAACTGTTCCTTTTTGTATTTTATTTCTTCACACTCTTTTAGATCTGGTCGTGGTGGTGGTTTTTCAAGTACATGGTGTAAGTTCAGAAAATGATGTATGCTCTTGATGATTTACAAACATATATAATGCGTTGTAGGCAAAAAAGCATTATTTTATTGCCGAAACATGTTCTAAATTAAGTGCAACTAACTGGAAAAATATTTAAAAAATTGAAAGTGGACAAGTTAGTATTTAAAAAAACTTTTGATTTTTCAACATACTTCCAAAAAAATAAATCAATAAAAAAAAAATACTCTACTACCTTAATGATCAATGACTTCTATTTTGATGGTAGTGATATTTGTGTAAAATAAATTATTTCCTTATAATAGGTTAATACTAAAAAATATGAAAAGAAATAAGGTATATTAAATTAAACTACATTTATTGAAATTAAATTTAAAAAAAAAATATTAAAGTATAGGTATATTATTCAACATATAAATACTTACGAAACGCGTTGTATATACAAATTTTTTTAAATATTTTCCCCGTTAATCGGACGTCATTTAAAGCATATTTCTGCAATAAAATTATTTTGGCAGCCGAAATGGATTTTTTGCCCACTGTGCGCCGATACAGGAGACCCAGTATATCTCATTATGTTATAAACCACAACGCGGATAATTTTTTTTTTCGTTTTTGAGGGTAATTTCGGGCGAATATGGTAAAATAGCAAATTGTAAATACACTCAAAAAAAATTATGCAGGCTTTATTGTTTTCTTTAAATTACACCAGTAAGTAATAAACTTGAATTCTATCGACCCCGGAACTAGCAGATTAAGCGCGAACATAATAAAAAATAATAAATGTTAGCCACCAGCAATACAATCTTCGACAAGTATACTGAAGTGCTATAATATGTTATATAAGGTACTCTCCTATTTATCGATGGCTGACCTTTTAAAGTTTTCTCGCAAGAGTGCATTATCGCCAGTCTATTGCTCTAAAGGTTAGGCCCTGCCTTGTAGTGAGAGGTTTCCAACAGTTACAGCTACAATGGAATAAGCCGCTACCTTATCCGGTTACCTGTTACCTGTTACCTGCTTTAAAGTGATTAGAACTCCTCAATCTAGGGGCTGAACCTACCTCAAAGTAGGACTGGATTAAGCCATCGCTGGATCAGGGGGGGGACTAACTCAGTTGTGTTGAGTACTAAAAGGTATAAACGAATGATCCGATGCAGACTCAAAATAGTTTATGAATTTCTAAGAGAATCTTCGAAGCAATTTTATAGCACAAAAGAAACACAATTTAATTCTTATTTATTCTTTTAATTACCTATCTGTGTATTAAACTGTTTATATTTAATAGATTATTATTGTATGCAGCTGAAACTACAGTACTCCATGAACATTCAAAATAAAAGACATTGAAAAGCAAGATCGGAATATCCTGAGGAAGATTTTTGGCCCTGTTAATCAAGACGGAATTTGGAGAGCAAATTTCTATGGACACTTGTACCGCATGAGGCCCAAGCGGCTCACAAAAAATATTTTTACCATTGCTTACTCCAGTAAAAATAAGACAAAGTGGATTAATGAAACAGTAGATGACCCGAAACAGATGAATATTAGTGAAAGTGACATAAACGACAGGGAAAAATTCAAAATTGCAGTAATAAAACAAACATTTAAACACCATCCACAGAGAACTACTAGAAGAGCTGGACTGAAGAGCGCAAACAAAAACACAGTGAATTCATAAAGAGATTTGGGGAAAATACGAGAAAGAAAAATGACAACAAAACATCATGAACAAGTTTCAACGCTCTCTTAACTGGGATTTAACAAAAATAAATAAAAAAAAAAAAAAAAAAAAAAAATATATATATATATATATATATATATATATATATATATATATATATATTATTTTTTTTTATTTTTTTTATAGAACTTGTATTAGGTTTTCAGAAAAATGATGCACTTATTATTTTTTAATTACCCCTCTGTGGAGTAAACTGTTTATATTTATTAGATTATTATTTTTTATTTTATTATTATTATTATTTTTTTTTTTACGCATGTCAATATTAATTAGAGATAATGTCGACTAATCGGCTACTTTCGTAGTCGGCCATTTTATTCATTAGTATTTCAAGCTTAAAATAGGTCGATTGAAATGAAAACAAGGGATTTATTGATAAAAATTTGAATTTAAGATTCATCTTTACAACTCGTTATTAATTTTCTATTCTATGAATAGGAACTCTATTTTTTTTTCTTGATTGTAATCAGTAATCGAATCAGTTACAGCTGCGAGAGAAGAGCTGGGACCTCTTTGCGGCTGGACTGCCCCTCCATGTGTGGAGGGAGAGGTTTGGTTGAGAGGTTCCTAGGATGTGAGTATTGTAAACAAAGTATAATTGTAGTTTTAATTTTTACTTTAATTTAGTTTTATTTTTACTATTACTATTATTTAATTTTGTTACTTTATTTAATTTTTTTTTTAATTTATTTTTTTATAAAACTTGTGTTAGGTTATCAGGAAAAAGGTGCACTTGTTTATTTATTTATTTTTAATTACCTCTCTGTGTATTGCATTGTTTACATTTAATAGATTATTATTTCTTTTTGTTTTTATTTTTTGTGTTTATTTTTTTTTTTTTTTAACTTGTATTAGGTTGTCAGGAAAATGATGGACTTATTTATTATTATTTTTTTAATTACCCCTCAGTGTAGTAAACTGTTTATATTTAACAGATTATTAATTTGTTATTATTTTTTATATTATTTTTTTTATGAGTCAATATGCTTAAAAATAGAGTGCGTACTGTAAATAAAGTAAGATTGTAGTTTTAACTTTTAATTTAATTTATTTTTATTTTTGCTATTGCTATTATTTAATTTTATTATTATTATTTGTTTTATGTATGTATGTATATGTGTATATATAATATAAATAAACAAATATATTTTTTTCATATATTTCACTTGTATGTATATTATTTATGTATAGCATAGTTCTTTTATGTTTTGTTTTTTTTCATTTATTTGTTTTTTCTTTTATTGTACATAATCATGAAGTCATCTATACTACTTATTGCCGACATTTGTGGCATATTGAAATAATTACTCAAGAAATGTTTAAAAAAAAAGTTATCGAACTCAGAGAAAGATCATAATATTAACAAAAATAAATTCAACAGCCCCTACAATATAGAATACAGAACTCGCGTTATTTTAAGATCCATCATTAAGATATTTTTCAGCATGATTGGATTCTTTTTTTTTCACCTATTAACCATCTAAGCTCAATAAGTTTCTGATTTTTGTCGATTTTTCTAAAAAAAAAATCAGTTACACACCGAATACTAACGGAGGCTTGGTCGACTAATCGGCCTTTTTGCCAGCCGACTAGTCGGCCCATCTCTAATATTTATCATTACTCTTCTAAACAATTTTTTTTTTTTAATATGTTAAAATACTTTATAATTTAAGGTGTTTTTTAAAGTAGCTTTTAAATATTTTCTCATATTTTTAATTAATATCCGAGAATGTTATATACAGCTAATGACTTCCAGCCGTTAAATAGGCCAATGCATTTCAGTATACGAGAAGTTAAGGAGCTTCTGGGCTGGAAGTATTCTCTACGAGAGGAAAATTCCCAGCTAGATGAGTTCCCTCCTAATGGAGCCCTATCCTCTCCTGGCTCGACAAAGCACTCCCCCTCGGGAGTTCATAACTCTACCCCACATAACTTCGAATTTATGCCACAAGCTTTAAGTTTCTAGTCCTTCCATATTTTTCATCCCATCTTGCTTTTGGGTATCTGGGAATTAGGCAAAATTTGCATATAAGCCTGAGCATGCAAACTTCAATTAATAACTTTTATTATTTATTTATCTATATATTTCTTTCTTCTTGGTCATTATTACCGTCAGAAGCTCTTAATAGAAGAAATATATTTATGAAATATCTAGCCCAAGAACTGAAGAGCAATTTTTTGCCAGGTCAAAGATGAAAAACCTTCCACTTGATGTGAAAACGTTTCTGAATGTAGGCTATCCGAAAAGAGCTATGAAGACGTCGATGGGACTGCTACTTCTTCAGATAAAGTACCCAAGGAATAACGACTTAGAGGAACATGCAGAAAATGTAAATAAAGAAAATTGCATATTACAAAAACATTAGAAAAGTGTCAGTGTTTGAGCGCGGGAAACATTCGAAAATATGTGAGGATTGCCATAAGGTGTTAATGAAGGCAGTTCATAATGTATAATCAACACCGGTGCACAGTGGGGCGAGTGATAGGGTTTGCCGGACATTCTTTAATATCTCCGTTTCTACTGGTCCTAGGGTACTGCTTCTGGTGTCATTTTAAAGGGTATCGGATACTATATTGAACTACATGGTCAGCGATTTAAGCAATTTTGCCAGTTGCGGTAAAACGGGTAGTATGACTTTTAAACGTATACATACATATTATATATCTCTTGCTAAATAGAGAATTGGTGTTTGTAATGATTTGTAAACACATAATATCAACATATGTTTTGTAAATTTAAATATATTAAATTTAAAATATATCTACAAGTAAAAATTTAATATAATAATGAGAATTTTTGGCCGGGAAAATATGTATTTCAAAAATTTAAAGTATTTTTTTATTTTTCAATTATAAGGTATTTTACTTCTGAAGAGATTGTTTTTAAACAATGCGTTGTTTAACACTTAACAATTCGTTTTTAAGTATTGGCCTTAGATGTGATATCAAAGGGTCTGAATTAATAATATTTATGGTTAGCCTCCTGAGCATCTTCTGGCAGCATACCAATTGGTGCAATAGCATGTTTGATTATTTCCAGGCCATGTATTAACAGTTTGTGAACTGGTACTAATATGTAATACCACCCACATAAATCCACAAATCTTTCAGCCGTTTCTCTTGTCAACGTTTTAATATCAACGTCTTAATATCACGCGTAGAGACCAAAACATTTTTCTTGTCTATGTTGAGATTTTCCTATTTGATTGATCAACATATTTTGGACACTTCGTCATACAATCAAAAACATAAGGATAATTTTCAGATTTGAATTTTTTTAAAGGACGAAATTGAACACTTAATTTAAAGAATTTCTGAAATCTTGGGTTCTTCTCCGTTTTTTTTTGTTTTTTTTTTCTGAAAAATGCTCGAACGATTCTGATCTAGTAGGAATACCTGGAGGGGATGAAGATGTAAGTTCTTGAGAACATACCTCTGGAAAAATTAGATCCCTTCTAAGCCATCCGTGGTTTTTCTCAAAAATGTTTCTAGCGATCTATTTGCAGCATTCTGTTTAAGTTGAAAATTATTGCACCATTCCTTAATTTCTCTAGCAAACCGTTTTTCGGACTATTTGTAATTGCAAAACCAAGTCATAGCCTAGTCAAATAAGGAGTACAGCAAATCTCGGAAATGAACCAATGAAGCTGAATTTTTGCATATACCTTTTTCTTGGTCTTCTAAATAAGTGGTAAAAAGTCACCTATCTCAGCGTGTTAGCATAATTAGATATTCAAGGTCGAAGGTCACAAAAATCAGTTTTCTTTCAAATATCTCGATTTCTATCCATCGGCCGTCAATCAAGAAGGTTACAAAACTTGTTGATAAAAATATTTTCTATAATTTGGGACCTATTCATTTTTTTTTAGGATTAACAGTTTTTGAGATATAGCGAGAAGGAGAAGCGGGCACTGGTTCGGACATACATTTGGATTCTAGTGCCTTCGACAATTTTTTTCTCAGTAATATTTTCAGAAACAAAGTTGTAGAGCATTAAATTTACTTTCACATATACTTCTCAGGCACTTGAATTAAATGTTTGACAAAAAGTGAGGTAATAATATTTTTTCTCTATAATTATCGATTTTTTAATAACGTATATCTCGAACACCGTTGAGAGTTGGACAAATATGAATAAAAACAATTTTATAGAAAATTTAATTAGCTTAAATTTTGATCTATAAATTATTTTTCTAGAATCCATGGTTTTCGAGATATAATCGAAAAACCTAAACATGGGACCTTATCCCCTCCCCCCACCAAAAACTGGAGATTCCTGTAAATATGATAAAGATTTTTTGTAAAATATGAAGTTTTTCATTTAAAAACTTGATGTGTTTATTTACCTGACTGCACCCCTGACCATTTCATCACTTAAATTACAACTCACAGTCAACAATAGAATCATCATCATGAATGGTTAAGATTATTGTGTCTACAAATAATTAATAATTGTGTCAACAAAGAATATTTTCGATTGAATAAAACTGTTCATTCCTTTTAAAAAAATAATGATAATAATTTAAATGTTTGTGTACATGGGTTTGCAAATTTATTATTTTTAAATTATTATTTTAAATTAAATATTTTTTATTACTATGAGAGAATAAATCTTCTTGAATCTTATTATATTTTTGACATTTTTTCATGTTTTTTAACTGTTTGATATATATGAATTTCAATGGAATATGAATTACTTCCACTTAAATCAAGCAATTCTGGTCATGGTCATACTGTCCCAGATTAAAATCAGTAGCAGACATATTTATAACGAGATAATTATTTAATAACAGTAATTCACAAGTTGCTTGTATTTCTCAGTCACGTAACCATATATTACAAATAAATTTGTTACGACTATCAAGGGTTGGAGAGGCTAAGAATTAAATTAGAGCTGGAATCATGTTTTCATTTGTCATAAACAGATGGTATTTAATATAATAATTCATATTTAGTTGAATTAACCTAAATACATGGTATATTTATATTTCTAGAAAATTACGTACAGAGATGGGAACAATAAAAAAAAGGGCTATAGCCGGAAAATCGTTACAAACGGAAGTGTTATAAAGATGTTTTTCTGTAGTTATTCCGAACGTGCTTAAACATATAAACAGAAGTGAGACCTATGCTACTCGCTACAATATTTACCAAGGAAGCATGCCAGTTGATATCAGAAGGAAGTTTTTACAAGAATATTTAATAACTAGCATACCCCGTCGTGTCTTCGTCCGCTCTCATGAACAAAGAACTAAGATTACACTGGTCAACACAATTTTTGTTTCCTTCATTTTTTTTATTGTTACTGGTTATTTTAAAGACCCTCACTATGAAAACATACTGGGAGATTGCTAACAGCTTTATTTTGTGAAATATAACGTTTTACTGTGATTAAAAAATGTAAGGAAATGAATACATAATGTTAGCAAAATTTTATTGAACATTATTATCAAATGATCATTTATAGGATTTCCTTGAATAAACGACTTTAGGTAGATCTCTTTCCATAAAATATTTGTGTATTCTTCTTTCAAAGTCGTCGAATGTACAATAGTACTTGTTACTGCTATGGAGCAAAACACACTTTAAACTTCTTTCGCAGCTGTCCATAAAAATACACCAAACTATATGCTTGTAGTTTATTAAACCCATCTGTTGCAAAATACCACCAACATTGTTACAAAATACTAAATCCTTCTCTTGAGAAAAATACGGTAACAGATTCTTTTCTCGGGTACGATAAAAAGTAATGTTGGTTTCGGGATTTAGCAAATTTGTTTCTTTTAAAGATATGCAAAAAATTCTGAAGATTCTTTCAGTAAGTTCAGATCCCTAAGTCATTTTGTTATTTCTGATTAAATGGTTGAGGTTCTCAAAGGCTACATTTGTAATCTGGATCAGAGTCATCACTTTATATATTTTGTTCGCGTTCACAGAGATTTGGATCACCAGAGGGTTTAGATGTGCTGGGTTGTACTTCTCGAGATTTTAATTGAGATCATTGAGCATAAGATAATTTAGGATATGACGAAATATTTCGATTTCCAGGGTTTATTCCGTTTATTTTCACAACCCAGAAGTAGCAGTCGTCATGATGGTTTTGAGGTTCTCGCCAAATTATGGAAGTTACGAACTTCACTGCATCTCCTTTCCAGCTGGACCATAACCGTAGACGCACAACACATTTTTGGCAAACAATATCAGAAACCCATGGCTTGTCCTGATTGTACAAATCTATTTTGAAGTATTGATGATATGCAATTTTTACAAAGTCTAATATAGGTTTTCGATATTTTTCAAATATATATTCGCCACAAATATTTCAAATAGAATCTGGATTAAGCACACAACACCGCCTGGACGAATGCATATAAAAAACAAAACAAAAATATATTTTACTGTCAAACAAAATTTAAAATCAAAGTAAAAATACTAAATAAGGTTGGTAAGCTATAACACAAAAACAAAAGCTGTTAGAGAAACACTGTTGACATATTTAAAAAAATATTTATCAAATTGAGTTAGAAACAACAAAATAGTCACAGGAAACTATAACACAACTTATTTATAAACAATTTATTTATTTTTTGTTGGTCAGTGTTATTTTAACTAATAATTTAATTTCATTTGTTTACCGATAAAAATCTTGTATCAAAGTATAGAATTTAGAATTGTTTCTTTAATGATATTTTCACGCATGGCAGTAATTTTTAACCTGGTTAAAATTGCATTGATTATGTGTTTGAAGAGTAGGTAAAAGCATAATGAGGCATCCAATTTGGCAGAAATAATTTAATTGATTTTATCAGGTTAGATTCAAATTTCTAGCCATAAAAGTATATGGCAGTGTGCCAAACCTCGTTTCTGGCACTCAATCAAGACTATACATTTTAAATAATAATTAATATTTATTATTATAAACCTTCCTAGAACTATGAAGATGATGGCCACATATCGGTTGATTTTTAAACTGCACTGGGATCCACATGTCGCTCCATATATTTATAGCTTTTTGAATAACAATGGAATTGACAATAAGTAAATTTTATCATAAATTTCTAGATCAATAAAACACCGTATCCTTGTAACCTCCCTCGAATGGTGCTCACCACCTATCGGTCGATTATCAAACTTCACTACTCACCACAAATTTATGACTATATAATTCAAAATCTTTAAATTTTATTATTGCTAAACCTTCCTTGAACTATGAAGATGATGCAGTTAAAATTTGGTATAGATTGGTTCAGTAGTTTTCGCGGTTAGTGATCATAAACGCAAATTGGCTTGTCCTTTTGCATAGTAGTATATATATAAATACAATAAACCATATTAAATTATTTAAAATATTTTAAATTACTTTAAAATAAAAGTGAGATAAATAATATCATGGGATAATTGATTCGTTAAGTTGAATGCGCTTTAGATAAGTTAGAGCTTTAATACTGATGGTCAATTTTTGAAAATTTTAAAATTTGTATATATAAATAGCAAAATTTATTTACATTATACACTGAACAAAAATAAACAAACAATAAATAATTTATGAACTTACATTATTCTGTTCGAGGATCTGAAGGGCTCTATTTACGTTATTCAATTTATGCACCCTCATACGGCCCTTTTCTCTTTTCTAGAACAATAAATAATATAAAACTAATTTATTATTTTCATTAGATTAAAATAATTACAAAATTAATGTGGTTAGTTAATTTATAACATAAATAGAACAACAAGGGGAGGACACACTCAGTCCCTCACGGATCTTGTTGGCAATTTTTTTTGAGGTTTCTGGTCAAAAAATATTAGACAGGTATTTTGCCGTTCCGACCAATGGGCCCTAGAACCCGAGGGAAAAAAAATAAAAAAGCATTAAATTAAATTATTTTATATCTCGAGTTTAAAAAATAATATCGACATGATTCTTGCACCAAGATTTTTATTTTTGATTGCGGATTTAAGAAAAAATACAGCCGCTCCATAGATTTTGGGTTAATTTCATGAAATTCTAAAAACATTATTAGATTTGCAAGCAAACTACCTCTATAGATTTTTTAACACAAAATCTGACGTCAGATTCAAATTCAGCTCCCTCAAAAACATTGAAAAACGTTTATTCAATAAAAACAAAAAAGATTATTTTTCACCCTCTTCGAGGGGAAGAAATTGTTAAAACGATTATTGGTTATTTTCCTTTAAATAGCTAATACTTTGTCACGCAATTCACTGGTTGGTATCGCTGGAAAGAGGAGAGCCGCAGCTTTCTTTTGATGTATATTAATGCACATTTCGATCAAAAAAAACCTATTAAAAAAATTGGCAAATCCGAAAAACATATTTATTTTTAACTTGAGTTTAAAACCAGATAGGAAAATGAAACCAACGACATTTCAAGCGTATTACCACCCTATATTTTGAATAAAAAAATGAAGTTGATACGTTAAACCGTCTTAGCATAATTCATGTTTTTGTCAATTTAAACAAAAATTAGGAATTATTAAGCTTACGAATTTTTATTTTTATTTTTGGATGGAATTTTGTATTTAAGGGTTCTTTTTAATGCTGAATTCGAATCCGATGTCGGTTCTTATGAAAAAAGTATATTGAACGTAATTCAATGAAAAAATTATATTTTTTGTTTTTATTTTTTTATTAAAAACGTTTTTCAATGTTTTTGAGGGTGCTGAATTAGAATCTACGTCAGTTTTTGTGTAAAAAAAATCTGTAGAGGTAGTTTGCTTGAAAATTTAATCATTTTTTTAGAATTTAATTAACCTAAACCAAAATCTATGGAGCAGCTATATTTTCCTTAAATTCGCAATCAAAAATAAAAATCTTGGTGCAAGAATCATGTTGATATCATTTTTTAAACTCGAGATATAAAATATTTTAATTTAATACTATTTTATTTGTTTTCTCGGCTTCTAAAGCCCATTGGTCAAAACGGCAAAACACGTGTCTAATATTTTTTGACCAGGAACCTCCAGAAAAATTGCCAACAAGATCCGTGAGAGACTGAGTGTGTCCTCCCCTTGTTAGTTCAGTTACACGCGCACACGCACACACTCAGTTCATCTTGCCTCTAACTTATGATGTACAAGACAACTAAAATTGTAACTAAATAAAATTAGAACATACAAAATAAACAAAACAAAAATTCTTAAAATATATGCACTTACATATTCTTTGTTGGTGAGTATTTCCAACAGTGAGAGCAAGTTGGTACCATCCTGCAGGTCTGTAACTAAATCGTTGATCGCGTTGTGTTGATTACACTGCAACAAAGAAACATATAAATAGATAAAAATCATAAATTTTATTTTTATAATATTTTGAAATGAAATCAGAGCTATGTCATTCTTTTTTCATATTAAAACTATATGTAATAATAATTGAAACTATTATAACTAAAAAATAAAATAAATAAATATGATTAACAAATATCTAATAACTGTAATAACTAATTTGAACAAATATAGTCAGAAATCGATTATATTCAAAACTCGATTAGTCGAAAAACTGATATTATTTTCAGATTCCTCATCTCAAAAAACATGTAGAAACTAAATTTCTGTTTAGGCTGTCAATTTCTGAAAAAATATAAATAATTTGCGCTATCTCACATATTTCGCCACCGATTAAGACCAAATTTTCAGGTCATCTAGAAGCCGTAAAACTGCATAGTTTAGCCCAAATCCGGAGGTCGCAGGATTTCCCCTTATTGAAATATCTCTTTCAAGGTTATAGCTGACCTTGGATTTTTTCATTCACATCAGTTTTTATCCACGAAAATCTGGAGTAAATCCAATTTTATACGCATAGATAAAAAGCAAAAAGTATGCTGATTCTAGTGATGCTATTACTATTGTAATCGGTTAAACACAGCAGTTGTTATGACCGTTAGGAATTGTTGATGAAATCTCAACTTCAAAATTTTAAACACCTCGAAAGGGGTAAAAAATCAATATTTTTTGATTTTGATAAAATTTCACATATAAGGGTTTTATGGTGCGTTAAATCGAGATTTGAGGTCAGTTGTTCATGAAAAAAAGTTTAGTTTCCACTGATTTACAGCGGATTTCCTTGGAAGTTTGTCATTTTTGAGCACCCTAAAGCCGGGTAGTGTCTTGAGCATAACGAAAGTATTTTTATGTCAAATAGCATACAAAGCTACAACTTTACGTGAAAGAGTCATTTCTCTATCCTGACTGAGAGCTGAGAAAAAAATAAAACGTGATTTTCATTTTTTTTTTTTCCGGCTCCCCATGCCCATTGGCGGCTTTAACTCTAGTTTTGCACTATTATAGGTCCCTACTACCCACACAAAAATCTGTGAGTTACAACTCCAAACGTCCCCTTGTTAGTATTAAAGTAACTTCTCATCCAAAGTTAGCTGCTAGGAGGTAAAAGTCATTAACAAAATCAATTTTTTTTGTTTCAATATTCAAATAGAAATATGCTCATTACAAAATTTATAAGATAGTTATATAAGGAATTATCTCGTTTTCTAATGTGCATATAAACCAGTTATATTCACTTTGTGACTTTTACCTCCAAGCAGACTATATGAATGTAATTTTTCAAACATACAATAAAACTAGGTACTTATTGTAGTCCCCATTATCAGCAATGACCATATTGTTAGTTGGGTTATTCAATTCATCATAATTCATAATTCCAGCTTAATTTTTATTTCCACGACCTCACCGCTCCTCGGTACTAAAAAACTGTAATATAACACACCATGCCTAATACGATCAATCTATAAGTTACAAAACAAGAAAGGAGTCGGTGATGAAATGGAAGAAGCCATTGAAAGGCTACATCATAGCAGGAAATCCTTACGTAACCGCTATCGCAAGAACGAATTATTGAAAGTTGGTCGGAAGGTCTAGGGAAAACTGGCGTGAAATTCTTTCCGAGAAAAGAGAGAAAACGTGCACTGCCTCGAGAAATAGATGAAATAGGTAGTTATGAAAACAATTTTAAATTTAACACCATCTAAATATCTCTAAATAATGCATATCATTAGAAAATCAGCACCGGCCCACAAGAGGCGTTCCAGCAGACCAGCGATGCACGGACCAGTTCGATCCTTATGCTTCTCTTCGAGTTTACATTTATCGATATCTCTCTCCTATAACCTCACATCTAAACATCCACTTCTTTTCAACTTAGATTGTGTTGTTTAGTGTGTTATATTGATATTTAGTCTTCATAACTGTAAAAAGGTGAAACAGTAATTAACAACATGACTTTCTACATGAATTTCGTGTTTTTTATATTGATGTTTTCGTATCTCCTATTTCCTAATGTGTAAAAGTGTTACAAAAATTAACATGATTTATAACTAAATTGATTCAGTGTTTTATATATTAATATTTGTTATATCGACTTAAGTGAGAAATTTTCAGTTTAAATATTTTATGAATGATTTCTTTTTTATCCCTATTACTTATTACCCTTGAGGGAGACGTTGTATTATTAATTCAATAAAACACATCGATCTAGAAAATATATCAGAAGTTTCGTCTTTTCTTATTTCCACTTCCCTTGAGAAAACATAGCAGAAATTAACAACACAACTTTCAACATGGATTTCGATTTATGTATTTGTTTAGACTTCCCTAACATGAGGAAGTTCACCAGAAATTAACATTGTGATTTAGCATTATATTAATTCTGATTTAATACTAGTATTAATTCAACATTGATTTAGTGTTTCATAATTTGATATCTTCTTATTTCCACTCGATTGTTTTCTTATTTTAATATCAGAAGGTAAAACAGAAGTTAATATTAGTTTGGACATGGATTTAGAGTTTCTCCCTAAATCAAGGGGTATAACCTTTCCCCTCTAAAAGTAGCGACTAAAACTACGAAATAAATCGGAACAAGGTTAGAATCGATAAAAGGTATTCAGGGCGCGTGGAGGGGCTGGAGCGCCTCTTGTGGACTGGCACCTTGATAGATCATAGACAACATTTAAGTATTTCATAACCTCATAATAATATTATTGGCACCAGCATTTATAGTTATATCTGAGGAAACTTCACTCGTCTTCATAGGGCTAAAATATTTATTGGACCCCTTCTGGTTCACCGCAAGTTTGTATTTTACGGCACTGCTGTAAAATTAAACTTTTAAACCTGCATTGCTGTAATCTATAAGAAGGTCCTTGGGTTCAGGACTGGGTTAGGAATTATTGTTTCGAGAGAAATGGTTATAACGGTGATGTGTTCGTTAACCAAGTTCAACTCATCAAGGAGAGTCTACCGATCCAGGAGTCGATTCACGCATGAAATAAAATAAAATTTTCATCCAACAACACTCGAACTTGTAAGCATAGTCCAGTGCATTTTCTACTCAGCTCAAATTAGGGTTTAGTATTGGGTAAGGTTGAACGCTTCAATCAAACCTTAAGTTTTTTTTCTCATCCAAGCGTATCTGCTTGATACAGGCTGGGTATGCCCCAGGGGATATCCCGAACCCTGGTTCGATTCTCGGTTGATATAACAGAGTAAATAATTATTCACCTAAGCCTAAATTGAAACCAGGCCCCAGAAATAGTACTGCAGTGCCCTACTTACTGAACTACCTCCAATACTATAAAATGCACAATATGTACAAAACGTGACTTTTTTATTCAAACGAATATAGCTCAAAGACGGTAGGTCATAGCGACAAAAGTTATAGAACAAAAAATATTCTCCATTAAATTTCTGATCAGGAAACTGTCATAAAAATTTCGATTTGAGCACAACAACATAGATACAGCGTTACATTTTTAAGGGAGAAATAAACGTATCAGGAAAAAACTATATACCTAAGGCCAAAAGACAAATCCACGTCAACCTTAATTTTAAATATTTATTTATTTTTTTATTTTTATCATTATTGATAAGTCTCAAATACAAAATATTGACCTTTGACTTTTAAATATGAGAATTAATAAATCCGGTTATTCGCCGTAGAACTTATCCAAGAAGCCCGAAACTCAGTAATTATATCATTCACCTTCAGCTTATCCGAGATAATCCAGTTTGAGCGACCTTCTAGGTTAATTTTTGATCCTTTCAAAGTAATACAATCTAGCGCAGGGGTGCTCAAACGGTCGATCGCGATCGACTAGTCGATCGCGAGTGCTTTTTGGGTAGATCTCGAGAAGAAAAAAAATTTTAATAAGTAGGTAGGTAACTAAACTACAAAAATGTATTACGTAATAAAATAACACTGCTTGCGGCAAAAGGTGGCTTTATCAAAGGAACGCGCGGCACTTGTCAAAGAAAAGCCGTGTTGTTTCTAGACGAGAGACAGTACAGTCTAGTTTCGGGCGGCGCGTTTGACGGGAACATTCGAGACTTTCGTTCACGCCGATATAAATGTTGCGCCTGCAGGAATTGGAGTCATTCTGAATTGTAACTTGATGGCGATCCTACGTCGATACAAAGTTTATTATTAAATAGTGGAAAATGAGTGCAGTGAAGAAATCTAAAACGTATCATTTTAATAAGGATTGGGAGGAAGAATTTTTCTTTTGTATGGTGAAGGGTAAGTGCATTTGTGTTATTTGTCGTGCGTCAGTTGCAATACCTAAGCGTGGTAACTTAGAGAGGCATCATAAAACGGTTCATAAAAACTATGAAAAGGATTTTCCGCTACCGAGTGAATTAAGAAAACGAAAAGTAAGTGATTTGATATCTTGTTTGAAAAAAGAACAATCCATGTTCACAAGACCAGCCAAACAATCAAAAGCTGCTACGATCGCGTCATTTAAAATATCTCATATTTTGGCGAAACACAAGAAACCATTTGAAGATGGATCGGTGGTGAAGGAAGCATTTATTGAAGCGGGTGAGACTTTATTTGGAGATTTTAAAAATAAAACAGAAATCATGTCTGCTATTAGAGAACTTCAGTTATCTCGTCCGACTGTCACAAGGCGTATTGAAGTCATGAGTCAGGACATCGCAGATAAACTAAAACATGATATCATGGAATGTACATACTTTTCTTTACAGTTCGACGAATCCATCGATATGACAGACACTGCCCAGCTGTGTATTTTTATTCGGATGGTATTCAATGACATGTTGGCTAAGGAAGAATTTTTGACAATCATTCCTCTGAAGGGGAAGGCCCGTGGCGAAGATATATATGACGTTTTCTTCAATTTTGTAAAAAACTACGAGCTACCAATATATAAATTAGTGTGCATTACAACCGATGGAGCACCAGCAATGACTGGAAACAAAAACGGTTTTGTGGCATTGTGTCGAGCTAATGAAGAATTCCCTTCATTTTTTTCATTCCATTGCATTATACATCAACAAGTTTTGTGTTCAAAAGTTTTAAACACGGAGGAAATTATGGGCATTGCAACAAAAATTGTGAATTCCATCCGTGCACGTAGCTTGCAACGGCGGCTCTTTCAGTTGCAGTTGGAAGATAGGGAGTCAGCTGAACACACTGATTTAGTTCTTCACACGGACGTCAGGTGGTTGAGTCGCGGAAAATTCCTAGAAAGGTTTCAAGAATTATTGCCCGAAATAACAGCTTTTCTAGACGAAAGAGGTGATGACACTCAGATTTTGAAAAACGAAAAATGGCTAAATGATTTGGCATTTTTGACTGACATCACAATGCACTTAAACACCGTTAACTTGGAGCTTCAAGGTAAAGGAAAAACTATTATTGAGATGATTAGCGCAGTAAACGCATTCAAAAGTAAATTGCAACTTATGATAGATCAACTGAAAAGAAAGGATCTGAAACATTTTCCGTCTTTGAAAGCAAGGATTCCTCAGTTGAATTATGATACGTATGAGGCTGAATTATCAAATATTTTGGGACAATTCGAAATGCGTTTTTATGATTGCAGTAAATTGGAAAATATAGCATCATTTATGAGTTATCCTTTTTCATGTAAAAACATTGAGGAATTAGCTACTGAAATAGCAAGTCAGTTTAATATGAACTCATGTTCTGTTGAAAATGAGTTGGTGCAGATTATATCAGATATACATCTCAAAGCTACAGCATCTGATACAAATTTCTGGTGTTTTATATCTGAAGATAAATATCCGAATGTAAGGCAAATCGCCCTTCAACTGACGGCATTTTTCGGGTCAACTTACTTGTGCGAGTCTGCATTTTCTGAAATGAAGATAATTAAGTCAAAATATCGCAATCGACTAACTGACGATCATATGTCATCATGCTTGAGATTAGCACTCAGTGGTTACGTACCATCTTATGAAAAGTATGCTGAGGACATGCAGTGCCACGCTTCAACATCCAAAGCCACTCCTTAGTTAAGTTTAACACCATATGTAACTCTTTTGTTTTGTAACAACAAATAAACTCGCAATTTTGAATAACTATGAGTTTTTTCATTGATATTGTAGAGAAGAACCTAACTAAAACCTAAACAAAACCTTGACTAAAATAATGTACCTATATTGTGCAGAAAGCTAATATCTATATATGCTACGGTACACCCTACCTAGGTAGGTAGGGTGTATCGTGTATGTACGACAACCCTGCATCACACACACTTGCAGTCTCAGAGTCGATCGTAAGTAGTCTAAAAATATTGAGGTAGATCGCCAGCAGTTCAAGTTTGAGCACCCCTGATCTAGCGTAACTAAAATGATCTATATTAGTACAAAAATACATTGAATAATAATTAAAAAATAAAAATAAAATAATATTAATAAAAATATTTCTATGGACAAATCCTTAGAATGAACCCAAATAGACTGATTAGAAATTTTTTTTACTACTTCCGCAACAAAAAAACCGAACCAAATTGGTTTAAGGAAACAGAGAAGGACTTAAACGAGCTTCGTTCACAGAAAATATGCTCATAGATAAAAGTGCAAAAAAAAAAAAAAAAAAAAGAGACAAAAAAAGAGAGGTTCCAATTCAAAATCAAAACAAAACGAACAATCCAAATCTCTGAAGAGGGGAGGAAAGCAAGAACAGAAAGAATTAAGCAATACTGGGCTAAAGAAAGGCACAGAGCATTCAGAAGTGATTGATACAACGTACCTAAAAGTCTGGTGAAAAGGGGAGAAAAATATAATAATAACCTTTATTTGAACAATAATCAAACATTGATTTACATATATACACGCATTTTTTTCCTATTTACATTTGTACAAAATCAGTTTATGTCTGATGTTTATTTGAGTTCATTTTTTTTCCTTCTAAGATTTTTAGTTTATTTATATTTCCCGTTTTATTCTGGCCCAATAGTGTGCTTCTCCTAATCTTTTCCATTCTTTTCTTTCTTCAGCCGCTCTTTGTCATGTTGCTCCTCCACACGTAGTCCTCATTTCTTGATCCAATGGGGTAGGTAGTCCTCCTTCTTTTGTGATCACGGGGGTACCAATTTATAATATTCTTGGACCATTTACTGATTTTCTGGGAATTTCGTTAAAAGCCTTATCCACTTTCTTGATTTTTTGTCCCTCTTTGTGATCTGTAAGGTATAACGTTCCCCTTAGTTTCCTGATGATTATTTGATTTATTATCAAATAGCTCAAGAGAATTCATTTTGCCTCCTTAAGTGAGCATAAACATGTTCGATTTCTTGTCTGAACGACTAACTGAATAATATATATAATCTATGCAGCAAAGTGCTAATGTTGTGAAACAATATTTGTATGTTTTTAGAACTGTTGATAAATGTTCAACCTTCAAATAATAAAACAAATAAAAAAAAAAGTGACAAATTCATCAATCCAAAAAAAAAAATAAATGTATCAACAAAACTAAAAAAAAAAAAAAGTTGTCCACAATTTATTTCAAAACTTAGTTGTTTTAGATGAATTCAACTTTGTTATTTTCTTGGTATTGTTAACTTATGACCAATAGTCTTAACTAAGGATTGGGAAATATTTAAATTCTATTTGCAGAAATAGATAAAACAGATTGAACTGACACTGATAGTAAAACATCCGGTGGTTCATTTTTCCTCTTTATTTAATACAAATATAAGTCCCTCAAGCGAACTTGGGCAGCGTTAGGTTTTTATTTAAATCTTTTTCATTCTAACATATAATTTGAGGCATCGACTATCAAAAGGGGATAAGTGCGAATCGTAAAACTTTTTGGGAGATACAAAAAACAGAATAAATGGAATGCTTTTAATAGTTCAAAATTACTTTGCAGACATCTTACAAATAATTTCCGTGTCAAAAAAAAATTATTTTTTTTTAATGAAAAATAGTGGATTTATCCTATTTTGAAAGTAGACGGCTCATTTATAACTTATGTCTACTTCTTTATCTTTTGCATATTATATCATGCGGATAACTACAATATTATGTCAATGATTATCCCAGCCAATTTATACAGAAAAAAAGCCAAGTTCGTAAAAACGCATGTATCTACAATTTTTTATGTTGTTAGGACCCATAAGGGTAGTTAAAATCCATGTTTGCAGCCCTCAAAACCTGAAGCGATTTTCGTAGTACTCGACCACGAAATTTTAAAAATATATTAATTTTTTTCGCTGATATCTCGTAAAGTCCGTAAATTTGCTTGACACAGCATATTTACAATACTAAAGAATAAATTATTATTATTACAATACTAAATGTGTGACAGTTTAAGCCTAACTGCAGCTCTGTAGACTGGTTGCGGAGATATAGCTCCCCAAAAATTGGTGATTTATCACCAAATATCTGTCACATACTGACGAAAGTACTGTTTCCACAAAAACACGTTTGGGAAATAATTTAAATGAATTTTAATCACCTCTAATTTGAGATCTAAAGGTGCCCGTAGGTCTAATAGTTTTCTCAGCAACAATAGTTTGGCCGTCACACGTGTTCTAAGATTGGCTAAGTTGCTTTAAGTAGCACTTCTCCGCGAAAACTCGTTTTATGGTACCCTTTGGCTATAAATCAGAAACTATTTCTCCTATCCAAAATTTCTTTTTTCTATCGAAAAGATGGTTAAATTCAATATCAGACCTCATACATGAAATTTTGATCATATCCTGTAAAACGCCCATGCCAGCGCGCTGAGAACCCCATACTGTTGTGGAAACCACGTTTTTTTAAAGGCACATTTCTCGTTATAACTCTGAAACTATTTGTTTGAATAGGAATTTCTATGTTCCATCTTATAGCTGGTTAAATTTACTATAAGATCCTATTAGATGTTGATTAAATCTCGTGAAATACCACGACAATGCCAACCCACTTAACACTTCAAAATCGTCGTATTTTGCCTAAACATACACATTTATCATACTGGAGTAGATATTTCATAGGATTTAATAAAAAATTCATAATCTACTATATATTTGTCAAATACCACTCACTCATTTAACACGAAATCTCAGAAACCACGAAACGGATTGGAATGAAATTCGATATGTAGATTCCTCTAGGCCCTAAGTGCTCGCTAAGAAAGGAATTTAAAAAAATCGGCCTGGATCGCGGCTAATTTGCTAAAAATGCGATTACAATTTTTATTGGGTGAATAATAATTGATTAATAGTCATATGGTATATGGAGATAAGCTAAGTTCAAAAATAGGTTAGATGCTTAAGCCGCACACTTTGACCAAAAATTAAGTTCCTTATAGTTGTAAACAAACAAAAATACGATCGATGTCGAAACCCTATTGTATTGTACTTTCTGTGAACTCATGGTGTCTGCAGAGGTGTACCCTAACAAGTTTGAGTTGTTTCGTGACGAGAAGCTATTAAAAGACTTGTGTAAAATAGGGGGTTAAAAGAAGTATGTTCTCTGTTGATGACGTGTAAGGCCAGTTCGATGTTCATGGGTACAGTATTAACATCCCTCAGTGTGACCCAAACACCAATACACCAATTAAGAAAACTGTGTCTGCAGCTGATTTTTACGCCTAAATGTTGATGGAGAGAGGAGGTGAAGAGCGTTATTTACTTTAATTTCGTAATCTCCTCAACCAATTTATGCTCCATATGTACGCAAAAATCGAAACAGAAAGACTAATGTTTATTCAAAAAAAAAATAAAAAAAGTTGAGAAGTTGAGACTATATTCACTCAAAGTATGCCATAAGAAAAGCTGATGGATGGTCTGGTATCGGAGCTGGGTAAGATGGTAGAGATCCTTTGAAAGATTCGCTTGAGGACTGTTAAAATAATATAAAATTAACGTTTGCAAATTGTCAAATTTACTTATTGAAATTATTCTAAGATTGGAATTCTTTAGATTTATTTAAGTAATAATAATTATCAACGTTAAGCTTAACTTTTACTTATTTATGTTGTCCTAAATACTGATGATATTAAACCGTAGCGGAGCATGGTACTTTCAGCTAGTTATTAATATATTAATCATATAAAAAATAAGAAGGTCGGTTTCTTCCGACTTACACAATTGTCAAACCAGTCCATACAATTTTCCCTCAAAAACCTATTTTCCCGTTTTTCATTCTTTTCCTCCTACTGAGAAAACTATAAGACCTACGGGCATTAGGTCTCAAATAAAACTAATTAAATTTCCTTTAAATGATTTATAAAGGTGTTTTTGTGAACCCAGTACTTTTGTCAGCATGCGGGCGAGAATCTTACTCTAACAGAAAAATTTCACTTCTCCGCAACCAATTAATATACAAAGCTGCAGTAAGGTTTAAATTGTCACACCTTTAGTGCTTTTTAAGAAATAAATTTACATAGTTAACGAGATATAAGATAAAAAATGAAAATAGTGTTAACTTGGATTTAACCCTCATATTAGATGACTAAACTTCATTTCTGAATAAAAAAGTATTTGACATTTGACCTTTTAGCCGGCGGGTAAACGTCCAAGGAGAATGATTAACATATTATATATTTTGTAAAATTGCATAAACCAATTTAAATTAATTTCTATCCAAAATGTATACTTAAAAGTATGATCATACGAAAGAATTAATAAGGCTCCACAATGCGGAATTGAGATTTGCCCGGTTAGGTCAGTTAAACTGGACAAGAAAAGTAGTTGGATTTGTAATGACCAAAATCCAAAAAGGTAATCAGTTTTTAGCCGGCGGGTAAACGTCCAAGGAGAATGATTAACATATTATATATTTTGTAAAATTGCATAAACCAATTTAAATTAATTTCTATCCAAAATGTATACTTAATAAATTTGATATAAGGCCTCCCCTTTCTTAAGTAGGGAAAAACTGAGGATGATTAGAACCATAATGCTAAATTAGGAAAAGGGTGAGAACCACAATTGCAAATAGCAATTCGGTATCCTCTGAAACAGACCGCACTGTCTCCGTTTAACTTCATTTATTATCCATTTCAGCTCAGCGGAACAAGCTCCCGGGAGGAATAAGGAACCATACGAACAAGGATTGCTTCATCCCGGATAATTGGGGGTCTCCCATCACGTCTGTAACTCCCACAGGAATAGGACAGCCTTCCATTTGAAGCTAAATGAAGAAAGTGACAATTCGTTGATAGGATGTCTAATAATAATGTAAGGTCCATAATTAGTAATTTAAATGTAATACATAAATAATTGTAGTCGTTGATAAAATAATAGGAGTTATAAATGGAATCGGCAATGAAGTTTTGTTAAATTTATAAAATAACACTACCGAATATTATCACAATCGATCAGGAAACGGTCATTTTGATGATTATTTTTATTTCGAAACCAGCAGCCACTATGAAAGACAAAAGTTGAGAGTACTTTTTTGTTACTTGCTGCTTTGTCGAATTATTCATAACCAATGTTCTAAAAAGCCACTCTTTCAAAAATTAAAAATATTGAATGTATTTTAAAACCTTTTGTAACAAAGCTATAATTATAAAAGAATTAATTTCTTTAAAACATAAAATTTCTTTTAAAAAAAAACAAAAACATTCACATAAAATCAATAGCTCAATGTAAGAATTGTAAAAATCGACTTTTCAAGCTCAAAAAGCACCCAAATTAAAACTTTCAAGAACAAAGCTTGAAATGCTGAAAAACCGAAATATTTAAAACGAACACAATCTACAAAAAAAAAAATTCTTTCTTATGTGTATTTATAGCACGCATTGAAACACACATTATCAATTCTTTGACATTTTTTTTTTATAAATATCAATTTATTGAAATTTACAACTATACAAATATGTACATCAAGTAAATGAGCTGATAAAGATTACAATGGCATGTAAAAAACTTGAAAAGAACTACTCATCAGTAGCACTTCAATAAAATTCTACACTAGACGATCACTAGGCCATCTTCTTTTCAGACGCCTCGGAGGATTATCGGGAATGGAGTGGGAAGCAAGTTGAGAAACTAATGGATTTAAGTAGTTATGGAGCTTACTATGAAAGGATAGGTATCTGGTGTGGGCTAAACCAGCAACATATGGAACATTAAGGTCATTATGGATAAGCTTATTGGTGACAAAGTAAGCGACATTTAGGATTTTTCGAAGGATTTTCGATTGTAAGGATTGGATACGAGATGAATTGGATGGTTTAGTAGAGCCCCAAAGCTCAACTCTGTACGTCCAAATAGGTCTAATAACAGTCATGTAAATAAGTCTTTTGTAATGAATTGGGAGGTTTGTTCGTTTGTCTAGTAAATGTTGAAGTAGTCTGTAACGTTTTGAAAAATTAAAAAAAAAAAAAAAAACTTAGTTTAGTGAAAGAATGATTTCGCTCCAATCGCTAAACCTGATGTTATAAATAAACCTAAAACTTCAGGAAAAATAAAATTCACTAGAAAAATTAAAACTCATTATAACAACTTATTAATTCCTAAGCATTTAATTTAATAGTTTTAATAACATTTAATACCTAATCGTGTAAACACTATTAACTGTTTGAAATTCTAAACAATAATAATCTCTTATGCAATTAGGAATAAAAATTACTACTTACTTTTGATAACTGTGAATTTATCCATTTCGCAAAAGTTTTCTTTTGTACGTCCTCCCGCTCATCTAGAAAAAAAAATAATAAATAATAAATAAGAAGAAATTAAAATACATTAAATTGAAAAAAAAAGAAGTCAAACACTGGGACACATTACACAACAAATTTGGACCAAGTCCTCCACCCGAAACAGCAAACACTGCCTTTGTTTACGTATCCCACCAACCGTTATACTTCAGGAAACATTTTATCGTATATCATTCCATTGTACAGTGATAATAGCAATTTCACCATAAGTACAGAGATAGCGCGATAATAAATATCAAGATATTTACTCTGACTGCTGCAGTAGCGGCGGTATTTCGCCCCGGAAAATATTTAGTACAATCTGCATTCTTTGTACGGTGCAATTTTGAAATAATTTCCTTTACATTCATGTGAAAAATATGCAGAATATATCATGCTTTGGCAAACATTAAAATTTTCATACGCAGCAACCATCAGCAGAACTTGATAAAAATAGTGAAATTGACAATTAAAAAAAAAACAAACTAAAATTATAACTATCAATTCAAACGAAATATACAGGGTGTTCGGAAAATCGTTGGTCAAAAAGGTATCTCGGGTAGGGAGGTTCATTTTGAACCGATTTAAGGTCACTTACCTATATACAAAGTCTTACTTTTTTTTTTTTTTTTAAATGAATATTTTTGAAAAACTGGATGAAACCAAGCAATTATGCCCTTTAACTTCGTTATTATGCTGAAATTACTATATTTATGTAAAATAAAAAAGATTTGATGAAAAAAACAAATACAAAAAAAAAACGGGAGATCGTTAAATCCTGTTGAAAAAAAAGACAACAGCCGAATTCAAATTATTTTAAAAACGTGTTTTTTTCCTTTAACAAGATTTAACGATCACCCTCTTTTTTTAATTTGTTTTTTGAATTAAATCTTTTTTTTTACATGGAGAATGTATTAGTAATGGCGTTGATATATCACTAAAAACGAAGTTATAAGGCATACATGTTTGGGTTTGGCCATTTTTTCAAAACAATTCTTTAAAAAAAAATACCGTAAGACTTTGTATATTGGTAAGTGACCTTAAATAAGTTCAAAATGAACCTCCCTTTCCGAGATACCTCTTTGGCCAACCATCTTTCGAACACCTTATATAATAAATGAATATACAAATAAATCTTTTAATGGTATAAGAAAAGCAAAACAAAGGCATTAAAATAAAAAATTAATATTTTTTAGTTCTGTAACCTTAATATACATATATACCCCCGCGATTCGACTCACGGATAAATTTATATTCAATAAAAGTTTAAATTAAATATTAATAAATTTAAAAAAAATTTAAATAATATTCAGAAAACATGATATTAAACAAAAATGTTTCTCAGGATCCAGTTAGATTTCCAATAAAAAGGTCTTAAAATTATTTTTTTCATATTGATAGGACTGGCTTTTCTATTGAAAATCACAAACATAAGTAAGTAATAATTAATTATAAAAGCAAGTAATAAACGTAAATAAGATAAATGTAATAAGAATTAAAAAAAAAAGAATGAATTCATTTGCATTATACACATAAAATAATTTATGTTATATTGCATTATAAGAAGAAGAATATAAGAAAGAAATTTCTGCTCCAAATTTAAATTCAAAATATATGTATTACCTTTAATCTTAATAACTGATACATTAAGAGTATTTTTACCATTATAAGCTATGGTATTCCATTTTGAAATTTTTACTAAATTCATTTTAAAAAATAAAGGAAAACTAATGATTAATAGAGAGAAATATTTCTAAGCACATGTATTTCTAAAGTGACACAACTCAAAAATTTGTATTTTTGATTAATCATCATCTATGAAATGTCAAAAATATATCGAATTAATTCAAATCACACCTGATGCATCTCACTTGCGGTTGGGATAAAATAGATAATTCAGGTGCACTTTCTTTATTTCACACAAGACTGTGACAATTGTACATTTTTTAAATAGAGGTTTTCGAGTTTTATCACTTTTCAAAACATGTGTGATGTGTTCCCTTTAATTATCAATTAGTTGGTGTTTTAATAGTAAACAGAGTTTATTGCAATTTTTAACCAATATAATTTTATAGAATTTTTATTTCGTACAATTTGGTGTTGGGCACATTGTAACGTAACATGTCGTATTGTGCGTCCTTTTGTTATTTATATTTTTTTTCTTGGTGTGCTATATCGAAAATAGTTCTGAATAGGAAAAAGAAGACAAGCATTGGTCTAATGATTAATCTAACACAATGCTAATGACATTAAAGAAGAAAAAATAAAGTTCTCATACTACAAATTTATTTACGCTTGATTTAGATTACAGAAAATTGTTATGGAACATAATAGAGGTTAAACATTTTCTATTTTATATAGTTTATTTTGTTTCATGTATGTTAAGTGTTTCCCATGTTGCTTTACTGTATTTTTGATTACAGATAACTATTAAAAAAAAAGTAGCTGTTAAGTATAAATTTGATGTTATTTCAAGATCAATATGAATCTTAAAGACGTTTTATTTTCTAAAAATAAAAATTACTTTTTTTGTTACACTGTTCCCCACTTGACTGTACGTGATATATTTGCAACTTTTCATCAGAAATTTGTAAAAAAAAAAAGGTATTCTTTTTTAAATACTTATAATTATTTATATTAATATAAGAATTGGATAATGTTATTAATGCAGTTTACAAAAACAAACCAACATCAAGACAAGCCGATTTTCTTTTTTCTCTTTTTTTCTATCGAAACTTTTCAAGGCTTTTGATAAATTAAATACTGACGTAAATAAATATATATGTAATGAAAGACTTACGAGGAGATATCCTCTGAAGAGGCCACATCGGAAGGCGAGCACTGAAATATGTGTGGACCGAATAATGAACAAAGGGACTGCCGACAAGAGAAGGAAGAACGCTATCTCAGATATGGAAGCCATAAATGCCTGATAGCGAACAGCTGTAATCATATCTTAGAGCAAACAGTAACCAGTAGTTACCGTGTCAATCAGAGTCTCAGAGATGTCTCTCAGTAGCAGGTGTTATACGTATCCATATTTATTATATATACATATTATATCGATATATTTAAAACAGTACTAGTAAGTCATTGTTTAAATAATATATATCTTAATAATGCACATTAATTATAAACTATGATTTGTGTATAGTTACTCAAAGTTGAAATCAATTCAGTATCGTAAGTATGAGTTGGACAAAATTTAATCCTTCTTTTCAGATGCATCGGATGATAATCGGAAATTGAGTGTGAAGCAAGTTGGAAGACTAGTGGATTCGAGTGGGTATGGAGTTTATTACGAAAGAATAAGTATCTGGTTTGGGTCAAATCAGCAACATATGAAACATTAAGTTCTTTATGGATAAGTTAGTTTAGAACAAAACAAGGAGCATTAAACATTTTACGAAGGATTGGATACGATAAAAATTGGAATTTTTAGTGGAGCCCCAAAGCTAAGTTTCATACTATAAAAGCTGTAATATATCCATTTTTTAGAAATATTTTCCAAAATTTGACATGTAACCTTGAATTTTACAAACTTGCGACCTTAAGAATAGCTTCACTTCATTTAGGGAAGTTACAATGTCTTACATTACTTCAACACTCACCGTTTTTCGAAAAAACCTATGAAGGTCTATGTTCATTACCATTGAGTTTTAAATCTTGCATTGAAAATCTAATAAAATAAATCCTAAATAATTATAATAAAGAAATAAATGTAACAACATAACATCCTCTGATTCGGTTTCGCTTTATTGACAGTTTACCTTTATTTCCTATTAAACAATAATTTTTTTCTTTGCTTTCTATTCCAACGAATAATTTATTATGTTTAAAATGAACATCTCCATTAAGGGGTTATCATAATGTTTTATTTACACAAGTAACTGATTTGTATGACAAATGAGAACACCATGTTTTTTCGGTTTTAAAAGTAAATTTCTCCATGAAATCGAAACAGAATCATTACTTTTAACATCATTCGAAAGCTGATTAAATTTGCAAGTTTTAGTGAGATTTGCAGTTTTGTGGATATTTTTTTCGAAAAACGGTGAGCGTTGAAGTAATATAAGACATTGTAACTTTCCTAAATAAGGTGAAGATCAAGCTGTTGTTTAGGTCACAAGTTTGTAAAATTCAAGGTTACATGTACTCTACTCTTAGAGAAAATTTAATGCTAAATCAGAAAATGAGGTCAAAGTTTGAAAAAAATGGAGATATTACAGCTTTTATAGCAAAAACGTGGTTTACTCAGAAAAGTCTTTGATTTATCGTATATCAGCAACGGATTGGAATAGAAAGGTGAGGTCTGCGGCATTGTAGAAAATTTTTGATCTAGTTTCACCCAATTTTTTTTTTTACACTAAGAGATACTCACCCAGTGCACACACAGTGGATAAGAAGTTTTATCTTTTATCAACTGGTTAACTCACATTAAACAGGAAACTGAACGAAGGCTACATTTTAAAAATTAATAATAATCAAATGAAGTTCGAAAAGGGAGAAGTTACAAACTTAGCCGAAGTTCTCCCCCTCCATCTTTCAATAATGGAGTTAATTAAGGAAAAGTAATATGAAACTTGCAATTTATTGCAGCACTAGAGGACCCCGGCTCACCTTAAATTAAGAGTAACGAATCCAGAGCATAAAATCAGGTGAGTGTTAATTAGGAGTGCAATTAGCCAGTCTGGAGGGGAAAAAATGGATTAACGAGCTTTTCTTCACTAAATACAACAGAAAAAAACGAATCAAACTGGCGTGGTTGGTAATTTAAAGGTATAGTAACCTCGGGCTCCATTAGATGACATAAAACCTCGTCAATGGTCATATAAATACCTACGGGAGACTGTGAAATGTTAGAAAATCATATTTCGCTAGGTTTGTTCAGCATTAGGTATTTCACAAGCCTGATCGGTAGGGATGAAATCTATCGTAACTAGATTCTATATGGTGATAACTTCAGAAACTTTCAATCATACAACAAATTCTGTATCTGGTATAAGGCGTGACATAGAACTAGTCGATACGTTGCATTTTTAAAGACGTGAGCCTGGTCGATCATAGAGCGTTGCAGAACAATTACGTGGCACAGGAGACCGAAAGATCCTCACTGAAGTTTTGCTATTCCTTCGGAAACTGATTGCACCCCAATCACGTCAGGCCAGATCTAATCTGCCTTCCACAGGCAGGACTGCCATCCTTCATGCAAGAAATAACAAGGCGATTGCAAATCTCCTCATATTTCCGTGACGGTTCAAGGAGCATCGTATAATTGATTCGATGAGGCATTCATCGTTCGTGGGTGGTTGTGAAAATTGTAGAGAAAATAGTCTGATAACATTGAAATATATCACGTTTTGTTTTGTTTTTTATCTATATTTGTTGTTAATTTAGCATCTGTCACAGAGACAATAAGCAGATGTAATATAAAAATATAACTGTCATGTCATACATGAGGGAGGTCCCCAGCGGTACTTAATTCAAACATGATAGTTCAATAATATCAACCCACTAGATCCCATCCAATCTCTCTTAACACTGTATATATAAGTATTATGGACGAAAAATAATAAAATCGTTCAATTAAAAAAAAAAAAAAAAAAAAAAAAAAAAAAAAAAAAAAATAGTATCTTGAAGGACCAAAACTAATTTTAAGTGGGAAACGAACGTGGCCTAGGATGTCCTTTGACCACCAAAAATCGTCAGATCCTGGTATATCCTTAAAATAACTTAAATATAAGAATATAAAATATATAACTTAAATATAAGATAACTTAAAACCGTTAAATAGAGGAATATTTCAAAACAGTATCCTTAAGGACAACAATGGCGGAATATCCTTCGGATAACTTGAAAAACTGTCAAATATTATAATATTTCAAAATACTTCCGCCATCTTAAAATAGTATCCTTAAGGACGAAAACTAATAAAATCGTTAAATTAAAAAAAAAAAAATAATAGTATCCTGAAAGACGAAAACTAATTCTAAGTGGAAATGGAGAGTGGTCAACGATGTCGGCCGCCAAAAAATCGTCAGATCCTGGCAGATCTGAAAAAAATACCCAAAATACGCATAGCATGTTTCTCAAGGCCATGATTTGAATTATATTTTTGTTGTTTCTGTTGAGTTTGTCATGAAATCTTTTGTACCAGTCTAGATGTTATCTTTACCAAGGGTTACTGAAGGTTATTTGTACGTCCTTAGTGGTTTTACGAAGTAACTACATATAAGGATTAAGATTTTCCCTAATTAGGAATGTTAATCATTTATGTAGAAATAGATACGAATCACGGTTTTTAACACTTACAGAAATGAATTTAATATTTGATATATCAGTCAAGGAAATATAAAAAAAAAGTATCTTTCTTATTAGTGATTTGAAACCCTGTTAAACCAGAGAGAGGGGAGGAATGATTTGATAGTCCACATTCTCAGAGCTATTATTGTATATAAGGAATATTTTTAAAGTGATTATGTTCATCAAGAAGGGTTAGCGAACCCGAAATCTTGATACCGATACCACTAATATCTGGACACACCTCCCACCATTCCAGCTTACTAAAAATTAAATTCACATTATCAGCCCATTCTACCCCTAGGTTTAACAATAACACGGGAATTGACCTCAAACAATTAGCTTTGAAATAATATTAAAAAGTAATTGAAACACGAAAAAGGCTAGCACATACTTAAACCATTACAGGACAATTATAAAATAATCAACAAAGGAGAAACAAGAGATTAACGAAGAATGATTGCTGAAAAGGTTAAGCAATTGGATAAATACTCCTCGATTATGCATCAGTCGAAGCCATAGATAATGGTTGGAAATGGATAATGGATCATTCGAAGTCAGTTTAAACATGTAATCACCCGGAGCCATAATCGAATGATCACTCGAAGTCAGCTAGAGCCCATCATTCAAAGACGTATTGGGAAGATAATCCGAAGTCGATCGCTCGGACTCCAAATACTTTGTTCCTCCAAATGATTTGATGACCGCTAATTCATAGTAGCAGTTATTAGTAAAAGAACTTAAGTTTGTTTATTGATTACTGGAGCTTAATGTTCTTATGTACTCCAACTAGGGCAGGAAGGACGGGTTGTCCTACAGGTTACAAAACTATTCTAGCTATGGTAGGATTCGAATCCACGGCCTTTAGGCGTGCTGAAACCCTCGCCCAATCTGGCTCGGCCATCGAGTCCCCTAGAACTAAAGCATTTAATTAATTATCTTTAAAGTCCAACATTTTACTCCTTTATTAATTTATTACACTTTACTACAAGTTTCGAGACCTTTCCCAACTTCAGGTAAGACTTTTAAAATAATTCAATTTAAAACACTATCACTACATGAAACAATAAAAATTAAATAATTTTTTTTTTTAAATATATCAATTTATTGAAATTTACAACTATACGAATATGTACATCAAGTAAATGAGCTGATAACGATTACAATGACATGTCAAAACTTAAAAAGAACTACTCATCAATAGAACTTCAATAAAAATTCTACACTAGATGTTCTCTAGGCCTTCTTCTTTTCAGACGCCTGGGAGGATTATCGGGAATGAAGTGGGAACCAAGTTGAGAAACTAATGGATTTGATTGGTTATGGAGCTTACTATGAAAGGATAGGTATCTGGTTTGGGCTAACTCAGCAACACATGGAACATTAAGGTCTTTATGGATAAGTTTATTGGTGACAATGTAAGGGTATTTAGGATTTTTTCGGAGGATTTAGGATTGTAAGGATTGGATACAAGATGAATTGGATGGTTTAGTGGAGCCCCAAAGCTCAACTCCGTACGTCCAAATAGGTCTAATCACATGTAAATGAGTTTTTTGTAATGATTTGGGAGCTTTGAACGCTTGTCTTGTAAATGTTGAAGTAGTCCGTAACGACGAGCAGTTTCGTGTCATTTTAGTCTTGTGTGTGGATGTCATAAAATTTAAAACAATTTTCCTGTTACATTGATTCTATTCAGAATATTTCACAATTAAAAATGTTTTATACTTAAGTCTGTGAATTAATAATGGATTAAAATGTTGAACTTTGAAGAAAACAAAAGAATTTTTAGAAAATTTGCTCCGCTGAAGTGGATACAGTGTTGTTTGAATTAGAATCATTTATTCTCTCTTAGAGCCCACATTTAAAATGTCAAATCGAATCATTACTGTACGATAATAATGAAATTTCGTACAAAGAACCAAAATTAATATTTCTTGTTTGAGTTTTGGGGTTCAACTAAACCTTCAAATTCTTCCTGTATCCAATCCTTACAATCCAAAATCCTTCCAAAAATTCTTAAGGCTCCATACTTTGTTACCAATAAACTTATCCATAAGGATCTTAACGTCCCATATGTTGCTGATTTAGCCCAAACCAGATACCTATCCTTTCATAGCTAACTCCAGAACTACACTAATCCTCTTGTCACTCAACTTGCTTCTCACTCCATTCCCGATATTCCTCCGAGGCGTCTGAAAAGAAGATATCCTAGAGATCCTCTAGAGTAGAATTTTAGTTGAAGTCCCAAGTAGTTCTTTTCAAGTGTTTACATGTTATTGTAATTGTTGTGAACACATTTACTAGATGTATATATATTGTGCAGTTGTAAATTTCAATAAAAGAGAATATATATATATATATATATATATATATATATATATATATATATATATATATATATATATATATATATATATATATTTCTTGAGATAATCGATTCTTTTATTGATGTGAATTTATACAATAGAGCGTTTGCTAAGAAAGCACTACTAAAATTTTTATTCGAATTTTAGTAACCCCATAAGTCTGTGACATTCTTATAAACAGTGGCAAATACCTATGTATAAGAACAGCTTACTAATAAATCTACAGCACGAACAATTTAAATTAATAGCCCAAAAAATTGCACATGGAAAATGTCAGCCCCCCAAAGTCCCGTTTGAGTGTTGCGAGTCAATCCGACATGGTGGATCCGTTACATGAGAATTAGCGGAACATTTTTAAATAAACATGATATGTTTTAAATGATGATTTCAGGGGTTAATCAAAGGAACTAAGCCGGATTACTGGCAGACAAGCGGTCATTGTACGCTTCCAATCTCCACTGAGCAGACAGCGACTGGAACAGGCCCTCTTAATGTTTAATTAACGAGAGCACTAACACAGGCATTAATCCCACCTGATCCTCGGATCTGTCCATCTGTATTCCAAATAGTAAATAATAATTAAACTATCAATAATAAAGTTGATTAAATTATTGAATAATATTTAGAAAAACGTTGTACGTATAGATGTTAACAGTCACGCGTTATGTCGTAGCATCAGCCAGCGAGTCCCCCCCCCCCTTCATGACTTGACATTCACTAAATATTTGGGTTGGGCGATAGTCAATAGTTAGCACTATCGATAGGCCGATACTATCGGTTGAGAACTATCGATTGCTATTCAATTCAATTATCTACTTACTATTTGAAATTCGCAGGATTATAAATTATAAGATTATATCATAAAGATGAGAGAAAAAAACTAATTTATTTGAATTTTAAAAAAGTATTTACAATTTACATGGTTACAATAATAATGAACAAATCAAATCTTCAGAAGAGATTTGAGTCAAGAGTGCTCCTTGAGCCACATATTTCCCGGAAGAAAAACTAGCATAGAATCCTTGAGCTCTAAGAATTCCGAATTCAATTTCAAAAGAACTCGACACTGGACAGAGACAGATCAGCATAATTCCAAGAGTTTCAAAACTTGAAGTTAATAAAGATCTGTCGATAGTCGACACTATAACACTATAGAAACTATCGACTATCGCCCAACCCTACTTAATATAGTCTTTCTCCAGTCAGATACAGAAATAATTCATCATCTCATAACTTGGTTCTTGTGACGAATTATAGGAACACCATTCCCCCATAAAAGTGTTTCTTAATTACATTAGGTTTTTTATTACCTACTTACATTTCAAGTAAATCAATTTTGAAATGGATAAGTCTTTTGGTGGGAGTCAATACTGCTCTGCTAAGAAAGAACAATGTAACGACCAAAACGGTTAAAATCGATATTTTTGTCTTAATCGATTCCAATACATTATGAAATTTATTTATATTAAAATTGCAAAAAAAAAACTACTTAATTTGCCTTAAGATTTATAAAATATTCGGCGACTAAAAAGTTTCCCAGTCATAACTTTCAGATATAATACTAAACTAAAAAGCTGTAGGGTCCCTATTTTTAATGAAAAACTAAATATTTTATATTTTTCATTGAAAAACTAGTAAATCCTAAACAGTGAAAAAAATCCATTCTACTTTATAAGAGCTGACAGAAAAAGTAAAAACGATACCAAAACTTTGAGGCCATTTTTCTGTTTGCGACAATCTTGGTTGATACGGCCTTCTTTGTTAGCACGGCAGTATAGTCCAGTCATTTTAGGTTTTAACTGCGGAAAAATTCCTAGTGAGCTGAATTTTTTTGTAAACATCTTCATTACGGCATTTTAATGAATATGTGAAAAATCGACATTGATATCGTGCCTGCTAAAGATGTTATGAAGGTCAAAATGTCGCGAACATCAGTTTTCCGCGAATATTTCGCGACCTATTGTTCGGAAGTCAATTGATGTTATAACAAACATTCTTTATCGTGCAATTATCTACAAACAATTCCCGTTGCATTTTTTTGTAAGATCAAATGTTTTTTCAACTGAGAGTTGGTTAAATTTACTGTCAAATCCTATATATGAAGTTTTGATCAACTCCCGTAAAACATCCATATAATCCATATAACATCAACAACCGTAAAACATCCAGCACGCTGAGAACCCCGTACTATTGTGAAATCTTTATTTATTTATTTTTTTATTTTTTTTTGGCACATTTCTCGTTGTAACTCCAAAAATATTTGTTTGATACCGAACTCCTTTTTTTCATCTCAAAGCTGGTACAATTTAATATCAGATTCCATATATCAAATTTCAGGTAATTACGTTGAATACTCATACTACTACCATACACTATAACTTTAGTTTTTTTATTCTATTGAAGTAAATTTTTCTACTATAACACTTTAAATAAGCTGGGTGTGCCCAGGGGGGTCTCCTGACCACGAAGTCGATCCAATTATACAATTTCTGCCTTCAGCCGGACTCGAACTCTGGCCCGGGAGCATGACAGCCTAGTGCCTTACCTATTGAGCACCTCCATATGGTATGAAACTGATACATAAAAAAAATGAATTTTGTAAAATATTTGCGCTTTAAGAGAGAATTTCCCACAGAAAAAATTTTAATATGTTAATCTATACATGATGTTTATTTCAAAAGAATTTAATTTTAATTCCTAGCTATTTTATTTGTTTTTAAACATTGATATTTACATTTTAAAGTACCCATAGTCTGATTGATCACATTTTTTTGAAGTGCCAGTTTTTCTAAAAACAGCACATATTTAAGATTTCCCCAACAAAATTCATTCATGCAGAACACATAATGAAGACCCATAATACAAAGATAAATTTTAGTCTTATTACCAGAAGCTCTAGTTAAAATAAAAAACTTCAAAAGAACTTATACTATGCGGGTTTAATCTCACATTGTCGGCTTCAATCTAGATTGTTCTTACCATCCACTCATTTCTTAGGCTTTAAAAAAAATCATGTTTTTTACCTAATTTATTTAAATTCTCATACTGATTTTTCTTACTTTTTTTTTTAATTCACTTTTTTGCCATATTTTAATGTTCTGTTCTTCTAACCCTGATGAAGGATTATACTTTAAGCCGAAACACCTACACAATGAATTAATAACTACTTGTCTTTCCTCGACTGCTTGTCCTATTTATCTACTCCATCTTGAAATAATAATAATAATAGTTGCTTTTAGAAATCTAAAAAGGAGGCCCTAAGTTTACAGAAGGAAGGCCGAAGCACAAGGAACAGTAGTTGAATGGTTGCAGTTTCCGAGCGATTTAACGCCTACATCGAGAGGAACCCTCGCTTCGATTTTCTCCTTTGCTTTTGACCACCGAAGGTAAGAGGATTCTGTTCCCAGAGGATTATTTCATTGCAAGGATTTTCGGCCAAAAATATTCGGAACATATTCCTTGACGTGGCTCTAGTTGCATACAGTAAACATTAGTAAATTTCTCAATTAAAACGTTTATGGTCACCTTACATACAATCTACAAATTTGAATAGTTATATCAATCAAAAAGTATAGTTTATAGTAATAGAGATAATATCAAAAATCTATTACAATATCCTTCATATAAACCTCTACTTTTTTTATGGATTTCTCCCTATTCTAGTTTCTCCCCTAACACTAGTTTTATATTGTAAATAAAACATTATAACAATTCCTTAATGTGAATATGCATTTTAAACATAATAAACTCTACATTGCAATAAAAAGCAAAGAAAAAATGATTGTCTAATTGAAAATATTCCTTTATTTATAAGGTGAAGATCAAGCTGTTCTTTAGATCTGAAGTTTGTGAAATTCGAGGTTACATCTACTCTGCTCTTATAGAAAATTCAATACTAAATCTGCTTTTTTGACAAAAATAAGAGGTACGTGGTCACCCTTTGATTTATCGTATATCTGCAACGTTGAAATAAAATTTTTCTACATTTTTGATCTAGTTTCATCCATATTTTTTTTTTTTTACACTAAGAGGTACCCTGTATAAAATTGACTTTCAAAGAAAATTACTGTAATGGAAGGAAACCTCAACGGTCCACTAAATCGAAAATACTAAATTGAGTCTATCGAAAAGAAACGGAAAGCAGTAATACCGAAAAACAAAATGCGTTAAAGATTATTAGGCGTGCCTATAGAATAATAAATTAAATAAAAAATAATACAAAAATTGGATCAGTTGGCTGCCTTAAGAAATGCTGATACCAAGAGAGCACACTCCAGATTCCACGCTGTATACTGGAAGATTTTTCAGCCCTTTGTCCAGGCACGTACTCCACACTCCACAAAATACTTAAGCATGATTATAGTGATAAAGGATTTTTAAAATCATCGTAGCAACAAGGAATCTAGGTTGGAATCTCAACAGGCAAATTGAGAGTAACATGTAAATATAAACTGGCTACGAAACTGTTTATTTATAGTTAAAATAGATATTAAAGTTCCTAAATAAATATTTATTATATTTTTTTTAAAGCAATGTTTATAATCAAATAAATAGTGTCCATCCATACATTCTATGAAAACTACGATCGAATCAAAATATTGAGTATTCCGAAAATATTTTAATTTCTCTATGTAAAACGATAAAAGTATCCATTTTAACAGACGTTTAAAAAAAAATCAGGAACTTATCAGCTTTTCTTCAACGATACGGTGGAAGCATTTACATAAGTTAAAAATATAATGATAAAAAATACTCTTTTCTCCTAATTATAATAAAGAAATGAAACTTAGAAGTTTAAAAAAGTTCGAGGCAGTGGCCTTAAGAAACTTTTTTGCGGCACATGAAAGCTTTTTTAATTTATTTTGTTTTAAATTTCAAGGAAAGTTACTGATAACTTTCCCTATCTCTTTTAAAATATTAACTGTGATGCGGTAAAAAGTAAATTGATACTGGAATAATAATATACTATTCTGATAGCATCGTATCCCTTTTCACAATACAGTTAGTATTTTATTTATTTATTTTTGTCACCGTTAGATAAAAATTACAATAAACTGTAAACTATAAATTTTTCCTACATAATTTAAATACACTCGGTACATTGCTTCTAATTTGAAATCTGACGTTTTTATACAATTTAACAATTTAAAACATTTTTAAGAAATTCGAACTTTTCAACTAAAATCTTTTTATTAGCTATGATAAAAAATATCCACGGTATGCAAAACATTGAGTGTGACCCTCCAATTCAAAGTTGGAAACATGAGATGAATTTAAGATTGCATGCAAGTAAGTAATCAGTTCTCGTTCTACTACGAATTATCAAATAATTAGGACTAAGTTTTTTTTTCTTCCTTTTTTTTAAAACTATTTAATGTTATCTACAATCGTATATATTAAATACAACCAGTATATTTGACGAAAATGATGCTATTATTGTGTAAGGGTTAGTTGTAATGTCGTTTGTGCATATTATGTACTGCAAAGGTGCAAGAACTGATCCATGGAAAACTCCGGCCTGGTCGAATGTATAGAAGACATATAGGAGTGGGAAGTACATATCTGAAAAAAAAACCTTTCGAAGGTAGAAAAAATGATTTTTAAGAGCATTAAGAGCAATAAGGATTTTACGATGGATTTTGGATTGTAAGGATTGGGCATGAAAAGAATTGGAAGGTTTAGTAGAGCCTCAAACCCCAACTACGTACGTCCACATGGGTCTAATTACTGTCATGTAAATAGGTCTTTTATAATTTATTGGGAGCTTTGAACGCTTGTCTTGTAAATGACAAAGTTGTTGAAAAAAACAATAAAGTCTGTTATGTGGATCGTTTGTCTTTAAATTCGATTATTAAATTAACTTTTTATTACATTAATATTCTTCTCAATAAAATTTAGTTCATATGAGGCTATTTCATCTATCAAAAATAACGCATCAGTAAAAAAAAAAATAGTAGAGAAACAGCTATTTAAAAATAAAAAAAACAAACATAATATTTATGAAAGAGATTTCATAAATTTCAGTAACGAATGCGGTTTTCCAGGTGAAAGAAAAATCATCAAAGAGTCGACATATCGTGTGTTAAAATTGTGATATGATTATAAGTTTTGCAATTCAAAATATAATTTAAAACTATTTCATTATATACGATATGATTTAGCCCAATGCAGGTGCCTATCCTAAACTCCATAACCATTCTAATACACTAGTCTCTCAACTTATCGTTTATTCCCGATAATCCCCTGGAGCGTCTGAAAAGAAGAAGGCTGAGAGACCTTATGTAGAAAAAAAAACTGTGTTTAACAAGAATTAGCATAAATTTAATATTTATGTTTTCCATGTAACGGTCGCCCTCATCAAATCGTCTTCCTTTCCCTCATAAAAGTTTAATATCACATCGGATTCCGACTGCCATATAGGTAAGGACGGTTACTATCTCTTAAAGACATTTTTAAAAAAAAAGTATTTGGGTTTACTGAGATCACTTTTTTAATAATGAAGTACAACACCCTCCATCAACAAACATTTTTGAGAGTGTAAAAAAGGTACACGTTTTGAGGGCAAGAAAAAAAAAAGTTAAACAAGAAAACTATAAACTTACAGACAAAAGACATATCTATGTAAAAAACAAAGCAATAATAATAAAACAATAATAATAGTAAAATTAAAAATTAAATTAAATGTTAAAAATGTTAGAAATATAAAATTAAATATATGGTAATAGATATATATTTTAGAACCAAAATGAATATAAAAAAAAAATGATACGGGCACATCACCAAATAATATAATATACTAAAATAATATTAATTGTTACTATCATAATGAAAGCATATAACAAAAAAATATATATACCACAATATGGAGAGCTTATCTGTACTAAAGGACAAGCCATTTTTTGTTTGTAATCACTAACTGCGAAAGCAACTGATCCAATCTGTACCAAATTTTAATTATATCATCTTCATAGATCAAGAAAGGTTCAGCAATAATAAAATTTAAAGATTTTCAATTATACTTCTATAAAAAAAAGTGATAAATATGTGGTGCGTAGTGAAGTTTGATAATCGATCGATAGGTGGCGAGGACCATTCGAGAGAGGTTACAAAGGTACGGTGTTATATAGAGCTAAAAATTTATGATAAAATTTACTTATTTTGAATTCAATTATTAAAAAAGCTATAAATATGTGGAGCGACATGTGGATCCCAGAGCAGTTTAAAAATCGACCGATACATGGCCATTCGGCAACAGAGTTTACAATGGTAAAACTAATAAACCCAACTATACAAAATTGTAACTACAACATCTTCATAGTTCTATGAAGGTTTATAATTATAAATTTTACTATAATTATAATTAATACGTATAGTCTTGAGTATCAGAAACGAGGTTCGCCAAACTATCATACTCGTATACTATTATGGTTAGAAATTAAAATTTAACCGGATGGATCGATAAAATTATTTCTGCTAAATTGGATGTGCAATTATGCTTTTAAATTCTCTTCCAACACCTAAACAATGCAACTTTAAGCAGATTAAAAATTACTGCTATGCCTAAAAAATCATTGAAGATGATTAACCTAAATTCCATACTTACAATAAATACAAGATTTTTATCGATAAACAAATGAGATTTCTTTATTTATGAGAGCGGGCGAAGCCGCGACAGTGTATGCTAGTTTATTATATTTTACTAATAAGGGGACGTATTGACCTGTAACTCACAGATTTGGATCCGATTATTGTGTGGGCAGTAGAGACCTATAATAGTGCTAAACTAAAGTTATAGCCTTCAATGAGCATTGGGGCAGTGAAAAAAATCTATGAACATCACGTAAAATTGTAGTTTTGTATGTTATTTGAAATAAAAATGCTTTCGTTATGCTAAAGGCACATAACGGATTTAGGGTGCTCAAAAACTCCAAAAAAATGACGAAATTCCAATGAAATCCGTTGTAATTCAGCGGGATTTTTTTTCATGAAAAACTGACCTCAAAAAAAATCTCTCGATTTAACGAACCAAAAAATCCTTATTTGTAAAGAGTTATCAAAATAAAAAATTATTTAGTTAAAATTATCCATGCATATAACATTGGTTTTACTCCAGATTTTAGAGGACAAAAACTGATGAAAATAAAAAAATCCGAGGTCAACTATAACTTGAGATATCTTAATAAGGAGAAATCCAGCGACCTCCGGATTTGGGCTTTAACTATGCAGTTTTACGGCTTTTAGATGCCATTAAAATTTGGTTTCAATCGGTGGCGAAACATGTGAGATAGCGCAAATTATTTAAGTTTTTTCATAAATTGACAGCCTCTTGGCCTTCTAAAATCCTATAAAAATTTAATTTAGGATTTCGACAAAATTTGGTTTCTACATGTTTTTGAGATGAGGAATCTGAAAACCAGTTCTTAGTTTAAAAATTTTCCTCACATATATTATATAAATAAAGGTTTCAAATTTTGAATGGAATGGCCTAATCGTCAGGTAAATTAAAACAAAAGGTAATTTTTTCTTGTAATATTATTTTTCAATTCGCAACTGTCTTTTAGCTGAATTTGCTGAATACATAATAAATACGAATATGTCATGCAAGGCAAAAGGGAGTAAAAAAGTATTTAAAGAACATAACATACAAATGAAATACTTAATTATTTAAAATTCTATTTAATAGTTTATGGTAAAACAACGAAAAAAAGTAAAAGAAAAGCTAAAAAAGTGAGCCTGAATGAAAATGTAGACTGAAGCTAGATTTAACAAGCGGAGAAAACTGTTAGTTAAGGGGCCTTTTAGCACTGGCCCAAACCTTTTTATTTCGCCTCTCTTAATCTAAAGCTAATTCTTTTTAATGCTTTGTTTACTGTCATAATAATCTTTATGGGTCTCTTATTTGCTAAAACTCTTTTCAAAGAGGAAAAACATTATACCATTTATAAAATAGCAGAAACTTTTATGAACTAAATATTACTTTCACAAAATTTTTTTGTTTTTCAAAAGACCTCCAAATTAAATGTCATGCAGAGAAATAAAAACAGCACGGTTTATACAAATTGCATAATTTTGGCATTAAAAACAAAAATGTTCCACAGATTCAATGGTGTATTTCAAGAAATCCCTGAAATTACGGGCAGTATTTTAGTGAATGGAAATTGTGATCTCTGAAGAGTATTTCCATGAAAATGAGAAAAGTACTTCGCATTTTTTTTTTCTGAATTATTTTTTCAATAGATTCATATCTTTCATTAAATTATTATTAATCGCAGCACACCACCTTTACACATAGAACCTCAAATTTAAAAAATAATTATACGAAAACAGAATTGGGTACAAAAAGAAAAACTTATTAAAAAAAATATATCTACAAAAAAACAGGATTCATGAAACTATCAATCCAAGCTAGTAGAAAATACACCCACAAAGCTAAAATTGATAAAAACTCATAACTGACGTTTTATAAAAACCATAAGGTTTTAAATATAGTTAATTTTCTCAAGGCAAGTAATATATAATTGTAAAATATTCTCCAACTCATAGACTAAAAAAACGATTACCTTAATTCTAAATATTTATTAAGGATATATGAAATTGAAATAGAAAAACCAAATTATGAATAATAAGCTTGAGAAATATAATGAAATGTAATTAATGATAAAAAAAAAATTAACAGCAGCCTTAAAATTATTTAAAACGTATTTTAACATTGTTGTTCTTTCGCGTCGTTAGTAGAAAACAAAAATTCCGCCTGTGATTTGTGTTTATCATAGTTCATTGCCTAACGATTTCTGGGGGACACCCAGAATTCTCTCAGCTTAGATCATAGCAAAGATACATGGTACATGTTTTTCGAATAGGTATATTTATATTAGCAATTAAATTCATAAAACAATTCACATTACTATAGTGTGACCTTGAAGCGGGAATGTAATATAAGAAATATTAAAATTAATTATTTTATTTTTTTAACATCTTTATTTAAAAAATAGTTCATTGATACATTTATCATTAAAATATAATGTATCTAGAGTTTTACAAAATATCATCCTTTTGGATGTTTTAATGTGATAAAGGATTAGAACAACATAGTGTTACAATTAAAGAGCGATATTCAGTGGCGATGTTACACTTAGATTAAGGTAGTAACAATGGGGAAAAGAAATAAAGGGGGATAAATAATAAAACAGAAATAGAAAAAAAAATAAAAAATAAAAATTATTTAAAAAAATGAATAAATAATAATAATGTTTATTGGTGATATTACTTTTAAATTTTTATTTGTTTTACTTCAAAACATATATATATTTTTTTTTTTAATGTACATTGATACATATATCATCAAAATATTATGTATCTAAACCAGGGTTTGAAATCAATAATTATTTTTTCCAAAAAATCTTATATTTGATTTTTAATTTAACAATCATTCCTGATTTATAAATAAAAATTTCAATTGATCTTTGATGTTTATTGATTTGATTAAAAATTATGATCACTCACTGAGTGATACGGTATTGCATAAATAATAATGATCAAATTGCGATTAAAAAAATGTTGATCAGAAAATAAAAATCACCTTTTACACACAAATTGATTAATATGTTTGTATACAAAATACTCAAAATACATCTTGGAGATAATTCGAAAAATTTAACTTTCTGACTTAGAAAGGAATTACTCAACAATTATTATTATTGTTAATGGTAAAAATTTTGTTCAAAAATAATGATCAGAGTTTGATTTTTATCACTTATGATCAAAAATAAAAATCGATCTTAATAAAAATCATCAAATGATTTTAAAAATTCCAGATAAAAATCTTGATCGGATTTGATTTTATTTACTTCAATATTTGATTTTATTTATTTCCAACCCTAATCTAAACTGATTATTTCTGACGTGAATACGTCTTTAAATTTTCTAATACATGGGGGCAATCCAAAAAACCTAATAATAACAAAATCGAGGGGTACAGTTTGGCGTTGTTGTTTCGAATCTATCCTCTACATCCAAAATTAAATTATACCACTGGATAACTAAAGGATCAAAGAATTCATTACGATAAGCGGTGAGGCATCGCGCGCGGTGGAGGGTTTTAATCGTCAGCTGTCGTCAAAATCTGTCTATTGTATATAAAACATTAGTTTAAAGTAGTGACAGTAAATATAATAAGGTGTTAGAATAAAAAAGTATTATTCAAAATATATAAAGTCAGCCTATACGCGTCGAATAACCAAGTCCAAATACAGAGATCGTATACGGTTGGAAAGGGCTTCTCAAGAACAATCGAATGTTAATAATAAAATACCATATGATCGAGTCAAGCAGTGACGGGAACGTAAAAGTTCCTGATCGGCATTGTTTTATACTTATTACCGCCATTAATGCACAAAGCTTGGCCGCGCACTCAGAAGATAATAATTTGGCAATCCGCGAAACTTGCATGGAAAATTCCAGGTCAGTGAATGTGCCAAGGTAATACCGCTAAGAACACACTAAGTGCAACTATATCATCGTAAATAAACATGTTTATTAAAAGCAAACTGTTACGAATCAGTTGGATGAGCGACGAACGCAATAATAAACATAACTAAAACTATTTAAACAATTTGAATCACTAAACGTGATAACAGAGCTGTTCTCAAGAGTATCAGCGAAACCTGTTTGGAAAATTCAGGAATCCAACCCGTATCTTCAAATACTTTTCGACGCCAAACACTAACCACATAAGATGACTCTAAGCATGTATTCATTGGCTACCGCAAAACCTCAAAGAATTTAACTAACATGATTTTTTTTTTAAGACTGCAAACGATACATCAATTAAGTTATCAACTAATACCTTCTATAGCATGGTTGCGAACCACAGGAAACTTTATCTTCTATCGAAGTGGTAATAATATCAAAATAGATACGAAGGGAAGCAACACAATACAAATAGAACAGTTTTTTTTTTTTTCCGGGTCATACCGAAGGAGGGAGAGATGTAAATTAGGTGAAGGGGAGTTGAACAGTTCGGCCAAGGCAAAACTATTCAATACTCGAACGTTTCTCAGCTTATAGTTCCAATAAAAAATCTAATAACCATTAATGTACTAATTGGCGAAGAACATAACTATCAATTAAACAGTTATAATTAAAAAATATTGTTTTTTTTTAATTACTATAAACGTTTATATTATTAACAGACCCTCGGACTAAAAAAATAACTTGTATTAAAAAATTTACTGTTCACCTTCGTACCTTACTACACAAGATGACAACCCGTTCCGATGCTTTATGGCTGTATACTTCCAGAATCTTTACGTGCGACCATAAAGATACTGAAAGTACGTAATGGAATGTTGGCGAAAACATCTTCCAGAGAGATGTTGGCACTGAAAGAACATCCGATTGTGTGGAACACTCTGCCATAGAGAATATAGGAGAAACAATATAAGAGAATAGTGGATATAGATGACAAAGAGAGGAGAAGATATCTCTAAAACTATACACCAACAAAAGTAACAATCATATACACTAATAGGCCAAAAATGTAACACAATTGATTATTCCATTTTCTCTACATTGTTTCATTATGATTTAGGTATTTATGCCTCCCCCCCCCCCAACGTATTATATTTCTTAAAAATATTAATTTATAAAAACTCAAGCAGTATTAAAATAAATATTAAGGAATAAGGTGTTTTATAAAAGCAATTTAATCTCCCAAGATTATTTATTCAAAAACCATATTATATTAACAATGATTTTCTAAAAATGGGCAACGTTTCATGGCTATTGCCACATTTCCAAGCCCTAAAACATGCGAAAACATACATGTACGACAAATACGAATTAAGTATTGATAATGTGAAATAATATTCATTCCAGTATACAACATATATACTTAATGAATTACCTTTAATGTCCATTAATATATGGATGCGTCAGATGTACAAATAAAATCATTTAATGACTAAAAAAGTCAAGTCCTGGTATTTCATCATGTCTTATCTACATATATTAAAACTTAAATGAATAAACAAATAAAAACATAAATATATTAAAAAAATAAATGTGAAAAATGTACAATGTTCTATCATATTGCTATGATTTTGCAAAATTTATTATTTCGTTACGGCTACTGTTAAACTATTATAATTACCTTATATAACGACAAATCTCTTATAAACTTTAACATGGATCCCATCCTGCAATATTATCTATCCTGTCACTTACTGCAATAAGGTATAAAGGTTAAGTTTAAATATTAAATTTGTTTATCAATAGTGCATAGTGGGCTCTTATTTTTTGTGTCTCAGTTTTGAAATTTACAGCTGAAAATGGATTCTAAAATTTTTCTTTAGTATTTGTCGTACATGTATGTTTTCGGGCTTGAAAATGTGGCAATAGCTATGAAACGTTGCCCATTTTTAGAAAGTCATTGTTAATATAATATCGTTTTTGAATAAATAATGTTGGGAGATTAAATTTCTTTTATAAAACACCTTATTACTAAACTCTCCTTTTAGTAATATATATTGTATAAAATATTAAGGAATTTCAAATTCACGAAATTTTTAATCAATAAGTTTCATATTTGCTTTTTGCGTTCATTACGTTTTACATTGAATGGGGCATAGGTCTAATGTGATTTCAAATTAATTCTTGAGGAAGGTGCCTCATCTGTGGAAAACTGTAAAAATATTAACTTAAAATTTCTTAACTTAATTTAAAAATAATGTTTGGTTTAGTTTAATTAATATTTTTAATTATCCCTATACATTGTATATGCTCTGATAAAAATATATGGGGACTTAAAATTAGAACGAAACTTTAAGTCAAGAAAATGAAAAAAACCAATTGAGCAAAAGTTTTGCCAGTCAGTATATTTATTGATATAACGTGAACGCTGATATTCTTGTATATACAACTTTTCTGACTTTTCATTTCCTAGAGTGTGCTTATTGTGTATTTTAACTTATTTCCATTCATATACTTTTCTTTATTAAGTTTGTTTATATATTTCTTTCTTTTGTTCTATTTACTTATATTTTTTATAAAACTTCCCACTTAACCCCTTTTATTCTCTTTTTTTTATTTCTGGATTTTCTTTTTTAGCCCAAATGGAAGCCAGTTTAAGGAAATGTCTTCTCTTTATTTATTATTTTGCCTGATCCCTCATAATCAATTTAAAAGATATATATTTATCCAGTCAACAAATACACCTCATCAGTTATATAATCGTAAATACAACCTTCCTTAGAGATCTCTCACACAACGTCTTGTTGACGAGTCATCACAGACAAATTTGGCTGTAGTTCTTTTTTTTACATGAGTCAGAGTCTAAAGTCTGATTATAACAGTAGATCGGTGAGTATTGAAAGTAGAAAATTTTTAAAAAAATGAATAGAAAATATATGTTATAAATTATATCGAAGGATAAAAAGAAGTTGAAGTTGGATCCCCTTAACTAATATAAATACTAATATAAGTAAAGTCGGAAGGAAGTACCAAAGGGTACCGATAATGTTACTGTTTGATTATTTCTTATTTTATGCGGTACTTTCTCCAGTTATATTCAGCCTGAATTTAAACATAAAGGTAATTTGAGGTATTCCAAAGGAAACTTCCAGACTTGCTTCCAATAAAATTACTAGATCTTATCTATCTATAAGCAGCTATGAGATATGACACGATAGACAGGTACTTTATTAAAAACATGGGGGTTCAAACATTAGGATTCAGATTGGAATAGAAAAGCCGCATCCACTAAGAAGACAACCAGACCAAACAAGTTAATTACATGTCAGAATTGCAGAGGGTCACGAACAAGTGTCATGCCTTCTCCCACCATCCGCCTTGTCCCGCTGGAGAAAGCAGATTCTGGAGGCACTGCCTAAATCGACTCACCTTTTAAGAAAATATTAATTCAATAGCTAAAGAAGAAGTACAAAGTATTTCTTGTCACAATATAATTCTAACAACGTTTTTTTTCAAATTTCGACTATTACTATTATCGAAAAATAACAACTGTGGGGGATGAAAAAAAGTAGAAAATCAAACGCATTCAATGCCTCCAATCTAAGATCCTCCGAACTATTGCTAATGTTCCATATTATGTCTCCATTAAAATCCTACACAATGATCAATCTAAATGATCTCCATTAGCTCTATAATTAACCTGTTATATTCACTCTAATAATCCACTTTAAAGACAAAAACGATAAGTCCCCAAGACCTTCTCCACTCATGCCCTGAGCGACTGTACTATAGCCTCCACTGGGTATTCACACCAGCGACGCAGCTGAGAACAGTACTGGGATCTCTTTAGACAAGGCTTTTCCCAACGCAAGTAGAGACACAGGTTAAGTTCGGGGATCCCTTGACGGACAGTATATTTTGTATATAAAATATGTAATTATTCTCAATTAATTTACTTCATTTCATATATTGTATAATAATATCTTTTTAATATGTCCATAACTCAATATATAAACCTTAAATACAATAGTAAAAAAAATTTAATATATTTACAAATAAAATTTTTCTGTGAGTTTGAACTAGGGCTTTCCCTCAGGTAGTATAGGTATATACTTCCCCCAGACGACCAGCCTACTGGAAAGCCGGGTTCGCGTTTTGGATCCACTTCTCTTTCCATGTATCTCTATCCCTTGCCTTTCTCCACCATAGTGGTCCGGTCTTCTTCTTAAAGAAGTCACTCCATCTTTTCAACTGTCTTCCTCTTCACCTTTTGTAGCAATAGGGTGTCCAAACAGTCACCTCTATTGACCAACTTTTATCAGTTCTTCTTAAGCGTGCCCTGACCATTCCCATTTTTGTTTCTCGATATGGTGAATGATGTCTTTCAGGCCAGTCTTCTCTCTGATGACCGAACTTCTAGCCTTCTCCTTCCTCCTTATCTTTGTAATACTTCTTTCTATTGATCTTTGCCAGCTTATCAGTTTCCTTGTTTGTGCTTTCGTTAGGGACCAAGTCTGGCTACCATAGGAGACGGCTAGAAGTATACAGGTATCGAAAACTTTCTTTTTTATCTCTTTTGGGAAATAATTTTTCATTATTGCGTTCAAAGACCAGTACTTTTCCCATCTATGGATGTTCTATATATTGAATAGCTGGAGGTTATTTTTATTAATATTTCTCCTTTTTTATTTATTTCTAATTGTAATTAAGTTATCATGTTGTAAAGTTAATTCGTATATTGTATAAATGGGTTCATAATCATCCATTTAACGTTATTTTAATAAAAGCTTACTGGAAAAAAAAAATTATCACAACAAGAAATGTGCAATACTTAATTTTTTTTTTTTTAATCCGTTAAAATTAATTATTTATTATGTTTTCTAATTTGGATATCCATCTTATTTTTAATAAAACTTCATAATTATACAAATAAGATAAACATTTTAAACATTAAATAAATCATTTGCGTGTAAAAATTTCTACAGCATGATGATAGACCAACTGTTGTCAATAATTCAAAATAATTGTATATGTATCACCAATAATAAGCTAATTCTAGTACACAGTAAATTTATATTTTTTAAATAAAAAAATTATTTCAATTCAAATTGGTTATTGCTCCATTAATTCACAGTAATTATAGATTTATTACGTATTACTCGACAAAAATATATAATTAAAAGATTAATTAGTTGAATTAATTAAAGAATAAATTAAAATGTACTTTCTCATTTATCTTAAAATGGAAGCCCCGGTTGTTCTATTCTAATACCCTGCGAGTAATTGTTAAAGCCAGGATTTTCTTTTAAAATCCTCCAGGATTAATGGATTTAGAACTAATTTTAGAAACCAGACCGTACCCAACGTTTCTGGCCTAATTTATAACAAACCTTATCAAAATGAAATTTAACAAGAATTAAATTATTATTTACAATAATAATAATAAGTTCCGGTGCAAAAAACTATTATTTTTTGAAAGTTGGGGCAGTCACATTCTTTTAACAACTCAAATTTTCTTTCAATCGTTCCATAAATACCTTACATAATTACTTCTAAGTTCGAAGATGGCAAAAGTGGACTACTTTGATCTTTCTCATAGTCAAAATCAAATTTTGAAAGTCGAGTACGCTCTTTAGTCCTAGATAAAAAGAAAATAAATATTCTTTCAAATAGAAGGCAAGACAGTCTCATCGGCGTACCAACGGACTGACAGAATTTTGGATCACGATTTAATAAGGAAAATTCTGTTCAGTAAATAAGACGTTACCACATAATATTTCACGACAATCAAATTTCCTAACATGTCCAACTCTCTTTATTCTTCCTTCAAAACCCTAACTGGAATGAAAGAACGAATTGCCGTCGTATTAGTCCTAAGACTCTCGAGCAATTCCTTTTAGTTTATTTATATATTTAATTTAATTTAATCTTATTTTATTATTTGATCCCTTCTCTTTGCTACCTACTAACTTAATCTCAGTGCAACATCACTACTGAAAGTCTCTTTGTATCATAAATTCTTTACCAACTTTTAATCACATAAAAACATCCTATCTGATGATACTTTGTCAAAACTATTTTTAGATATATTCTATTTTAATGGAATAATTTATAATGTAATATAAAAAAATAATAATTAAGTAAAAAGTAACATCTATTGTTTATTTTCCAATTTGTTTAATGAACAAGGGAAAGGGAGAGAGAGAAGTCCCATACTTACTGGCAGGTTGACCCTTTCAATATATTCAGGTGAACACTAAGGCTATACACTACGTCCCCTTAAACTTTAAATATACTTGAGTAACTCCTCCTCCGTTTTACAGTAAGAGGTATTCGAAGCTAACTTTTGTGCATTGTGCCTACTCCATTCACAGCTAAATGAATGCAACAGTCTAATTAAACATTGTTATATATAGGTAAAGTTGGGTATTAATTAGGGGAAGGTTTGGAGGGGGAGAAACTTTTAATGAAAGCCTCCAGGTTCTAAGGAAAACTGCACAAAATAAAATTTATTTTTTAAGTTAGCATTTTAGCCCAAGATCAATTGAAGTCTGTATAGTTGTATATAAAATCCATTTATTATTTAAATAAAACACGAAAAATTAGGGAGAAAAAACAGAAATTTATAATTATAAAAAATAAAGCATGCACACCTATTAAAATTTATTGAAACATACAGTATACTCTTTGAAATCAGTAAATTGCCAAAAAATGATTATTTTTATAAAATTAAATTATTCATTAAACGTAACTGTTACCTATTTCATACAAAATTTAGTTTAAAATATAAAAAATAATACAGAACAGAATTGAATAAATTCATTGCATCATTATAAAATAAAATTATAAGTCGAGCTAAGATTAATTTACATTATGATAAAAGTAGGTATTAATAAAAAAATTAAAAAAGAAAAAAAAATTAACTAAAATATATTTAAGGAATTGCAAAATCGGTAGGGAAATGTTTGCAAAAGCGCTAAAACCTTTTTTCTGGAGCCCGGCAACCTTTGAGCATTTTGGTTTTTGTTTTTTCAAACAAAGAATCCTTTTCCAGCTCTCTGACTCCTTTGATCACAGCCGGCTAAGAATCTGGACTTCTACCTCTTTACCAAACTCCTTTCAAGATGCCCGGCAACCTTTGAGCATTTTGGTTTTTGTTTTTTCAAACAAAGAATCCTTTTCCAGCTCTCTGACTCCTTTGATCACAGCCGGCTAAGAATCTGGACTTCTACCTCTTTACCAAACTCCTTTCAAGATGCGTAAATAAAGCAGGAACTCAACCACAATAATAATAAAAAATATTTGAATCTTTATATCAAAGTATTTAGAAAATTTAGTACTACTATTGTCATATAATTATTAAATATAAACATAATGACTATTATTATTTAAAACTTAATTGGTAATTAAATTAAAAAAATCTATAAAACAACAACCCATACAGGGTCTTGAAGAACCACATTCAACAGTCAATTTTTTTCCGAATTTAAGGATACCAACTTTCCAACTTTATAGAGACTGAGTGTGCCTCAGAAAGGTCTCCCGACTCTGTTTGATCCTCTACTGATATAACAGAATAAATAATTTCTGCCTTAGCCGCATACAAACCAACTCATTTTTCATTACAGTCTTTGTATGGGTGTTTTTTTTTTTCGCACTACCAAAAATTTCATAAGCTTAAGTCAAAATTGGTTATAGTAAATATGTGTAACTAGCAAGTCTGTCTCAGCTTGAATTGTCATCTGAGTAGTGAACACATTAGATTATATCTCTGGCTTAAAGTATATGATGTTTTTTCCAAATTATTCTCCTATTAAACGCTAATCCTGTGTTATTTACTTGGGCAGTATGTGGTATTTGTTTATTATCAACCTAAACGGGAGGGTTTTTTTTTATGGGAGTGGCAAGCTAATTTAAGGAGCTTCCATCTTCTTTATGGGAGTAATAATTCTGTTAATAAATAATGACTTGGAATTATATGAGCAAACTAGCCGAGAGGATTTACAAAAAAAAATAATAAATATAATAAAAATAAATATATAAAAATAAACTTTAAAAAACAAAAACAAAAAAAAACGCATGTATCTACTATTTTTTAATATAAGGTTAGGACCCATAAAGGTAGTCAAAATCCAAGTTTGCGACCCTCAAAACCAGTAGTACTCGAAAACCACGAAATTAAAGCACTATTTTCGTTGTTTCGCTTATATCTCTTAAAATATGTAAATTTGCTTGATATAGGATATTTACAATATTTAAAGAGCACTAAATTTGTAACAATTTAATCCAAACCGCAGATGATTTGGTTGTGGAAATACAGCTCTCCAAAAAATGGCGATTTTTACAAAATTTAAAATTTTTCTGTTGGAACCTAATTCTTGGTCACATACTGATTTAACAACTAGTTTCACAAAAATCTCTTTATATAAGAATTAATAAGAAATTTAATAAGCTTTAATTTGATACATCAACTGTTCCTTTTCACCAAAAAACGATTTTCTCAAAACTAGGAAAAGATTGGAAAATCGAATAATAGGATGTAGGCGAAAAACTGTATGGCTGGTTAGACAACTGTGTGAGAACTTTGGTAGGAAACTACCTACTTGCAAGTACCTATTCCTGTATTTAAAAAGATCAAATCCCCATTTTTTTGGAGAGCTGTATATCCGCAACCAATTAACCTACAGAGCTACGGTTAGGATTAAATTGTCACAAATTTTAGTGTTCAATAATATAGTAAGCCTGTTATATAAAATTTACATATTTTACGAGATGTAAGCGAAAAATAAAAATAGTGCTAAAATGAGCGTTTTTTCGAGTACTACAAAAATCACACCAGGTTTTGAGGGTTACAAACTTGGATTTAACCTATCATTATGGGTCTTAAACACTAAAAAATGGTAGATACATGCTCTTCGATGTATAAATCGACTGGGTTAATCGTTTTAGCTCCACATATATAACAAGATCCCTTCTTAAAAAATCCCGCAGATGCACTAAAGATGGCTGCCAGGACAGACAAACAGACCAAGAAGTGACCAACTGTGAAATGTGTCAAGGGCAACAGGTCGAGGTAGATACCTCTCACTTTCGATGCCTGTTCGGACGTGCTCTGCTCATGAAATATCTTCCATTCGGGCTACCGCATGTCTCGAACCAGGCTGCTAAACGGGAACTTAATATGTTTACTAAGTTCATTCAAAGCAATCTACGAACCGATTCAGAAGGCTTAGTGGCCATCAAAAGTTCATCTCATCATTTAAAATTTTTCAAAGCGTTTAAAGCTCCCAATTATTTACAAAAGACTTATTTACATAACAGTAATTAGACCGATTTGGACGTACGGAGTTGAGGTTTGGAGCTCCACTAAACCATCATCTCGTATCCAATCCTTACGATCCATAATCCTTCGAAAAACCCTAAATGCTCCTTAATTTGTCAACAATAAACTTCTTCATAAAGACCTTAGTGTTCCATATGTTGCTGAGTTAGCCTAAACCAGATAAGTGCTACTAGTGAGTAGTTCTTAACATGTTATTGACATGTCACTGTAATAACTATTCTCAAATTTACTTATTACATATAATGTATATAGTTGTAAATAACAATAAATAGTCAATAGAAAGTGTTTTTATTAAATCATCATTGTTTATTAACTAATTCTATAATTAATGATGAATTGACAGATGTAAAAATAATAGTAATAGATCAGTTATTGTTAACTTTCAATTAACTAGTGAGCAAGACTGTTGAAACCAGGTTGATCAGCAACCCACCCTCATCCTAGCAAATAGGTTTGCTCATTGGCCAGTGTAATATGTTAATTTTGGCAAACCATGAGGCAATAGGTTCCTGAGGGTAATTATCAGTGGTGTGAACTGTAACCTCCCGCTTATCCGTCAAAGCCCTTTAATCTAGGAGTATAATATAAATAACACAAATATAAATAAAATAAAACATTTTTATGCAATTCCATATGAAAAAATATTAGTAAATTTTGTATAAAAATTAATTTGAGTGTAATTTACTATTATAAAATTATATATACACATATAATTAACAAGGTGTACATCTAGAAAGAGGTATTATATTAGAGGCCCAAAATAATCTTAATAATTATAAATAACTGGATTTTCCCTGTCATAAAAGTAGTACTGTATATTTATGCCAGCACATTTATGTCTCAATCTATTTAATTCACTAAACTGTAATTTTTTTTTTCGGAGTCCTTAGCAACACCGATTTTCTGATTAATCCTGAGACTGCTTATAAATAAAAATAAATCATCAGTCACCAATCCACAGGTCACTAAAAACAGGCAAAAGTGACTCATTCTCTACCTACATTTCTTAGAGACAGTGTGGTCGGCACTAATCTCAGGACCCAACCTAGCGGCTGTTAAGAGGAAGAAGAAGAAAAAAATGAACTTTATTCTCGGACAACTTGACCCCTAAAAATAACGAATGAGTACAATATCTAGAAAAATCGTCTGGCTATGATAACTAATTAAAATAAAAAATAATATAAATTAATTAATAATTACATTAATAGTTACGAAATAAATGAGAAATCTTGTAAAAGGATACATCTTATGAGTACTATTATGTATATAACATAAATATTCATGTTTTACATTTGCTCGGAAGATTGAAGATCCAGGAGGTAAAGAAATAGATGGTGTTCAAAGGAAGTAAGAGTGGAGCTTTTTCGAATTGAGATGGACAATGAATTACATAAAGAGAAAGCGCAGGATGCAGGATGCGCAGTGTACAGGTTGATGGAGTGGGTTCTAGTATTTAAGAGGTGTAAGGAGGAGCGCAGGGTAAGGAGGTCATGAACATAAGTGGGTTTTTTGGTTTTTGGTTACCTAGGAAGTATTGACGTCGGAAACTGGGGTAAAGTCGCCCAATTTCAGAGTACCTGTGAGATATGTGAGAACGTCTAGAAATCCCCAAAACAAATCTCTTTTCAAGCTCACTTGACAGTCCTCCATATACTATGCATCCGTATCAAAATCGGGAAAAACAAGAGATGATACCAAAAGTTGACGAGTACTTAGTGGTAATGAATCGCGTTGATGAAAAAGTTGTTTAAGAATAGAAATAGATTTCCTCGTGATTTGAGAAATCTGGTTATTCCAAGAAAGATTATGATCAAAAGTTACTCCCAGATTTTTAATCGAATTTTGGAAATAATTTGGTGGGTTTTTGAGGTAAAGCAGTGGATAGTAGGGATTGTTACAGTTCTGTTATGCCAAAAACAAGTAGGAACCACACTTTCACTGCAATGAGTTCACTTTTCATGACTAATGACTCCCTGAACAACTTTATGTTCAAGCACATGTGAGGAATATAATGAATGTGGAGTTGGACGCTGAGATTAGGAGCTATGAATAGTACCCTTCGCCCGCTTACTAATTCATTCGCTCAAGTTTAGTAAGCTGCTTACCTTTTATCCTTAATGATCGATGGACCCAAAACCCTTTATGGGTTGTAGCGGGGATTAATTAATTAACACATTAATTAATTAACTAATCTAGTAATTAAGAAGAATTAAATAGCTAAAACATAGTCCAACTATTGAGTGAGTAACCCATTCTCAATTAGCGAAGCGATACTGGTAAAAACTGGCTATTCATAATTTTAACATCAAAAGAAACGACATTGTTATAATTGTTTTAAAAATATTACTTTAAACTAAAAGTCTATTATAAGAAGACATGAGGTGCTTTGTAAGGTGTAGGGCAAATTGCTACGGGCATTTCCTTTGTTTTTCTGCACAGAGATAAAAGAAGTGACAGCGGGGAAGCGAGAAGAAAACGGTTTATTAAAAGACTGTTCGTTGGAGACCTGGCCTGTTGCCAGCGCAGTTTGTTGTCACATACACACACTTACAGGTGACGAGCCTACAAGACACTTTCATCAATCAACAATTCAAGAAATGAATTATTTAAAAAGATAAGGAGAATCAAAGATTTAACAAAAAAAGGAATTTATTTATAATACATAACTAAAAAAAAAAAATGTATTTATGAATCATTATAAATAACAAAATCGTCCAAAACCAACCCAGATTTTTTCCAGAATATTTCCAATAGTCCTATTTTCAATTTGTTTCCAATAGGAACGGAAAAATCAACCAGTCATCCATGGAAATCCCAAGGTAAAAATAAAAAAAAAATTAACCTACCTGTCCCATCCCCCTTCCACGATGGATATATTTCAGAATTTATTAGATTTCCTCATGTGAGTACCAATATTTATTTCTTGTCTAACACATCAGAAAACTTTAGTATATATAATCCATGTAACATATTGATGTTTTAACACTGAAGATGAATGTTTAACATTCGAAACTAGTTTTCTAATAAAATATTTCCAATAGTGTGGCAATTAATTCATCAATCCCAATTGTATTGATCCTTCTATATCATCATGCGTACCTCAAGTGAAAATTAAGTAACTTCTATGAATAACTAGCTCCGAGTATAGGAATTTTCTCTATTCAATGTAAATCAGCAGGTTCTCGATTCATGAAGAACTTGCTAGATATAGAATTGGCCGAAAAATTTAATTGATTATTGCTTCTGTTACTCTTTTCTTTAATTTTTAAGAAATTCCTTAAAATCAGTAAAGTTTGAATGGGTTAACGGACATTAATCTAATTTTGATTTTCATAAAATTTGGCAATTTATTTCCTTAAATGCATAATAATCCCAAAAACCTGACTATATCCACCTCCCCTTCCACACTTGATATCTTTTAGAAGTCCGTTTGTCTCCTTAGGTGAGTACCATTATTCAAATATTCTTGCAATATTTATTAAATTAAAAAACAAAATGATAAAAGAACGACCAAAGATAAAAAAAATAAATTGGGCATCAAACATTTGCGTGACCACTAAAAGAACGCAAAATAATCAAACTAATAATGCTTCAATCACTCGACAGTGAGACTAATTGCACGATCTCCATAAGTAACAGAACAATTAAATCAGATTTACACTTAACCATTTATTCCAGTCAATGAGTGCTGAAATGAGAGGTTTGGAGTGCATGAAATATGCGATTATTTTTTATTTCATAGCTTCGTTAGGAGTAGGTAAAAGGAAATCCTCAGTTTATTGCGGGGAAAGGGGAGAAAGTCACTTTTTTTTTTTTTTTTTTTATTACATCTCGAAAATGGTGGACTCTAGAAAAATAAACTACTGATCAAAATTAAAGTTTACTATAAAATTCAATCTATACATAGAACTTCTAACGGTTACCGAAATATACGTTACTGAGAATCGATAAGTTTTTATCTAAAAAACAAAATAAATAAATTTACCTCACTTTTCGTTAAACATTTCCTTCCTTTCAGTTGGTTTTAATAGAAGTGTTGCTCTAGGGACCAGTCCAGACGCGCTCCTTCGCGACTGTAGTATGCAAACCGACATCCCCAAAGTTTCTTGTACCATTTTAGACTTTAACATAATTATGTAAGACAATAAAAGTGTAAGTTATCAATAACCTTACTTGATAAAATTGATTTAACGAAAACAGGGTTGTCAATAAAATATTCACAGTAAAAAACTGGAACTTTATACATCGTCTGAAAAAATAATAAAATTGTGGTTCCAGCGAGTTTTCTTAACTCTCTTTCTATATTTTGTGAAATAATCACCAGAAAACGAACTAATGAACTTCCAGCTGCCGCGTTTGGAAGCTACATGCGGAACCACCCTGAACGGAAGTATAGGGTGTTGCACATAGGAAGTCGCAGTATATAGTATATAGGAAGTTGCAGTATAGAGATGGATTTTCAGCTAATTTGGAAAATATGATCATTCCAAGAATATCAAACTAGATGTTTAATGTAGAATTTTTATTGAAGTGCTATTGATGAGTAGTTCCTTAGTGCCTTCCACGATCGTTTCTCAGAAAAAGTGCCAGAATTAATGTTGTAGATCATTAAATTTATTTTAATTTCATATATATTTTTCTAGCACTAGAAGCAAATGTTTGACAAACAGGGAGATAAAAATTACTTTTTTTCGAAAATGAACGATTTTTAGTAACATATAACTCGGAAAGCGCTGGAAGTTCGACAAATATGTATATAAATTTTATAAGAAATAAAATTTTATATAAAATAAACCCTTATATTTGAATTTTAAATTTACAATATTAACTTTTTTAACTGTAGCAATAAGCAATCCTGACGTAATTGATCCATATAAATTTTAACAATATCAGCTAAATTTGAAATTAAAAAAAAATCTGACAACTAATATTCCGGACAACACATAAAGAAGGTTAAAAAGAAGTTGGATGAGGGATCTCCATAAATAATAGGGGAAAAAAAATTAAAACCAAGGAGGATATACACCATAGAGTACTGAACTCCTTTATGCCACACACGATATTTCATTTATTTTCTCATCCGCAGATTGTAGGAAGCAGTAGCAAGCAGAGATGAGGAAGGAGTATTCGAAGAGTAAAAAAAGTAGAAAGTTGCTGAGGACTTGAAACACCTGCGACTGCCAGCAAACACCTGTTTCGATTACGTGCGCGTTATTTAGACTCACATGTAAATAAACCGGTTTTATCTCATAATACACAATAATAATCCTGATAAGTACAGTAGTAAATTGTATAATAAAAAAAAAAAACATATATATTTTTTTGTTATCAATGTTTCTGTACCAGTTTCATTTAAGAGCTTTGCCCGGTAACAATTTAGATAAGTTTATATTCAGAGTAAGTCAATGAATGAAGTACAAAATGAATACATACAGTATAATTAAAATAACAAAACAGAGTAAATGAGTACAGACTAGGTGCCAACAAAATGCTGAATATAACTTTGTTTTGTAACAGGTTTAAATATGTTTTGAAATAAAAAATGTAACATTAAGCGAGTTTAACACTATGGCGAGTGAGTTCTCTATCTGATAGTAAACTAGCCCAGTGTGAACGTGTTACTAGCAGATTGCAAACTATCTACGAAAGTTAAAGAATAAAAGTTGAAAGCCGGGCCACTTTACTCACTACTCGCTTGGTTGTGGTCTATTTAGCTAGCAAACTAGCCGTGTGTAGTCATGATTGTTAGTGGTCTAGGTAATTTGGTTTAATTGTCTACGAAGTGTCGACCGATATAGTTCTCGCGGCAGTCGTTATTTAAGCAAAAAGCAAAAAGTAGTCAAAAAGAAAGGAAAAGCAGAAATCGAATGTTGTAAAATTTTATTCTTTGATTTTACGTAGTATTTGTCTTTTAAGATCCATAAGACAGAGTATTGCAGGTAGAGCTGAAAAAAATTCCACAATATTATTTTTTATTAACACCCAGACAAGTTGATAAAAAAGATAATTTCAAGATTTCAACTCGCTGGCTAGTTGGCCCAAGAGCGAGTGAGCAGTTTTGTGTCAACATTACTATCTCACTACCTCACTCGCAAGCTGGCAGATAGTAAACTCCCTCAATCTAATCGACTCTTATTTGTAATGTTGTATTATGATTCAATTTAGGTACTTATACAGCGTTGTCAAATACCTCAAATTATATCACTTGAATTATACTTGAAAATAAAATATACCTAATATTCTATCCAAGATAAAAATAATTACAAAAAATAGCAAAACCTTCTATGGTGTTCATTTAATGTTAAGGTCAACTCTTAAAAATTATTAAAAGATAACTGGAATTGCTGATTGCGAGAAAATGTTTTTCTGTAACGTGGTGGAGCAGAAATAATCAAGAGAAAACTGCTGCTAGCCATTGCGCAGGCTGGCCATCACCCAATCTTCATCCAGGTGGCCACCATCACGCCCTGGAAAACCACATCACTATTCCAGATAGCGGTACAGCATGCAGAGTCATCACTCCAACGCCTTGTCAGGGTGAGATCACTCCAGTAGACTCATTGGCCTCGCTTTCCTGGAGCGATGAAGGAACGAATATTGATCCGAGGATTCTATCGTAAAAGGTTTCCCGTGAAGTGCAGTCTCTATTCCCATTGCTGAAAACGCAGAACTTTAGTAATATGCAAGTTATACATATTATATAATCATATGTAATGTTTGACAGTTAAGTGTATTCCTGAGTCTTATGCTTAAAACTTAGTAAAATATTTTAAAGTTTTAACTCAGATACTCTTTCTCTTATATGGGCATTAGGGTGGAGCGAAAACGGCAAAAAAAAAAAGTTGGGAATCTGTGTAACCCTGACCAGGGAATAGTAGTGAAATTAGGAAAACTAATCGTGTAAAAATTTGAGATTGAAATATGGAAGTCTTCAAGTCGCACTAATGTTTATCAAATTTTAAATTTGAACTTAAATGCCAAAATATAAAAATTATAAGTTTTATTATTTGCTAAACAATATTTTTCGGTCAGAGGTATTGAAGAAAAATGTATAACTTTTCTACTACGTTTATATCTCTTCTAAAACTAGAAAATACGTTTTCATTATAAATTAAATAATCCAGAGTATGTATACAGCCTTGGCCAAAAGTATTAGGCACCAACAATTTTCTCACCTAACGTTTCTCTAAGAGTATTAACATGCAAGGATTGAAGAATAACCCATTAAAAGGAACTATTTTGTACCTTTTAATGTTAATGGGTTATTCCTCAATTCTTACTAGTAAATACTCTTAGAGAAACTTTTGGTGAGAAAATTGTTGGTGCCTAATACTTTTGGCCAAGGCTATATATTATTTCAGATATCTGTTAGATCTCCTCAGGTGAGTACCAATATTTGATTTCTTGTCAAACATTTTTAAAAACTTTAAGTATATATAATCCATGTAACGTAGAAAATTTTGTATGTTTTAGAACTGAAGATGAATGTTTAGCATTCGAAACTAGTATTCTAATAAAATAATCCCGATAGAAGTGGAAATTAATTCATCAATCCTGGTTGTATTGATCCTTCTATAACACCATGCGTACCACAAGTAATGTGCATTATGTATATATGCACACAGACATATATAAAATATGACCAATATTCTACTTTAGAGGTGTTTGGTTACATTATACAAGAGACGGTCACATACCCTGGTATTTATTCGATGCATTTCTTACTAAAATAAATTTCATTTCAGACTTATACAAGAAACTTCAAATCGTTTTCGACATCTTGAACGTTTACTTGCCAAACGTTCAAACTTTATGATTTACATGAGACTCATTTACATGACATTAATTAGATCTGTCGTTGTGGTTCCACTAAACCTCCCAATTCTTCTCATATCCAATCGTTACAATCCAAAATCCTTAATGCTCCTTATTATGTCACAAGCAAACTTATCTATAAAGTTCTTGATGTAACATATAACTTCTTACAAATCAGATACCTATCCTTTCATAGTAAACTCAATAACCTTTCAACTTGCTTCCCTTTCTATTCCAGATAATCCTCCGAGGCTTCGGGACCTTCAAATGTAGAACTTTTATTTAAGTACTATAAATTTATTCAAGCAATTGACATACGAGCATTATCTTCACATTTACTAGATATATTTTTATTTGGTGAAGGCCCCATTTTGTCACTGTAGCTAGTTGTGCTTAGATTATATTATTAAATATAAGATTTAAACCTTTCGCCTGTTTATTAAGGAGATGGTGAAGGCCCCATTTTGTCAACAGCTGTTCTAATGGCCGAAACATTATTGAAAAGATGAAAATCCTCGGTTCTTTTTGTATGCAATGATCACCAAAAAATCATTGGCGTGAATATTTGTTCCTTATTATATTGATGGAGCATACAGAAAAAAGAAAGAAGAAAATAAACTTTATTCTGGGACAGTTTGTCCCTTATGAATAAAATATGAGTGCAATACATAGGACAATCGTTTGGCTATGACAAGTGATTAATAATTGCTTATGAGTTACAAAATAAAAAAGATAACGACAAAAAAATAGAACATAACGTATATTATAATAATATATATTACTAAAATATTCATATTTTATATACGTTCGGAAGAATGGTAATTGAGAAGGTAAAGAAATAGATGATGTTTAAAGGAAGTTATAGTCTGAGCGCGCTGGCTGATGGCACTTGGGCAAAAGTGAAGGGAAGAGGTGTGGCTGATCAGGGCCAGTGAGAGTGGTGCAGGGTTCCTGGATCTCTCCCCACTACCTTGAGAGGTACTCGACAACCGTAACCTGGGTCCCCAACTCTGCGCCGGCCGGATATCTGTTCTATTAGAATTTATTTTTGTACCGACCCAACATCCGCACGAGGTGTCCTTCTAACTTCCTACCTTAATGATAGCTACAACATCAGGCTCGTTATAGAGACTATAGGTTTCTCTATTACTACGCCTTCTCTATTCCAAAGGTGTGCCCATAATCTTCCGAGGCTTCGGGACCTTCAAATTAGTAGAACTTTGCGAGCGGAGTCCATAATTAAGTACTGTAAATTTATTCAAGCAATTGACATACGAGCATTATCTTCACATTTACTAGATATATTTTTATTTTACTGTAGCTAGTTGTGCTTAGATTATATTATTAAATATAAGATTTAAACCTTTCGCCTGTTTATTAAGGAGATGGTGAAGCCGATCCAGTCAAATGAGTTTTTTATACAGCAAAATTCGGAAAATAAAACCAATGAAGCGCAATTTTTGCTTATGCCATTTTGTCAACAGCTGTTCTAATGGCCGAAATTCCTCGGTAATATGTACGCTCCTGTTTTAAGTGTACTAAATAGTTCAGTGGGCTGTGGGTCTCCTTCGCCAGCCATAACGGGTAATACCCAAGTTGTTCTTCTAAACCACTGCCACTTATAGAAATACAGCTTTCTCTTTATTTACTTTATATTTAAATTAGATTTTTACGTCCACACTCTGCTGATTTGGGAAAAATGATCATTCCAAGAATATCATACTGGATTTTACAAAAAATAAAAAAACCGAAAATCGCTTTACAAAAAAGGGGTGTGGAGACAGAACGGTAGGGAACCAGGGCTTAGACGTTTGCTTGAAGGAATTTGCTTGAATAGTAACAATTAATCAGACGACCGCTATTTATAAAGAAATATCAATATACAGGTATCAACAACAGAGTCGCATTTATTATCTAAGAATTTAGATTGAAGACTAAAGAGGCAAGAAACTACTCGTCGTTACAGACTACTTCAACATTTACTAGACAAACGACCAAACCTCCCAATTCATTACAAAAGACTTATTTACATGACTGTTATTAGACCTATTTGAGCTTTGGGGCTCTACTAAACCATCCAATTCATCTCTTATCCAATCCTTACAATCCAAAATGCTTCGAAAAATCCTAAATACCCCTTACTTTATCATCAATAAACTTATCCATAAAGACCTTAAAGTTCCATATGTTGCTGAGTTAGCCCAAACCAGATACCTATCCTTTCATAGTAAGCTCCATAACCACTCAAATCCATTAGTTTCTTAACATGCTTCCCACTATATCCCCGATAATCCTCCGAGGCGTCTGAAAAGAAGATGGCCTAGAGATGTTCTAGTGTAGAATTTTTATTGAAGTGCTACCGATGAGTAGTTCTTTTTAAGTTTTGACATGTTATTGTAATCGTTGTCAGCTTATTTACTGTATGTATATATTCGCACAGTTGTAAAATTCAATAAATTTATACATATAAAAAAAAATTAAATTACTCAGGCACATTTGATGTCCTAATGGTAACTTTCTGATTATACATAATTCTATTTATTCGAGACAAGATATGTAAATGTTGAAAAAGACTTATCGACAAAGAGGTAACAGAGCTATCTCTATACGTGGCAAAGAAAAGTCAACCACCCATCGTATATTTAAAAAAATTTAATTTGAATTAAATTGAATTTCCACAATATATTAAAAGTAACTACTTCCCCCCATTGTTCCAGGATATCCTGTGGGGAATACCTTAGATCTCCACCCTCCAATAAAGAGACGTCTACCGACATTTCCCTCCATAAACGGAACCTGATTTATGCCCACTGTCAATTGCAGTATGGCCATTTCGCAACCAGTAACTGCAGCCGAGACGACTCTTATGTTCCATAACTGCGGGGGAGCATAATCTAAGAGGGATTTATTAGCCAATAGAAAAATATTCTGTTGGCAGCATTGTCAATACCCAGGACCCCCTGTTCCACACAATAACTCTCCCCCAACTTATGCCCTTTTCCTAAATACCATCACCTAATACTTACCCTAGCCACCTTTGCCGGCTCACTCGCACCCCGCTAAGCACTAAGGACATGCTTTAATGTGCACCAAGAAAGGCCATTTCCAAGGCTTGAATAATGAACTTAGCGGGAGGGCTTTAAAGTTACTAATGAAAGGCCGTAGTCAGTGCTAATTACAGATTGTGCCAACGGAGTTTGGTAACTCTACCTGTTAGCAGTTTAGGAAGAGAGAGAGGTATGCCAGCTTGAGCTAAAATCAAAGCTAAGGTTAGTTTTAAAATTATTGCATCGGAACATATTTTATTCTTATTACTATCAAAACCTAAAGCCCATAAACTTTTTTTTTTGCTACTTAATGCATATATGTATATTAGAAATGGAATAGCAAAAGTTTCTCGTGACATACATATTTATTAGCAAATATCTATTATTACATCTAAACTATGCTGTTTTATCCAGATTTACAGTATTTGAATCTTGTTTAATAGTTCTGATATATTAAAAAAACAAAAAAAAAACAGGATTAAAGCAACATGCTATAAATAATACATATACCTTTGGTTTCGAAAAAGCCAATATATCATTTTATGAAAATAATAGTAAAACTAGGAAAATTGTAGAATCGATATTTATAACAGAAAACATAGATTCGTATTTTAATTAATTTCTTCAATAAAAGAGTATTTATATAATTTCTTTAATTCATTTAAAATAGCTTCCATCCTTAATTACATAGTTAGATGTTACAGGGCCATTATGTCCTATCTTCACACTGAAACAATGTTTATAATATCTTTCACTTTCATATAACAATACTACCAAATGAATCACTTAAAACGAACAATCCATCAATAATAAGAACAATAATATAATTTACCTAACATTCTTCTGGTGTGAACCACCAAGTCCATTGCACTGTTACATTTAAAATAATTCAACCCATTAGGGTTCAAGTGTCCATTCCTTATTCTGTTAATTGTTTATTTTTATTTTAAGTTGGCCAATCTTATATTTTTAATTTGTCTATTATATTAGCATAAATTGTTCCTATTTTCTCAGTATCCGTTTTATAGTTTATTGCTGTATCTATTGTTTTATTTATATATATCGCCTCTTTCATTTTTCTATTGTGTTTTATGCGTTTCATGTTGAAATATTTCTACTTGTTCAAAATCAAATTGGTGATTTAAATTTTGTGCATGGTCTAATAGTGCTGTTTATTTTATTACTAAATGCTGCTTGCTTTTAAGTAATTGATATTTTTAATAATCCTTATAAGTTCTATATACTCTGGTTAAAGAATATGGGAACGAAAAGAAGAAAACAGAAACATTAGTCTGAGGATGAAAAAAAAACAATGGGTGTAATTTATGCCTTTTAGCATAAGTATATATACGTATATATTTACTTATTTATAGGTTGAGCAATTAAAGCGTCTATAAACACAAAACCCAGTCCGGCATATAATAGTCAATTTAAATCTGATATTATAAACGTAATGTTTCTCTTATCCTCAGGCCATATCAAATCTCTATCACGATAAGTTAGTTCTTAATACTATAATGTATTTTAAATTAAGTACATTATTCTACTATAATCTATGCTATAAAACCTATCACAACTAACTCCAGTAGTTAGTTATGAGGTGGTTAGAATATAATTTTATTCATGTGTTTCAAAACTACACAACTAACATACTTAATCCTTCGGTTCAGTCGAACATTACCAATATTATATTTTTTTCATGTTATATAGTTAACATGAAAAAAATACAAAAAAAAAATTAATAAACAAAATACATTTAATTTTAATTTTGGTATAAAATCTATAATCAGTTTGAACCAAATTTCTGTCGGAGGATAAATTTCGTGATGATACATATCCTAGGTTTTAAAGGCGGGAAGCTCTTTGTCACATTATCTTTGATTTTGAGAAGGTGAAACATCACAGTTCAAAGACGTTGGGAAATGGTGGTGTGACAATTCCAATTTTCGTCTAGGTAAATTTATTCAGATTGAAATCTGTTCAAGTAAATTGCTTGTAGCTACTCACAGTGAAGCTAATAGCCAATAAGTCAGCTATTTTGTGACTACATCAAGTGCAAAATGCATTACTCCTTCAACACAGGAAGCATAATTTTTCTTTTAGGTTCCGTTCTTTTCCAAGCTGGACCCACCTGAACCAAAACTCTTCCGTGTTGCGATGCACATTTTCAATTTCAAAGTCGTACTGAATGCCCTCTCAAGGGGCACATCCAACCTCTTCAAATTGGGAATCCTTAATTGAGGGAAAAGACCTGGCATTGGAGAGGAATTTTGAACAAATCTCGTCTTTTTATAATCGTTGGTCTGGCAAGAGTACACACTTACCTGACAATAGTACAGTTTGTATTTTTTATTATTTTAATTATTATGATCATTTGTTGAATTCTAACAAACAAAACACTATAAATAATGGATAATAGAGTATTACGATATTTCTCTTAATAAGATTCTTTTGTTTTCTACAGCGGTCTAGCCCTGAAAATTCTATTTTCTATTCCGGTGAAAATAAAAACAGTAAAGTGTTCAATAGAAACCTAGGCTGCAGCGTTCGATAGAAATGTAACGCCTCGGAAAATATTTTCCTTAGTTGATAAATATAGGTATATATTTTTTTGTGATTTCCCTTTAATGGAAAACGATTGGCAATTGAATCACTTTTTTTTTTATGTTTTTACAATCGCATCCTTTCGGCGAACACAATTTTTCGTTCTTTCAGCTATTTCGGTTTACATTTTTTGACAGTTCGCCCATGTAGATATACCATTTATCGATCATCCTTTTGTAGACCCCTGATCAAAAATATCGGTGATTGAGATTTCCAATTTCGTGAGGACCTTCTGTATGTCTGTGATCCATACTGTTAACTGCTTGATTTTAATGAGGTATTCCACCATTTGCCAAGTTATTTTCAGGCAATATTCGGGGATGTTTCCATAAAATTTCAACAGCCTTTTCATAATGTCTGATTCAATTTTGAATGAGTTTCGACCACCCGATTATGTAGAAGTCTGTAGCCGTCTTCGCGGTCCCAGACCATTCCGTATACTTTTTTTTACTGTCTTTCTTACTGTTCTCTAAATCGCCCTTTTATTGATAGACAAAATTTCCCTGGCATATAAAATTGAAAGTTAAACTACAGTGCTGTAATGTCGTATTTTCGTGTTTCATAAATAGTATATTCTTTAGATTTGTGTTATTCCGAGAGATCCGGTTTGTTTAAGTCTGTTAATCTGTCTATTTGCGGTGATTTATCCTGGTCTGTAGGATCAATAAATTTACCAAAGTATAGTAAAATATTTTTATTATGCTATCATTAGGTAAACAGTATCTGCAATCCTTGGCCATTAAAAATAAATTATCTTCAATAAATATACAAAATTAATGAAGAAATTCTAACTTTATACTAATTACACTAAACATACAATGGAATAGATAGATCTATCTATCTATCTATCTATCACTAAACATACAATGGAATACTGAAGTGGATGAAAAGATAAACACTTCAGAAGATTTTTTGAAAAGGTCAATAGGTCCAGTTACTCATTACCTCCAGAGCAAATGTTGATAGATTGGAGCTTCAAAATGTAAATTACTGTTTGCATTGCCGATAGCAATTCGTAACTCCTGAAAACAGAGTTCAGGTTTCATCCCTTGGAAATAACGTTCAGATTCGTTATTGATGTTTATATCCTGTCAACATAATTCCAAGCAAGTATCCAAAAATCGTTTTTAATTTGAATCAGACTTCATTGTTTCTCCAACGATACAATTAACAAGATCACTTTTACTCTTCAATATGATCCCTGCCCCAATGTTCCAACAAGGCAGACTAACACCGTTCAATATTTGGGACTACGTTTCGACAGAAGGATGTCATGGGGCCCCCATGTGAAACAGAAACGCCAAAGCCTTAACAAATGACTCAGATTTTTATATCCACTTTTACATAAACGATCAAAACTAAAAATTATGGAAAGACTAAATATTTATACTTAATTATTAAACTCACTATGGACGTACACCACACAAATTTACGGAATAACTAAAAAACCTCACATCCAAAAAATAGAGACTTTCTAGTAAAAAACATTAAGATTCGTTATATAATCGCTCTAGTATGTCAATAATATACCCATGGTACAAGATCACATCCAGTCTTCTTACAAAATATTTCATGACAAACTCTACGAACATAACTACCAACCATATGACCTCGAGAAACATGCCAGAGAATACCCGAAGAAGGCTAAAAAGGAATTGGTCGAGGAATATACTCGGATAAATTAATGATCCCTTCATTGCCTCCCAAATACTCCAATCCCATATCCAAAACATTCAAGAATGGTGTCAAAAATGGAGAATCAAAACAAACTCAAACAAATCTCACCAAATAACCTTCACCCTTCGTCGTAAACCTACGACTTCCTGCCCTACTGAAACAATTCATAACATATGTTATTATAACAATTCCTGTTGAACAGATCCGCTACCTAGGACTCCACTTGGACAAACGTCTTACTTGGAATCCACATACACGACTAAAGCGACAAGAAACTGCTCGTCGTTACAGACTACTTCAACATTTACAAAACAAACGATAAAAGCTCCCAATTCATTACAAAAGACATATTTACATGACTGTGATTAGACCTATTTGGACGTACAGAGTTGAGCTTTGGGGCTCTACCAAACCATCCAATTAATCTCGTATCGAATCCTTACAATCCAAAATCCTTCGAAAAATCCTAAATGACCCTTACTTTGTCACCAATAAACTTATCCATAAAGACCTTAATGTTCCATATGTTGCTGATTTAGCCCAAACCAGATACCTATCCTTTCATAGTAAGCTCCATAACCACTCAATCCATTAGTTTCTCAACTTGCTTCCCATTCCATTCCCGATAATCCTCCGAGGCGTCTAAAAAGAATATAGCCTACAGATCTAGTGTAGAATTTTTATTGACGTGCTAATGATGAGTAGTTCTTTCTCAGTTTTTGACAAGTGTTTTTAATCGTTATCAGCTCATTTACTTGATGTATATATTTGGACAGTTGTAAATTTCAATAAATTGATATAAAAAAAAACAACAATGTATTGCATCCAATAAAAGTAAATTGAATATCGTCAACCTTCAGGTCTTATGTGATTTACTGCAAGGGTTAGAGGAACCGCAAACCAGTTATTTATTGCCTGCGGAACCGTTCCAATATAATATTCATATGAAATACGAGAAAGTCCTCGCATAAGATTGAAAACATTCTATAGATCCACTATATTCTTTTTTATTCAGAATAGACATTCGTATGTAACACTCGTATGAATAATACTAGGATATTCAATGTTTCTTAAACACAAATAAGTATAAATGAGTTACGATAAATAAAGTAATCCAAGCGACTTGGATGCTTTCACATATAAAAAAAAAAAAAAAAAAAAAAAAAAAAAAAAAAAAAAAAAAAAAAAAACCACGATCCATTTCTTTTAAATATTTTCCAATAAAACATACTAACTTACAATATTCTGAGAAACTTATTTAAACAATAATTGAATTAGTTCAAGAAATTGTAGTACTAAAGCATTGTTTCTTTACTTCAAATGATTATCAAGAAATCGTTGAAACTCTGCAGTGTTTATAATGGTGTGTTTTTAGAGCATTTGAAAGTAATTTTTTTAAGTCATGGGTGGTTTGAAGTTTACTATTAATTACATTATTTTTTGTTTGTACCTTAATTAAGACTAGAACTATTACGGCTAAACCGCTGAAGAAAACAAAAGAATCTTATCAAGGGAATTATCGCAATAATGTCTTATTGCTAGGCTATGGTGCTTTTATCTGTTACAACTAAAAAAAAATAGAAAAATAAAAATAAATAAAAAAAATAAAATAAAAATATGTACATGTATACGGTAATTACCATGCCAAAGACAAGTAAAAGAAGGAGATTTGGCCATCAAGCTAAACAGCCACTTCTTTCGAGTACCCAGTTTAAAGAGGTTGAGTTTTCCCCATGAGGGTTTCCATATAGAAATGGTCTCCAGAAGTCGAATCACGGCTGAAAATGACAGAAAATAAAATCTGCATACGGGAAAAAACATGAGCCCGCGATCTAGGAGTCTGATACCCTTTTTCCCAATGAGCTACTGTAACTCAATGAAGTCAACAAAAATATTTGTAAAAAAACAATGTTTAAAATTTTAAGTAAATAAATTAGCCTTTTACAAGCAATTCAACTTATAAGAAATAAAAAAAACAACAACATAAAAACATATTTTTATTTCTTATTATTTGCGAATGAACCCATTGGGACTACGCTTAGTACTCAAGAGGCATACTTTTCCTTTCTTCGTGCCCACACTTCCTTCATTCTTCTGCTATGAGCTTCTTTTCACTCTTAAGACCATGTTGTTCCGGTCTTCTTCTTAAGTTTCTCCTCTTGGTCAACTTGCCACTAGTAAATTTTGGACCTGAAAACTACCTGGTTTGGAATACACTCATATTTTTATTTAATCCTATAACTCAATCTTGTCCCTCATTAGAATTATTATTTTAATTGATCAAGATAAATTGTTTTTTAAAGAATTTCCAAACGCAAACCTATTGATAATTGAGCATATCAGAGACTATAATACAAACACCAGGACAATGGTAGTCCTGAAAGAATTAAGAGGGCACTTAAAGTGTTAAATTATGAAAGGTGATTTGAGGTCATATAGTATTGAGATCATTATGGTTAAGTTTATCTGTGACAAAATTAGAAGAATAAGACAAATGGTACTTATGGATGGTTTGGAAACGGAATCCCTATTTAAAAAAAGGTATTACGTCTAAATGTCATGCAAATGAGTCCTATATAATTATTTTGAAATTATCTTAAAGCTTTTATTTACTAATAATTAGTAATTATTGTTGAGCAATTATTGTTAAAGTATATAATTGGAAAAGATTCAAAATAAGACGTTCAGGTAGAGGTGCACTAGGAATCTGTTTAACAGAAATCAATGACATACAAAAAGAAAGGATACTGTATGACAAGAAGAAGGCTTACGGCGAGGAATTTAATTTTTATATCATCAAAGTCATTGAAAGATGGATACTTAAGGGCAAACCTGAACTTAATACGAACATACTTCAGATAAAATATGGTGCGCATATTTAGCGGAAAACTGTATCAAATTGACAGGAAGGATGTGTCCGCCTTCCTGGAGGAGTTGTGTTCTACAAGAATCCTTACAAGAGCATAGGAACCGTTAGTTAAAAAATGCTCACATCCTGATTAAATCTAAATACTCCCGCAATGTTGTTGCATACCATAATATACCTCAAAAAGTTCTTAAAGTATGTAGAAAAAAAATTACCTGATAAGGGTTTAGAGAGTTTCAGGCATACCTTTTTTATCGATAATAAATCGATAAGTCTACTGTCCTAAGACTAAGTCACAGCGAGATTCGATTAGGAGCAGTCTTTTAAGAAGGGAAGAATAGGGGCTGATGTGATAATAGGATTGAGTCGAAGAGCTGGGTATTAGCCGGCTCTCTTAGTAAACTAATAAATTATAACTCGCATCCTCTTAAGTTTTAAATTTATAAAATAATCTTAAAACAGAAAAAAAAAATGAAGTTAACAAAAATATCCTATTTAAAATTTTAAAAAAAGAGCAGAACAGTTAAATTATACAATACTTACAGAAGTACACTTTTAAAAAAAGTATCCAAGTAAAATAATATTAATCCCAAACTTATGATTAATCGAACCCCAGTTAAGGTCCTTAGTGCAATTAACCACAATACCACAGAAGCGGTATTTGTGTTAATCTACTTAACTAACTTTGTTTCGTTAAACAGTTGACAATTTTTTTCAAAACCACAGACAAATCGATAACGACTTTGATGGCAGCTTTGAAACGCTACCTCATATTTGGTTCTTTATTAATATTGTACAAGGTCGTTTAAAAAGTCCTGTCATTTTTTTTGTAATAAAAATATTTAATGAACCAATAACTGTATTCATTAAAATAATTTCCATAACAACTAATAAATTTATCCCATCCTGATCCAAAATCTCAAATATCGTTTTTAAAAAATGTTCGATCTTTGCCGGTAAAAAAATGCTTTAATTCCAATTTTAGGCTTTGCTGGTTATCACAACATTTCTACCGGATACAATTGTCCAGAGATCTGAAAAGGCGATTATCAGTGGGTGAAAGGTTGGGAGGACATGATGGTTGGGACAATGTTTCCCATCCAATTTCCGATCGATTATTTCAATTTATCCCTGGTCAAAAACTTTTTAAAAGCAGATGTCTTCAGAGTGTGTCGAAACTTATATCACGTCGATGTCCATTATTTTGTGCTAATGAAATCCCGTTTTATTCGCCTCTGATAACTTGTGAGGGAAATTTTCTGAATTTACATTGTATTGAAAAACCTCCAAAACAACAAGTTTATTAAATAAATTATAAAATATAAATTACTCTCTCCAGGTTTTGGAGTAGTTGTTATTTACATTTAGGCAGTTATTTTGTTGCTATTTTCTATCAGTGCCCATTTGATGTAGGAATCTCCAGGCTGTTGCTTGTGAAATATTTTAACTGCTGACATATCTCCGCACATGTTTGACGTGGATCCGAATTAATTAATTCTCGAATTTCCTGTTCATTGGCAACTTGAAGCCTTCCAGAACGAGCATCATCTTCAAGCGTTTCATCGCCTTGACGAAATCCGAAAATCCAAAATGAGCTTTCGCTCAGAGAGTACCTTCTCACCAAACACGTGCCATATTTTTCCAGCGGCTTTCGAGGCAAGCTTCGAGCCAGTTCATAAAATAAAATTGACCGAGTTTGAATTCCGACACTCACTTCAAGCGTTTCATCGCCTTGACGAAATCCGAAAATCCAAAATGAGCTTTCGCTCAGAGAGTACCTTCTCACCAAACACGGCGTATTTTTCCAGCGGCTTTCGGAGCATTTTGATATATTTCTTTAAACTTTTGACCGGTAAATTTAGCTGTGACCGGATTAAAAGGTAAATACTACTTCAAAGGCAGGAATCATTACTTTTATATATTTACTTATTTTTTTTTTTTAAAAAATTTTTTTATTATTACTTTTTTATTTACTCACATATTTATTATTTACTTTCATTGTACATATTATAGGATGGATTCATTGTGATTCATATATTCTCTTATCTCTCAATGCCTCTAGAGAGTCAGATTATAATACTTATTGAATAAAATTTTAATTGATAAGGTATAGTTGACTGTTAAGTATTAGGAAAAGTAGATAGTTGGGGTATCCAGTCATGAAGACACACAGCAATTGAAAAATAAGTTTTTTAATTTGCAATACCAACGTTTCAACTTGCATTGCAAACCTTCATCAGCGTTTCAGACAGATGTAAACAGAAACTGGATGTAAACGTTTCTGTCTACATCTGTCTGAAACCCTGATGAAGGCTTGCAATGCAAGTTGAAACGTTGGCATAACAAATTAAAAAACGTATTTTTCAATTGCTGTGTGTCTTTATGACTGGATACCCCAACTATCTACTTCTCCAAAAATTTTAATTAGAAAAAAAAGTTCACTATTTTTATGTCAAGAAAATGAATCATCCATTAGTTTCCGGTGATGGATGCAACTTGACCAGTTTCGGATAATATTTCTAAATCAATTTTTAGAGGCTCTGCAGCGAAAAGGTGAAAGCTCTACTGATCAAGAATTTTAGAAATTATTAAAGAAATAATTGAATACTTAACAAACTTTTAAAACAATTAACGAAAGGACTCCGACGATTGTAACCAAATAACTTTTACGACAAATAATAAGAAATTGTTTAGACTTCAACCATTTATCTTCAAATCTTCAAATCCTCATGAAAATCCTTCTACCCATATAGCTTCCTGACTTCCATATTTAAATAATTTCTATCCATAAACAATTTGACTTGATTAATTAATCATATACAACCGAAGACCCCACCCCTGGGAGGTGAGCTGACGGTGGGTGAGGAGGGGAGAAGGTTCCATTTTAGGGTTTTTCAATTATATCTCGAAAACGGTGGACTCTAGAAAAACATGCTAAAGGTCAAAATTAAAGCTAATTAAATTTCCTATAAAATTATTTATATACATATTTGTCGAACTTTTCACGGTTTTCGAGATATACATTATTCAAAATCGATAATTTTTGAGAAAAAAAATGTTTACCTCACTTTTTGACAAACATTTTTGCTTCAAGTGTCAGAAACGCTTATAATAAATTAAAGTAAATTTAATGCTCTACAAATTTGATACTGACATTTTTTTCGAGAAATTATTGTGGAAGGCACTAGTAGCAAATCTTCGACAAAAAGTGAGGTACAAAATTTTGTTTTCTCAAACATTACCGATTTTCAATAACATATATCTTGAAAAACGTTGGAAGTTCAACAAATATGTATATAAATAATTTTATAGGAAATTTAATTAGATTTAATTTTGATTTGAAACATATTTTTCTAGAGGCTACCGTTTTTGAGATATAATCGAAAAGCCAAAAATTGGATCTTCTCCCCTCCCCTCACCGTTAGATCACTTCCCAGGGGCGGGGACTTTTAGTATGTTTACCTTCTAACTATTCCTAACGAAGCTATAAAGTAAAAAAAATGTCCGCATATATCATGCACTCTACAATATGTTTATTGACTGGACTAAAATTGGACATTCAATGTGGAATATCACCATATAATTCAGCTACCATAGATGTAGGGTGCTGAAAAAACATATATATTTTCGTCGTCTTGTTAAACGATTACTTAGCTCGTTAGTTAAATTAGTAGTACAAATTAATTTTAAATGCTAACAAACAGTTGTAAAAAATAATAAAATAGTGTCCTTAGGTCATCCGCTGCAAAAATTAATTTATACTGACAATGAGAAATATCATCCTCTAGCCCAAATTTTTATTTTACACATGAACAGCGTTTAAGAAAATAGAATAAAAAACAACAATTGGAAAATTAATAAAGCATGGAAAAAATTAAGGGAACGTTTAAGCTATTGTGCTGAGAGGAAAAGCTATAATAAAGTTTAAGTTCATAACGTTTTTATATAGCATCCTATAAAGATGGGTGATTGGAACTAGCCATTTTGTTCAGTAAAAGTTTAAATAATTGAATCTTATTATTAAATTTATTTTTTTTGAAAAAGAAGAAGAAAAATGAACTTTATTCTGGGACAACTTGTCCCCTAAGAATAACAAAACGAGTACAATACATAGAACAATCGTCTGACTATGATAATTAATTATAATAAATGATAATAATAAATAATAATAAAAATTGGTTAATAATTAAATTATGAGTTACAAAAATAAATTAAGGAAACTTGTAATAGGATACATCTTATGTGTACTATTATAATGTATATAACTTAAATATTCATGTTTTACATTTGCTCGGAAGATTGAAGATCCAGGAGGTAAAGAAATAGATGTTTAAAGGAAGTAAGAGTGGAGTTTTTTCGAATTGTGATGGGCAATGAATTCCATAAAGAGGAAGCACGGATAATACAAAGATTTCTCGAAGGATGCAGTTCGATGAGCCGGAGTGTATAGGTTGATGGGTTGGGTTCTAGTATTTAAGAGGTGAACGGAGGAGCGCAGAGTAAGGAGGTCATGGATATAGGCGGGTTTTTTGGTTTTTAATGTTTGGAATATGAGAGCACCCAGGAAGTATTGACGTCGAAAACTGGGGTAAAGCCAACCAATTTCAGAATACTTATGAGATATGCGAGAACGTCTGGAGATCCCGAAAATAAATCTAATGAAACAGCTCATTACTCTTTTACATCTCATCTCGAGCTCATCAGACAGTCCTCCATATACTGTGCATCCGTAGTCAAAGTTAGGGAAAATGAGTGATGATACTAAACATTTTCGAGTACTTAATGGTAATAAATCACGGTAATGTGAGAGTTGCTTAAGAATAAAAATAGATTTCCTCGTGATTTGAGAGATATGGTTATTCCAAGCAAGATGTTGATCGAAAATTATTCCCAGATTTTTAATGGAATTTTGGAAATGAATAGGACGGTTTTTGAGGAAAAGCAGTGGATAGTAGGGAAGAGCTATTTGAAGCGATAAATGAATTAGAAAGCTTTCATTAAAAGCTGCATATTTTATTGATCGACAGATAATGTGAAAAGAAAATTACAATTTATTAAATAGGTTTATAGTACAATATTCGAATAATATAAATTAAATTTGTTAACACCTTAGAGGAAATAAAAAAGGGTTTGATGTATAGGGTGGTGTTCCTGAAGAGCTTCCTATAGTAGGGTACGCTGAGGGAATTAGCATGAGAGAGACCCGTTAGCTACCTAAGTCGAACCCTAATTAGTGAAGGGTAAACCCAATTTACCCTTTATCGGGATTTAAGGGACAATTTACCTTTCACTAAATTCAGTCTCGTTACGGGTCAATTGTGCTTCTTGTCACTGAATGCCTAATGTATATGGAGGTAGACAAAAACAAAGTCAATAGGTGTGATATTTGATTAAGAATTTAATGTTTAAAAAAATGGTCAATATAACATACTGATTAGTTTTTCTTTTTACTTTTTATCTTTGACCAAACCAGTCAATTATAATATAGACAAATAAGTGAATCGGTTGAGTGAATATACACCGCGCTTTATTGACAGTTTTCCTTTAATTAACCATATTTTTTCCTATTTCAACGAAGAGCTTATTTTATTTAAAACGTCGATTTTCATTAAGAAATTATCATGTTTTTCTCTATCCAAGTATATGATTTGTATAAAAACACCATGTTTTTTTCCGGTTTTAACACTATAAGGCCCCCAGTACCATATGCGGGACAACCATTTGTATCGTCCAAAAGCAATAAAAATATCAGCAGCGATATCTCTTGAAATCTGGATAGAAGCTTTGGATACTTAGAAATTGTATAATACAAACCATTGCGTATAAATGTCGTTACTGTATCTTTTACTGTGGGCTTAGTGTGAAATTTGAATGACAGTGTTATGATTGTCGTTCGCGTAAGTTCAAAAAACAAAAAAAAAAAAAAAAAAAAACTGGATAATCATCTATATGCAACAGATTGGAATAGAAAGGTGAGGTCAAAGGTATTTTTCTTTCTTTTTGGTTTAGTTTCACCTATTTTTTTTAGGTATACACGCCTGTATACACGGCGTGTAAGGTATGAGGGGGAGAACCCAGTACTTCGTCCAGTCTTAATAAAAAAGGATAATAAATTACAAAACAAATAAGAACAAAATTAGAATAATACAATAACATGAACATTGTATGGTGTTGGAAAAACAGAAATTTTATTAATAATTTGATTATCCAACAAAGATGGATAGGTGCCTGTAAGAAATTAAATGTTGAAACAAACACAAATCAACCAAAATATGTTACTAATACAAGAAAAGATAGCAATTTTAGTGTTCTAATCTTAGAAAATGAAGTTTTTACCTTCGAAAATATAGGTAGGTTGAATGGTAGAAATCATACTTAGTAGGACTAAATTTAAAGTAGCTCGGTCAAAAAAAATATATAGAAGTAGATAAATATATGATTCAGATGTTTATGAATAAACATGATTCACTCGATATGAATAAATGTATTTATATATACATATGATTCACTCGAAAAGCTTCTACTTAGTTTATCCACTATAAATATGAATAATAAAAAATAAATCTTTAAATTCTCAAAAAATAGAACCTGGACACCCCTGAGGTATCGGAGGCCTCGAAAACAAACAAAGCAGAGACTGTAAACAATCCCAATGAGTTATGAACAGGCGATTGGAGTTGTTTGGGTCCACTAGGTTTCATTTTGAGGGTTCCGAAAGGAACACAATGTTCTGATCGACTATAAAGATGCTTGTGAAATTTTGTAATTATTAAGATAGTTGAAAATTGAATAATTAAAAAAAAAAAAAGCTGAACTGAAGCTAATGAAACAGTTTTCAAACAAGAATAAAGAATTATATATTTAATGACAAGTACAGTCCAAAACACATACACTAGGAAGTGGAAATAACGGGATTCACTAAACTTTGGGGATTTAAGAGTGCGAGGAATGACTATCCAAAATAGATTCGAACACCTGAAATAGCAAATGAATGGACCAAGGGAACAGCACATCCGATTTGATCAGCATTAGCGACAATGGAAACATAATTAAATAATTCATTTCTATTTTATAAAGAAATAACGAAATAATATATTTGTATAGTACATATACATCCTGTAAATGTGTAGGAAAATGAATATAGCACGACAATAACCTGTAAAGCAACCACCCATTGGTGGCACTTTAATAAAAGTTTTATATTAGAAGGTCTTGAGGCCATTTTCTTTTCAGACGCCTCGGAGGGTTATCAGGAAAAGAATGCGAAGCAAGTTGAGAGATTAGTGGATTCGTGTGGTTATGGATCTTACTATGAAATGATAGGTACCTGGGTTTAGGCTAAATTAGCAGCAGCATATGGTACATTAATAGCTTCATGGATAAGATTGTATGTGGCAAAGTAAGTAATATTGATTTTGGATTGTAATGATTAGGTACTAAATGATTTGGATGGTTTAGTGGTCGATGAAATTAAAATCGAATGTTTTTATTCTGGGATTCATGAAAAAGAAGTTTAGAGTTTAATTGTTTGAAGAGCGGACTAATCTTTTGAGTTTTCTAAATAAAGGATTTATTTCTACTAACAAACTGAGGCATACCAACGACATTTTGATTTTGTAATTATTTTTATTCCAAAAAAAGTAATTTTATTTATTTCATCTGGTTGGTTTTTAATTATTTTTTTTTTTTAGACGCGAAAATATCATTGGTTAAGCTGTTCACGGGCTATTGACTTCCTTTCTTCCCATCGCAATTTCATGATCCTCGAATGCATCTCTTTTCTTTCTTCGGACCATTTAGTACCCCTCTTTCTTTCTTCCCTAATACAGGTGAGATTTTTCAGTATCTTCCTGTACGTGTCTCTATCCAGACAGTCTGCATCCGAAATTTTAAGTTTCTTTACTTCCTCTCTCATTTGCTTCGTATATCCTCCCGTACTTTTTTAGCTAAAGATCCTGTCAAAGATCCTCTTGATCAATCTTTCCTCCTTCATCCTCCTCATGTGCCCATAGAACATCAGCCTTCTGATTCTTGCATCAGTTTCCAGGTAAGACTATAGTTAATAGCTTTACGATTGTAACCTAAATTTTAACTAACATAGTGCTAAACACACATCGGTCGATTTTCAAACTTGAACCCACATGTCACACTACATGTATAAATATTTTTTAATATATAACACCGTAACATTGTAACCTCACATGTGCTTGCCACCTATCGGTTGATTTTCAAACTGTAATGCACATATTATTGCTTTCTTTAAAAACACATAAATCGAAATTCAGGAGGTTTTATTATTGCTAAACCTCCATGGAACTATAAAGACGATGTGGTTAAAATTTGGTACAGATTGGTTCAGTAGTTTTCGCGGTTAGTGATCACGAACGAAAAATATCTTGTCCTTTTAAATAATAGCAGAGATTTTTAAACAAGCAATATTATAGCAGTTAACTTTGTATTTGAAGTAAGCAAGAATATTCCTCACTAGCCAATTCAAGTCGCTGCCAGAAGAAATTCAAACAATCCCTGGGGTAGCATAAGTGCATCAGAAACCGCATTGCGACTAGCCCCTAGTCACGTGCCCCAGTGCATTCGTATGCATAGTAAGATTAGTCCTTATGCCTGCCTCTGAAATGAGGACTTCAAAACAGATCCGTTCGAAAGCCCCTTTATATAATGTTTAAATATTATTATATATGTTATAATGTTAATATTTAATCCCTTCTAATGATAATGTAATGAATTTAAAAATTGCATTTTCCTTAAAATACAAATTTTTCACTTAACCGACTATTCACAAGTGACACAAATATGCGAGGTGTTATCTTTCAAAACGGAACAGGTTCGATTTTAGTAAATTTTTATTTTCTGATATCACCTTGTGAGCTTCGCCCACTACTATAATTGTTTTTCATAAGTAGACATCTATAAAGGATTCAAATAATATAACTGTTTTGGATGTAACAGCTTGAGGAGGGCAGAATTAGGTTTTCCTTTTTTTTTAACATTTTCTGAAGGGGACATGTTCTGTTTTGAAATATAACTTCTCTTATCGCACCTAAAAATGCAAACTATCGAATGTGAAAATACGCGTTTTTTTGCATTCGAGATTTAGCGATTCGTTACATTGATTTGGCATGATAAAATATGTTTTATAATCGACCCGTTGATAGGTTTATTCCTCCCCTTTACAGATTGAATTGTGTGTAGTTTGAAAAAAAATTGTATAAAACGTATATCAATCCTGATATCCCTGTAAAATAAGGATTTCACCTCGGTATGAAAGCAATGAAGCTTAACTTTTTCATATATTTTCGTTTTGGCCTTCTTAATAAGGGGTGAAAAGTCACCGACCTCAGCATGTTAGCATAATTAGATATTTAAGGTCAAAGGCCAAAAAATCTTTTATTTTTTTTAAATAGTTCGATTTCTATCCATGGATCAAGAAAGTTACAAAACTTATAGACAATAAAATTCTCTATAATTTTGGTTCTATTAATTTCTTCTCTAGGATTAACCGTTTTCGAGATATAGCGCGGAGAAGGAGAAGCGGGCACCGTTTCGAACAAACATTTGATTTTAGTGCCTTCCACGATCGTTTCTCAAAAAAAATGTAAGAATCAAAGTTGTAGAACATTAAATTTAGTCTAATTCCATATATACGTTTCTGGCACTTAAAGTCAAAAAGTAAGGTAACAACTTTTTTTTCTCTCAATAATTATCGATTTTTAATATCGTATATCTCGAAAACCGTTGAAAGTTGGACAAATATGTATAAAAACAATTTTATAGGAAATTTAATTAGCTTTAATTAAAATCAATTAATACAGTAAACAACAAATTTTTCACATCCGATAATTTAGTGTTGTAGGGACGATATGGTCACTAATAAAAATCTCAAGTTTTCGAAATTAAGCATCTTGTGGAAAATCGGCAAGGGGAGAGGAAACCAATAAATTTCCAACTTTTATTTTCTTGTGAGTCTTTATCTCCCGCTTCGTTTATATATTAAAAAAAAAAAATTGGAATAAATTGAAAGAATTAAATGTAGATATTTTATCTTTGTACCAGATATTGTTTTTATCAAAATGAGTCTTTTTTTTCCATTTGCAAGGAACGATTTTAGAACGTAATATTTTTACAAGCATGTAAAATTCTTATGATAGGTTCCTCATTTCTCCTCCAACTTTACACAAACTAATTAAAATATTACCTACCCACTTTAAAGAAGCAAAATCTGATACACAAGCTGGAGTCGATCTATTACTGATAGTACAGATATTTGACTATGTTCTAATTTAAATACAGTACATGGAACGCTATAATACAGCTCCGTTAAACACCATACACGTTTCCTATAAAACCTTTGCACACTTCTTAAAGCCCAGGGAATATCGAAGAATTTTTTTCGAATCCATTAATTTTCAGTATATCCAGCGATTACACATTTTTTTTTATTCTTAAATTTGTTTTTTGGCTTACTACACTCGCAAGTTCTTTATGGTTTTGATACATCATAGCATCCGATAACAAATCCCCTTTCAAATGTGAACCCTCTCCTGCTCCCTTTTAAATCTGAAATCCGCCCCTTAGATCCACCCTTTAGATCTCTGTATCCCTTCTCATAAATCTTCTGCATTTGACAAATCCTTTATTAACAACGTCCTTATGAAATCCAATTCTCTCTCTGGCCCATAATCCTGCCCCCTTACTTTTCACAATTAAATCTCATAAACTTTTAAGGAACTTAATTTCTTTTAGCCTCAAACCCAAGAAAATTATTTAAATTACAATTAATTGTAATGAGTGAAGAGAAATAAATATTTTTATTCTCAATTAGGAAAGTTAGTTTTTAAATAGGAGTATATTGGTGAAGAAAGAAAATAACAAGTTTTTGTTTTGTTTTTTTGTAGTAATTTAAATGCGCAAACAAATAATGTTATTTGTGTATAGTTAAAGGCTATGTATTTCAATAATCGTTTTACTGCTTTCATTTCTTTAATTTTTTACTTTAACTGCATATATTGCATGGGCAGATTCATTGTCCCCATATTACCCTTGAGACAGACAGCTTGTGGTTATTCAATCAAAACTTTTGAAAAAATGCCATTTATATCTGTAGTGATAGATCTAGATTAAACAATTAAGAGAGAAAAGTTATATCTGTTGTGATTCTAGTCGAACGATTCATGCTGATACACCAATTAATTTAAATTGTTTTAAGAGGAAATCAGAACTAAAATAAATATATTCAACATTTACTAGACAAACGCTCTATGACATCTACAAATCACACAAGAATCATTTACATAAATGAAGGGCTTGGTGGATCTGTTATGTCACATTTATTTAAAAATACAGGTACCAAAATTTGAATATTCCAAAACTTTTGTTTTTTTTTTAATATCAATTTACTGAAATTTACAACTGTACAAATATATACATCAAGTAAATGAGCTGATAACGATAACAATAACATGTCAAAACTTGAAAATAACTGCTCATCAGTAGCACTTCAATTAAAATTCTACACTACAAGATCTCTAGGCCATCTTCTTTTCAGACGCCTCGGAAGATTATCGGGAATGGAGTGGGAAGCAAGTTGAGAAACTAATGGATTTGAGTGGTTATGGAGCTTACTATGAAAGGATAGGTATCTGATTTGGCCTAACTCAGTAAACGTATGGAACATGTCTTTATGTCTTTATGGATAAGTTTATTGGTGACAAAGTAAGGGGCATGTAGGATTTTTCGATGGATTTTGTAATGTTCAAAAACAAATTAAAAAAAGAGATATGAAAAAGATGGAGGGACTATGTAAGATTTTCCAGCTAAAGGAAAAAAACTTTTAATATAAATTACTCATATTGTGTATTGTTACATAAACCCTTCATCCAACAAACCCTTTGATTGTAAGAAGTCAAACTAGGATATAAGGAGTTTGACGAGAATCCACTATACCATCCAACTCATCTACCATCTAATATTTAAAACCTAACCTTTAAAAATCTTCGAAAAATTTTTAATGCTTCTATGACATAAATAAACTTAACTATAATGATCTTAATGACAAAAATATTACAGGTTCAGCCAAAACCATATACTTTTTTAATATTACAACTCCTAACCATTTAGATTAGTTTCTTAACTTATTTCCCACTAGATTTTCTGATGCTTATAAAAATATGGTGGTCTCGGGATCTTCTCATACAAAACCTATAAATATATTGTTTAAGTGTGACTGATCCCTTGTTGTTTTACACACCATTAAAATGTTATTATAAACATTCATTATCCCTCTAATTTACCAGATTTATTTTGCTTGGGACAGTTTTGTACCTTTTTAAAAAGTAGTTTTAAATTCATAAAAAGCCACAGTGTTGAATGGTGTAGTGTCGATTCGCTCGTAGAAAAAAACTACACTAAAGAATACCTAATTTACTATTGTTAAATTCTGAAAGTTGGTTAAACGTATTTTTAATTTATAGAAGTAATTTATTCTTGATTTAACAACACAATTGTTGATTCTAAACAAAATATTTTATAGAATAAGAAAACTTTAAAAAAAAATTCATTACACTGCCTCCTAAAATATTATGATTTAACTATATTTTATTTTATATAAACTACTATGTTTTGTAGACGAAAAAAAAAACGAATAACAGGGGACCATTACTTATTCAGACGAGAAGTGTTTAAGAATTCATTATACTGGAATAAATAGCAGAGGGTAAACAACTCATCTCAAAGATTATGTTAATACTACACCTGGGCTCCTACACCCACAGACGTTAAGGTAAAGTAAGACAACACTAGATCTAACTAGAAATAAAATAATATTTAATTTAAACAATTTTCTTTTAAATTCAAACGCTGCACAAAACATTGAAGACAAACAAAAATAGCATAAGAAGCTACTTTAAGTGATGAAAATAAACTAGTCACAAGCTTTTTTAACACTTGAAAATTATTTTAAATAAATAAAATCAAATAGATCTGTACAAAAAATTGTGATGAATCATTTAAAAAAATAAAATAAAAATAACGATCAGGAAAAACCTTAGTTAAAACTCAGAACTCAGTAAATTCTAGGTTATGCAAGTTTTAAATTCACTCACCGAAACTTCAGATTAAAATACTATTAATCATACTTACCAAAAATAAGGAAAGATAACAATCAAACTAATAAACAGTGACCAACTGGAAAATCGTACTCACCTGAAACAGATAGAAAAATTAACTTAGATTTAAATAGTATTAATAATTAAGGAGATACAGTCATATAAAGAATTTCAGAATAATATAAAAAATAGGTTCTGCTCGTCTAATAAGAAATTAACCTGCCATAACTGATGTAACATTAATTTGCTAATTTCTACATCGTAAATAAAAAACTTTTTATTTTTTATAAACATTTTTTTTTTTATTTCACAGGGCACAATTAGCTAAGAAAAAAAAATGAAACTTGGAGAAATTCTTATTTTATCTTGTCTTATGAAAAATATTCTCATTGTTAATTCACAAAACCATTTCTATTTTAGAGTAAATTAAATAACTAATGTAATTATTAAAAAAAACAAAAAGTAAACAACAATATTTTAAAATAAAAATCTTTATGAATAATGTTCAAATCAAAAAGTAAACTAACTATATAGATATTTCCACAATAAAAACTGATTTTAGATTTCAATATACTCAAGCCCAAAAAGCCACTGGAACACCCTTCCTTATACAGTCATATTTCCCGCATGCCAATCATAAATAAAATCCTAGAAAAACTGCTGCAACGCTTGTATCTCATGCTACATTCCAATCACATGATCCCGGATCATTCTGGATTCCGAACATCGCATTCCAAAATCCAGCAATTTCATCGTGTGATGGACGTCGTCTCCTCCACTTTAGAGTGCCGATGTACGGGAACTTTTCTGGACGTAGAAAAAGCTTTTTGACCGATTCTTGCATCCGAGACTACTTTACAAACTCTTTAAATTCCTATCTTCTACATACTTCCTTATTATCCGCTCCTATCTCAGTGATAGAACCTTTTAAGTTAATCATAACTTTTCCTATTCTTCCTTCTTTAACAAATCTGCCGGTGCTCCTCAAGGAAGTATCCTAGGTCCCTTTACACGGTGCGCTACCCATCCTAGCACCGTCCTCAACACGTATGTTAATGAAACATGTGTGTTATCAGTGAATAATGATCCTTTATTGTCTCCAAAACACTCCACCCCCATATTAGGAGCCTTCAAGAATGGTGTCGAAATTGGAGATTTAAAATAAATCACGTCAAATAATATTTACCCTTCGTAGTTAACATACTAATTCTTGTCCTACAGTATCCTTTATTAATATTCCACTGATTCCATTTCAACAGATCCTCTACCAAGGACTTCAGCTGGACAAACTACTTACTTGGAACCCACATACAAGACTAAAACAATAAGAAACTGCCGGTTGATTTCGACTTGTTCAACATTTACTAGATAAACGTTCAAACCTTCCGGTTAGTTACAAGATACTCATTTACATGACACTAATTAGAACTATTTGGACATACGGAGTTGAGTTCTGGGGCTTAACTAAACCTTCTATTTCTTCCCGTATCCAATCCTTACAATCCAATATCCTAAGAAAAATACACAATGCCCCTCAAGAATAGGTTGGTAACCTGTAGGATAATCTTCCTTTCTGCCCTAGTTGGACTACACAAGGACGTTTAACCCAAATATTTTGAATTAAAAAAAAAATAAAAATCACATGGTCTGAGATACATTCAGAAGTAAAAAAAAAAGACCAAGTTAAAAAAAAAATTAATTGATTGCTGACGTTACGAATATGTTTAGCCCAAATAAAGAAACAATTATTTTTGAATTTTTTAAAAAATAAAAATCACATGGTCTGAGATACATTCAGAAGTAAAAAAAAAAAAGACCAAATTAAAAAAAAATTAATTGTTTGCTGACGTTACTGCTTACACGGCAAGCCTTCTTCTAGGCTATAACAAAAACATATGTAAGTTTTCCTATTTATTCTGTTAATCACCATTCTTAGGTAATTCCTGTTTTTGTTTTAATAGTCCTGAAGAAGGCTTGCAAAGAAGGCCGAAACGTCGGAACAACATTAAAAGCTTTTCCAACTTGAATATGTTATTGATAATTTGATCTTTATCTCTTGTTCTTAGGGTTTCATATTACCAAGAGTAGATTGTATAACATTCGATATATTCTCAAATAATTACACAGGCTAGTAACTCTGGATATTAATAGCTAACTAAAGATATTAATTTTTACTGAAGGCACAATTTATTTGTTAAAATAATAAATAAAAAGAAACTAATTTTTAAATATAAATTTGTAGCTCCATTAAAGCTCAGAGTAACATATAGAACTCGTTTGTAATATATTTTAGAGGTAGTGAAAAAACAAGCGGTAATAAAACCTCGGAAAACTATGTTATAGCTCGACTGAATAATATTTAATTACAACGGCTCCAGGAGTCTAGGCCAAAACTGTTAAACTCAGGGTTCGGACTATTATGTTATTATTGCTGACAGTTATTTATAAATAAAAATTATAAATACTTAAAAATAATTATTGAAGAAGAGTCTAGGATAGACTGGCGAAGCCTAGGGTTCCAATTAGTAGAAGCGGCAGATTGGTATCGTGGCTTCGGGGCGGCTGATAAATTCCACAGTAGCTGTTCGGAATTTAATTTAGCGGCCGCTGTACAATACAGGCAGGATGAGTTACTTAAACAAGATTTAATATACCTTAGGTACCTAAAATTGTTTATGTCATTAAGTTATAATACAGATTATAAACAATAAAATACATGAATGATTTATTTATTAAGAATTTATCAAAAATGAAATATTTTGAAACCAAATGTTGGAGCAGCAAAAATATTCTATTTTCAAATATTCTTTCATGGTTTACCTAGATAGAAGAGAATTTTGACAAATTTTTGAAAACAATAGATTTTTTTATTCAATATTATTTTTTCGAAAATATTTTAGATTTAAAACTTACAAGGATTCGTTTTGACTTGTTACTCACAGATTTGAATGTCGATGTTTATGTAAATAGCAGGGACCTGTAATAGTGCAAAACTAGAGTTATAGCCGCTAATGAGCACTGGAAACCGAGAAAAAAAAATCTAATATGAAATTCACGTAAAATTATTTCTCTATCTTGTATGAGAGCTGAGAAAAAAAAATAAAACGTGATTTTCATACTTGATTTTTTTTCTAGGCTCCCAATGCTCATTAGCGGCTATAACTCTAGTTTTGCACAATTATAGATCCATACTACCCACACAAAAGTCGGCATTAAAATCTGTGAGTTGCAAGTCAAAACGTCTCCATGTTAGTTTAAAAAACATGAGTTAAAAGTGAATCATGACACTAATATTAATTACGTAAGGTGATCATAAAAAAAAAGTAAGAAAATTTTAACCGAAATAAAAATATTTTAAATTAAATCTTATTAAAAGCCTGTTAATTATGCATAAGAATATGAATTGAAAAGTTTTTTCGAAAGAAACAATACAACGAAACAAAATATAGGAACAATACAAAATATAACACAAATCGGTATATACCTAACAAAACATATACTATTGTAGGTTTCAATGTTTTTTTTAATTTATTGTTCTTAGTTGTTCCAACAGAGTGTAAAGTGAAAATTTTTTTTATTTCGTATTTTCAAATGATTTTTGTATTCTCTATTTTATTTAATTTTTCTCCACTGTACGGCAGAGATATATTTTAAGTTTTGATTTATGTATTATTTTAACGTAGGTAGATACTGATCTATTGATTTTGGTACGCATATACTCTTTTTTCTTCGTAGCAAACATAAAATAAAATAAATTTTATAAAAATAATATCAATATTGTAATGAATTACGTATCCATGATCTAGATTTGCATCACAAAATAATGAAACACGATATAAATATATAACATTTATAAACAAAATATAATACCTTTATAACTTTTGTTTTGCTGTTAATAATTTTTATAACACCAAATAATAATAATGCTAACAACACAAGCCTCATTGCTAATCAGACTATCCACACTACCTAGTGCTAGTCTTGTGTACACATAAGACTACACCCTAATACCTTAACAAATATATGACAGAAATGGACACATCCTTTATCATCGAGAACAGCAAGCAGAGACTGAAAAGAACTTAGATGAGAAATCTACTTGCATGAACAAGTATGAAGATTAAAGCCAAGGACTGTATACCTTAGGGAAACGCCCCTTATCATGTTTTCTTTTTTCTTTTTTTTTTCTTCTTACATCCATTAGCTGATTATGATTTATGTATTTTACCGATGTCTTTCTTATGTAAGTGAAAAAAATATATAATAATATACATAACTAATTTCATCATTAGATAAGTTATTTATATTAATTTATGATTTTCATTGTTATGAATTATTTAGGCATAGTAAATAAATAAAAATTATTTTGTTTGTTCCAACTACTTTATTTATTAAATTTAAACATAAACATTCATAATTGTTCAAAGTGATTTTATTGAGCATAAAGATAGATACGGCATATTTCTTCAACCTCGATTCGATGCGGATAGATTTTTGGAATTTTTTAGTAATGATTACTCTGATTTAGTTTAGATATTCCACAACAACTAAGTATTAGATGGTTGTTCTCCATATTACGGAAGAGGTCCACGACAATGACTAAATGCTAATTATCCCGATCAGTGACTTGGCCTGCTCGCACATCAGACCTGACACCAATGGATTTTTTTGTTCGGGGTGACACTAAACAAAAAGTCTATGCAATACCGATAAATGACCTTAATTCATTATGAAGGAGGATAATCGAATCTAGTGAAACAACAATATATAACCAGTGTTCTGCCACTGCTGCTGTTGAAGAAAGTTGCCGAGCCTGTCTTAATGCTAAAAGAAATCACTTTGAACAACATTAAATACTAATGTCCATGTTCACATTTAAATAATAAAATAGTTGGGGCAAATAAAATTTATTTATTTACTATGCCTAAATGATTCATAACAATGAAAATCTTAGATGTAAACATCTTGTAAACAAAGCTTTTGCGGACACAGCTCCATAGGAAAATGTTTTCTAGTTTTCAGATGCTTCGTTCAAATTTTCAGTTTGGCCACTTAACCATGGAATATATCATAAAAATAAAATTTTTAACATCCAAAATCTTTTTTTTTTATTATAACAATTTACTGAAATTTACAATTGTACAAAATATATACATCAAACAAATGTGCTGTTAACTATCACAATAACGTGATAAAACTTGAAAAGAACTACTCATCAGTAGCACTTTAATAAAAATTCTACACTAGAAGGTCACTCTGGGCCATCTTCTTTTCAGACGCCTCGGAGGATTATCGGGAATGGAGTGGGAAGCAAGTTGAGAAACTAATAGATTTGAGTGGTTATGGAGCTTACTATGAAAGGATAGGTATCTGGTGTGGGCTAAATCAGCAACATATGGAACATTAAGATCTTTATGGATAAGTTTATTGGTGTCAAAGTAAGTAGTTGGTGTCAAAGTAGGATTTTTCGAACGATTTTGGATTGTAAGGATTGGATACGAGATGAATTTGATGGTTTAGTAGAGCCCCAAAGCTCAACTCCGTTCGTCCAAATAGGTCTGACAGTTATGTAAATAAGTCTATTGTAATGAATTGGGAGCTTTGATCTTTGTCTAGTAAATGTTGAAGTAGTCTGAAACAACGATCTAAAATCTTAAAAATGGATAAGGGTATAGAAACCTAATTATTATAAATAATTAATAATTATTATAAACCTATTTATACTCTTCTAAATAACACCATAAAGCACGACTGAACAAAACCATGACCTTAAATCCTACAGCAGCCTGTTGCCCGTGCCCCCATAATGTACTGTTAGATCGTAAAGGCAGCGGAACTGATAGGATACAGAGGAGTACAATCGATATGCAACAGAGCTGAGGCATAGCTGTCGCTGGAAATAAAGCCACTCTTATCAGCTGGAGGAGTGCCAGGGCTCTGCCGTTGGGTGGATTTACGGAGCATAGGGGAGAGGATATTTTCAGAGTCTCAATGGGGAGTGATTCAACAATGGTTTGCCAACTTACACCTGAGTAGTTTATGTGTTAATCAACTCTATTATGGTATAAATTTTGGGAGCATAATGAATTCAGTTACTGGCGTATAATTACAAGGTAACATAAAAATTTCCTAAAAGAATAACAAGTAAAATTTACATTGAAATATAAGAAAAAATTCAATAGAGAAAACAAAAAGAAAGGGAGACATCAAAGAAAAAATATATAATAATAGTAGAATTATTTTAATGTGTGCCAAATAAGATTATTTCACCTTTTAGGCCACTAATATTATACATTTTGTCAAGGAAAAGGTTACATTTTTTTACAATTTACTATTCATATTAAGTATTCATGTTGCGGCATACATCCTCTACATGATTAATATAATTTTATTTAATAATAAATAGCCCTTAAAATTCAAAATTTATATCTAAACAGTAGGAAAAATAAGAAAGAATAAAACTCATAACAAAAAATAATAATAATAATCAAAAATAAATAAAATAAAAATAAATCAATCACAATAGCTTATGTTTATATATTTTACATCATATCATATAAAAAATATGAATAGAATGAAAATTACAAAAATGTATGTATAATAACATCCATTTTTAGTATGGAAGTATGGATTAGCGTACTTAATTACATAGAAAATATTTAGTCGGACACGAACTAGGGTACGGTACAGTGGCCTTTAGTTGTTCACATTTCCGAAAATATGTAATTTCAATTTTTTTTTTACTATATTTAACCGCAAATAAATACTAGAAACTAAATCACCAAAATTTATTTTTAATTTGGTTGAATATAATATAATATTGATAAAAACAATATCAATGAAAATAATCATAATCCTAAACAAACACCCAGCTGAAATACAATACCAGATTACACATTCAAACATGTTATAATCTAAAGATTACTGCCTGATTATTTAAATAGTGCGATACAATCAGGAGTGTGGTTACACAGCGATAGCCCCAGGTCAGGCGTTGCATAATTTCAACTATAGTTATAATCTATCGTTTAATTAAAGCTATTATTGAATAGGGGTGCAAGCAAAACTGTTACACTAGACCTACCCATTATAGAAAAACTAAAACTCCTATTTATGAAACTAGTAATAATTTAAACAATACAACGATAAGCAACATAAAATTTAAAGTTTGATCAATTTAGCTTATGCAAACACAAGCCATAAGTCATTTTTTCCCAAATTTACAGTAGACAAAAAAACTGATTTATCCAAATTATTATTACCACCCAAATATAGCAAAACATTATTAACATGATTTCCTTGATTTATACGAAAAATGAGAAACTTACGAGTGTCTCTATTTAGATGGTGTATGACATGGAAAACAGTCAACTTCCAGAATGTGGACAAAAGAATCCATTTGTGGCATGTTGAAAAAACTAGCTATAGCAATGTTTGCCTTTATTTATTTTTTATATATTTTATATTTTTTTAATCTTGGCTCAGAAATGGATCCAGAGCAAAATTTTACGTAAAAGATAAGGTCTAACTAGTTGTATCCATAAAGTGACATAACGAAGCACATGTAGTTACTTAAGCGTAAATAGGTATATTATCTTAAAATACAGAAAAATTAACACATAATTACGTTTATTTCGATATACGAAGTTTTTTTCAGAAATTATGTTTCCAATCCAAATACAAGACTAAAACGACAAGAAGCTGCACGTCGATTTCGACTACTTCAACATTTACTAGACAAACGTTCAAAGCTCCCAATTAAAAACAAAATACTCATATACATGACTGTGATTAGACCTATTTGAACGTATGGAGTTGAAGTTTGGGGCTCCACTAAACCATCCAATTCATCTCGTATTCAATCCTTACAATCCAAAATCCTTCGAACAATCCTAAATGCCCCTTACTTTGTCACCAATAAACTTATCCATAAAGATCTTAATGTTCCATATGTTGCTGATTTAGCCCAAACCATGTATCTATCCTTTCATCGTAAGCTCCATAACCACTCAAATCCGTTAGTTTCTCAACTTGATTCCCACTCCATTCCTGATAATCCTCAGAGGCGTCCTAAACGAAGATGGCCTAGAGACCTTCTAGTGTAGAATTTTTAATGAAGTGCTACTGAGGAGTAATTCTTTTCAAGTTAAGCATGTTATTGTAATCGTTGTCAATACATTTACTTGATGTATGTATTTTGTACAGTTATAAATTTCAATAAATGTATATATAAAAAAAAAAATTATACGAAAAATGAGAAACTTACTTAGTGTCTCTATTTTGATGGTGTTTGACATGAAACACAGTGACTCCCAGCATGATTCTATTTTTGGCATGTTGAAAAAACTGGCTATAGCAGGAAGTAGCTTTATTTTATTTTATTTTTTTTTTAATCTTGGCTCAGAAATGGATCCAGAGCGAAATTTTACGTAAAGGATAAGGACAAGGATATAAAAAAATTATACGTAAAGGATAAGAATATAAAAAAAATTATGTTTCCACATTTTTTCAGGGGAAAAAAAATATTTATGTGAAAAAAAAGGTACACCTTGGAATACACGTTGGAAAGCATGATCTTTTAGCAATTTTTAAACATATTCACTTTTCAAATCCTACTCATAGAACCAATAGAAACTTATTTATATAGAAGAATTCTATTTCTATATAACAGCATTTGTTCACAATATCTATCCCTAAATTCCCAAGGGAACGGTAAATCCTAACCTTTTGGAGAAACTGAAATAAAAAATAATATCTGGAATATGACTTTCTAGAAAAATAATATTTTACATATGAAATGCAGCGTAAGTATATTTGCCATGTTTATTGTTTTCATTTTTATTAATGAACGAAAACAAAACAATAACGTTGACATAGTTTTTTAAAAAGTTTTTTGTATTTTCTTTTCTTTTAATATTATTTAAGTCCGTATAGATACATTCAAAGAGAGAAATATTGTTTTGTATTTACGGTTTTTAGGTGTTTTTTTTGGTGGGTGGGAATATCATTGAAAATTGTATGTATATATGAGGAACAAAGTAAAAAAAAAATTATATTATATTATAGTGTTTCAATAAATTCATAAAGTTAAACATTGCAAAGCATTGCCGGGTCAGCTTGTACGATTACAAAAAATATGTTTACAATAATTAATAACTCTTAAAAAAAAAAAATTAACAAAAATTATAGAACAATAATAAGTAATGTATCCTGCCTACACCAATAGGGAACACAGCTAAGTCATACTGAAAGGGCCGTAACTTCAGATTAGGACTTGGACTTTCCCAGGGCATCCATACATCAAGATGATGTATTGCAACGCTAAGTGTACCCTGTCAGGGACACAAAATATATACATAATTCAAAACAAAACTCTGTAGCATTAACATTCTATTAAAGCATGCTAGAAACATAAAAGTTAATAAATATTCCAAGCAACACGAAATTATGATTAACTCAACAGAAAAGAATATTTACTAATAAAAATTCCAAACGAGCTTCAAAAGATGTTATGCTTTTTAAATTATATTTAATATATAATTTTCATCCAGAAAAAAAACAAAAATAAAACTTCCTAATTGGCTTGTTCCTCCTTAAGGATAGATAAGTTCAGGGATCCCTGAGATGAACGTATGTTTTATATACAGAGTATGATTTGTATTTTTAGTTTTATTTTATTTTCATTTTTAATATTATTATTATTGTTGTTATTTATTTCAATTTGAACATTATTTGAGGATTTTTGTTGTCGTTTTTTTTTTTAATCCTACGTTTAGAATTAAATGATTCATCGCCAACCATATCACATATTGCCCTTATATAAGGACGATAAAAAAAGAAACCCTTTGCCAGTATTAACTACCGACATTTCATGTGTACACATTTCTACGACAATTTCTCGTTAAAAAACTATAATATGAGAGGAGTGAATATTAAAAAAAACAAAACAATTTGATACGTTTATGAATAAAATTAGTAAAGTCAAAAAGCAAATTAATGAATATTGTTTCCAAGAATTTCTGTCAAAAACTCCGACAAGGTTCATTTAGCCTGTAATAGTAGTTGTAAACTCCCCCGTCAAAAGTATCGCAACACTTTGAATTCCCTCCCTTCATTTATTGATATTCACAACATTACAAAATAACATACATCAAGTGTGTTGATAGTGAATACGATGACATGTAAATAACTTGTGAAGAACTACTCACTAGTAGCACTTCAATAAAATCTACTACACTAAAATGTCTCTAGCCCATCTTCTTTTCAGACGCCTCGGAGGATTATCTGGGATGGAGGGGGAAGCAAGTTGGGAGACTAGTGGATTGGAGTGGTTATGGAGCTTACTATGGATGGATAGGTATCTGCTGTGGGCTGAATCAGCAACATATGGAGCATTAAGGTCTTTATGGATGAGTTTATTGATCACACAGTAAGGAGAATTGAGGATTTTTCGAAGGAGTTTGGATTGTAAGGATTGGATACGCGATGAATTGGATTAAACCATCCCCAAGATCCACAAAGCTCAACTCCGTACGTCCAAATGGGTCTAACCACAGTCATGTAAATGAGTCTTTTGTACTTAATTGGTAACTTTGAACGTTTGTCAAGTAAATATTGAAGTAGTCGAAAACGAGTTTATCGTTGTTGAAATCTAAAACTTGAAATATTTGAATGTTATAAAAAAGTATTTTTTTTTCATAATAAAGAAAGGTTCTGAAGTCTATAATAAACATTCCTAAACTAGACATAAACAATTTTTATTAAAATAAATTACAATATTTCTTCCGATTAACCAAACTGTTAGTAACCTTTTTAAATATTTTAAAATTTTCATTATTTTACAATTTTAAATTTTAAATTTTAAAATTATATTTAATAAGACATATGACCCCCTCTGGCTTGAATGGCTGCTTCCACTAGTCTTGGCATACTTGTAAATAACGAAACAAATGATAAACATGGACTGAAGGAAATTTGAAATAAAAAATAATCCAAAATTCCATTGTTTGTTATTAACAGGGAAAAACATTGATGTGTCTAAAATCCTTAATGTCTTACGTTTAATAAATAATATTAATATGAATATAAACCAAGTATGGATTAAGGTAAAAACCATGAACATATCGAGAATTATGGCTGTTGCAATACTTTTGACGGGTAGTTTAGTTTTATCTTATTTTGACCGCCATCATCGTGGAACTTATAGAATTTTATAAAATCATTATAAATTATAGAATTTTATAAATTTATTTTACTTATTATAGAATTTTTATTTTTTAGAATTTTAAAAACTATTATTTTTACAATACATTACAATACGCCTAAGGACCCCTAAGCCAGAGATTCTGGCGCTTTCATCCCGTCGCTTCACTGGTTCGTGAGTCAGTAGAGAAGTTTTAAATATAAGGTTCATTTAATTGATAAAAATAGTCATCTATCAAAGGTAAGGATATCTTGTTACAAGGCCAACGGGTCTGAAAGCAGATATCCCAAAACCATTCTTAATTGCTAGTTTTCTCCCCCCCCCCCCCCCCCCCCAATGAAGTGTACCCACTATATAGAGACTGAGTGTGCCCAAGCTGATCTATGAATGAAATAACAGAATTTAAATTTTTAGCTTTGTAGATAATCATAATGATAATAGATAATTAATAGGTTCCTATATAACAGAAGATATTATTCTAATTATTACACCACAAAAACCACACTCCTTAATTAGGTCGTACAATTTCAATATTATTTCAACGATAATAGTAGAGAATAATATTAAAAACACATATAAATATACAATAACAACATGCAGGAAATGAGTAAACAAACATCGATATCTATAGAGGTAAGGAATACAACAATAATAACAGATAATAATAGTAATAATCAAAGCATGTAATGATAATAATAGATAATAGAGCTATATTTAGTCACCTATATATAGATAATATTGTACATAATATTAAGCTTACTAAAATTTTTTGAGTTTCTTTCATTATTCAAATGATTTAATCTCAAAACATAATAAAAAATTTTCAATATAAAAGTAAGAAACATATTTTCTATAATATTTTCTCTGGAAAGGTAGATGTCTCGTTAAAATTCCCCCGCGAATCGAATCGCTTTAAAAGGACACCTGACGAAACGGAATACAAATCAATGCTAAAAGCTAAGAAACCTGTGAAAAGTTTTACAGAGCAAAAAAAGGCTTGACAGAATTCTTTCACAGGGGGAAAAAAAAAAACGAAGGGGCCCCTTATCTTGGAGGGACAGGTAAGAAATGGACTGGAAAAGTCGTCCGTCGATAAGTGGCGTAACAGTGGAGAATACTCGCAAAAAATTTAACGTCATTTTAAAGTTCCTGTTAGACTTTGACAAACTTCGAGAATATTTTACAGAAAAATTAATTATTCAACCACAAACTGGGATTATCAGTTCCCATGGACGTTGTTCGTCCCAAAAATTTTCGATTCTCGATACCTTTGATTACTATTAAGTATAAATCGACTAATATGAATTACATAATTAGGGATCACAAGACAATCATAAACGTTAAACAGTTCCTGAAAATCGATTCCCGAAAAACGGGATCGATTTTGGATAATCGATTCTCGACCATTGGGCACGACTTATCCCTAGTTCGAAGCATTATTAGATAATAAAAATTACAAAATTAACCGAAAACATATACTTCAATGAACCAATATATGTCTAGTCCATCCCGTTCTTGAAGTACAGGGCAACATAACATTACCATAGCAAATATTACTATTTTTATTTTAATAATTCATAATATACAATAATGATACTGATATGATATATTTGCGGTATTATTATTATGTTCGGTGCTACTGCCCTCCAAGAACAAGTAGTCCAGTTAAAAATATGCGATTATGTTTTACTTCAGAACTTCGTTAGTCGTTAGAAGAAAAACATACTAAAAATTCCAGCACTTTTGTCGAACATTTGTTTCTAAGGCCCTTCACGATCATTTATCAGAGAAAATGTCAGAATCAAAGTTGTAGAGTATTAAATGTACTTTAATTTCATGTTTATGTTTCAGGCACTTAAATCAAATGTTTGAAAAAAAGTTGGGTAATTTTTTTTTTTTTTCATAAATTATCGATTTTTAATAACGTATATCTTGAAAACCATTATAAGTTCGACAAATATGTATTGATTCAATTTTGAATAAAATTAAATTAGCTTTAATTTTTATTTGAAACATATTTTTTTGGAGTCCACCATTTTCGAGATATAATCCAAAAACCCAAAAATGGCTCCTTCCCCCCCCCTCTCCTACCGTAAGTTCACTTCCCAGGTGTGGAGACTCTCAGTATGTTCATCTTCAAACTCCTCCTAACGAAGCTATGGGGACAAAAATAATAGCATATTTCATGCACTCTACACCCCTCATTTCAGCACACATTGGCTGGACTACAATGCCTTATCACAAACAGCATGCTAAGCTAGTCTATAGGCAGCAACATTCCTCCATCATGTCATCCAACCATCTGATTCTCTAAAGACCTAGTCAACGAGCTCCTCCAGGTTCTTCATAAAGTAGTTTCCTGGGGAGACGGTGGCTACCAACACGTTCCAGATGGCTGAGCCATATACTGTATATTGTATACAAAATATACAATAAGTAAATGAGCCATAAATGGTTACTTTGGCATTTCAATAACTTGTAAGTAACTAACCATACTTCAATAAATGTTCTACATTAGAAAGTCCCTAGGCCATCTTCTTTTCATGCGCCTAGGAGAGTTGTCAGGAATCGATTGAGAATCAAGTTAGGAGACTAGTGGATTCGAGTTGGTATGTAGCTAAAATGAAGGGGTAGGCGTCTAACGTTTAGATCGTTATGGATAAGTTTATTTGTGAAATAATTATGAGTTAAGAGAATTTTGCGAAGCATTTTGGATTTTAAGGATTGGATACAAGAAGAATAGGAAGATTAAGTGGAGCTCTAAAGCTTAACTCCGTTTGTCCAAAGTTTCTAATTATTGTCATGTAGAATTCTTATGTAACTAATTAGGAGCTTTAAAAGCTGGTTAGCAATAGGTTTCTTATTTTATAATTAGGTAATAATGGTTGTACCTGGAATTTATGCAGGCAGACATTTGTATCATTTCATTACACTTCACTGATATTCTTAAGTAACATAAATAACGATAAATGTGTAACGATACTCGTGTAAAATATCGATAAATAACCCCATACATGAAGGTTAAGATGGATAAACCAAGGTTCTTCCTCGCTGTTTCACAGTTATTAAAACCAGTGGAGATTAGGAAAATTAAAGACGCCATTAATGTTATTTATACAACTGACCATTGACACAAGTAGAGAAACTGAACGGGAAAGATATAATTAGAGAAAACTGAATCACAATGCTATCTGTGTGATTAATATCCTAGACACAGGACAAAAGACTGAAAGAAGATAAGGATAAAAATACATATTTGTGAGGAGTATATTGGAGTGGGGGGAAGGTGTAGGCACCAACTTAAAACCATTAATCAATCATTAAACCGGCAGACCGTGCCGCTGAGATAAAGCTAATACGTCTCTTTCAGTGAAGAACCGTTCAATACAGCTCTCCTAACTTGGCCTCCGAGATAAGCTTTTATCGATTTTATTTATTTTATTGTCGCCAGTAAAAAGATTTTTATTTATCCCGATATAAAAAATATCGAATATAGATTTTTTAATCTAGCTTTCCCTTTTAAAAGTTGGGAACAGACTTGGTTAGAGTTCATCAGGCCTAATAAAAACCAAGTTTAGTAAAGAATATTAAAAATCTAGTAGAAGCGGCAAATAATTCAATAAAAAGATTAATCGAATATTTATATACTTAGTTCGGCTAGTAATTAATACTGATAAAACTAAATATATGGTTAGTACAATAGAAGAAAGAGTGAACATTTTAGGAATGCAGATATTTCCGGGGTAAAGTTTAATCACCTTGAGCATTTCAAGTATATATGGTCTATTATATCAAGAAAAAGTGGAATTCAAGAGGAAACAAGGACTACGTTAAAACCCAGAATGCTTGTTATTTTTTTATTACAAAACTACTCAGTTCGCGCTTACTCTCGAAAAATTAAAAAAAAATTAGGATATATAAGACTATTATAATACCAACAGTTTTTGACGGATCAGAGAGGAACAACGCCTTTAAGTTTTTTAAAAATACTACTGCGTAGAATATTTGTCCAAAAAAAAGTTGAAGAAACCGGAGAATTTAGAAAGCTTCATAATGCTTAACTGCGCGAGTTATAGCCGGTAAATATAGTTCAAGTAATAGCAGCGCGACGGTTAAAATGGGCATGTAAAGTCCTTGAGTTTAGTAATGATCGAATTCCGAAAAAATGATAGGTTTTGAGCCGTCGAGTAAACGTCCGAGGGGTAGACCAAGACATAGATGGGAGGACTGCGTCATGGCCGACTTGGGAGATTTGGGTTTTGGAGGAGTGGGTTGGAGGTAGGTGTGTGGTCGGCGGTTGGTGGTGTCAGCATGGAACCTTCGGGTTCGATAAGTCTTTATTCATTTATTATAAGAATGTTGAAGTAGTTAAATTGTTGTTTTCGATCCTACGTGCTTAAATTAAAATAAGAAAGGCACGTTATCCTTCTTGTTACCAAACCATTCTAGCTAGAGCGGGAGATGAAATGGATTCAAGTCTTATCAATAAGCTGTTGAAGCCGAATTTTATTATGTTATGAAACTTTTTAAAAGCTTTGTTAATTAATAGTTTAGTGCTCATATTATTTCTTTTCTTTTCGTATATCAATAAATAAATAACGTAAATCAGACTTTCGTTTTTTTTATATAATTAACTCTTTGAAAGAAGAAACGACATTAGAAGAAAGGGGTCCCTGTCCCTAATTTATAGTTGGGAGGGTCCTAGCGTTAATTGAACCAGGATGCTCTGGAGAGAGGAGCCATGAGGAGGGGGAGATGGGGAAGGGGAGGGAATTGGTAATCACCTCGATAACTTTAAGACCAACACTGAGTATCTTAATTTTGTTTTTTGTTTTTACTTACTTTTTAATTCTCCTGAAGTGTATACTATTCTTTACTAAACTTGGTTTTTATTTCCGTAAGTTAGAAGTAGTGTTTGTCAAGACAAACAAGACTGTTCTCAATTTATTCCACAGAAACTGCAAAACATGAACTTCTATACCTACAATTTTATTTACTGAGATCTGTATACTTACTAGACCGTTTTATTAGTTTCTATCAATATCTTCCTAATCATTTGGTTGGTAATAGATCCCACCTTAAGTCTTAAATCGTTCTTTGTGAGGTATGCATCGCCGTCGTGATCAATTTTTGTTTTAAAAACTATATGCCATGAGCTCATTTCATTTAAAGACAAAATAGAAATCATTACGTGGCTAAATAAAAGTGAATCGGGTCAGACATTAGCTGTCGATTTCAAGATTGGTAAATCAACAATAACGGGAATCAAAAATAATTCTAATTCAACCATCAGGTAACCCTATAATCTTTACAGTGAGATGCGCAGCTTGAGTTGTAAAACTTTGTACAAAAACGAAAAGTGAAATGTTGGAAGATGCTGTTTACACATATTTAAAAAAAAAAAAAAAGAAAAGAAAAAGTCGACTATCCAAACTACCCCTGACAAAATTATTTCGGATAATCGACGCTCTACTGTACTTAAATTTTAAGCAGGTTGGAAAATATTCGTCTCCTACCTCCGCATTGCACACAAAACAATATACGAATTTTCTTTAATGCACCCAATATTTAATGAAATTCGTATTATTTAAGAGTCGTAAAATTCACGGAAACATTTAGTAGAGTATCAACAAAATTAAATAAATTTCTGTTCTATGAATCGATTAGATCATGGTACATGCGGTGTCTTTTCTGGTTTTAATTCATAGATTGTATACCTAATTTTTTTTTTTAATACAAAAGTAATCTAATTTTGACGTGATATTATCTAATAACAATGAACGTGTCGTTCGTAGAAATATGTTTGTATTCATCGGTGCGTTATAAACGGGAAATTGGAGAGTTACAACGATTAAACTTCCATTCAAAAATTTCCCACTGGGACCGGTGCCCTGGTAAAAAAGTGTAATCTAAATCCGGTAAATCGTTATAAACAGGAGCGTTATATCCAAGTTTTATTGTATTTCTATTTTGATTTAAGAATACACACAAAATAAATATATACTTAGACAATATAACGAATCAATAGGGCCAGTAAATCACATTGTATCTCACTGACCCAATTCCTTCAAGAGCTTCAAGATTGATGGCAATCAGAAGAGGCCTTAGAATAAGACGCTCGATGAAAGTGAACTCCGCCTTTAAGGGCAATCATTGAGGAGAAGAGGTCGAGCATTGTCTGCTGATGAATTCTATCAGATCATTGCGAGGATTCTATTTGTAATTAATATTGATATGCTAAATAGCTTCTTGTAGCATCTAATAGGTTTAGTTTTTATAAGTAATGATTATTAAATGAGAAAATTAACAAGGTTTCGCAAATAGGCTACGTAAACTCAGTAATTTTTTTGGTAGAAAATACATTAAAAAAATATTAGATATGGTAGACAAGTTCCAAAGGGTTTAGGAGTATATGCCTCATAAACAAGGGGGAAAATAATAATAACTAATAAAAATAAAATTTACAGCGTAAAAAAATAAAAATATAATCGGTAATGAAGTAAGCTGAAGAATTAAAAATCGATGATTAAAATTGTAAAATTCGGAAAATATCAATTTTTCGCACAATGGGAATGTATAAATTTCTTTGAACTTAATATATAAAATTCAGCTTCGAATTCCCAAATACACTAGAACCAACAAAATTTGTTATGATTTCTAAGATCAAAAATTTTATTTTCAATTCAGCAAAACTTTTCCACTTAAATTATGATAAATATTTGAACTTGAATAAAAATAATTAATAAATTCTATCACCAGAACCAGGTTATCTTAAATCTAGAAGCAAATGAAATTTCATAATCAATGGGAAAAATTAAATTAAATATTGACACTTAATATTACAAAAAAAAAAATGTACAATGGCCCGTTTACACTGTCCGAGCATTCGCCGCAAACAGGAGTGATGAATGACGCGATGAAAGGCCCAAGCGATTGCTTGTTCGTGCTAGGCCCTGATCCGCCCGATGTCGGTTTTCCGGCGAATCATCAAAGGGACGTCCGTTCGCCGCTCGCTCTGTGTAAACACCCGCATTGTGTTCGCCGAATCTAGATCTAGCCTAGCTGTTGAGGGTACACGCCTCCTCTTATTTTGAGTGTGGTAGCTATTGTTTATTTTCAATGTATGTTCATTTAAGATGTGTTCTATTATTTATATTTATTCTCAATTTAAATCCTGTTTTTAATAAGTGGTGTTGTTTTTGGCTAAATCACAATTGATTTTATTGTATTTTTTTTTTTCCTTCAAGGGAATTGTTGAAAAAAGACGACTCCCACATGCGATGACGCCTTTTTTCTTTCTCGCTTTTCCTCCACTAGATGGTCTAGAATGAGAATAGCCGCCGCGGAAACCGCAATTTTGGATAGCCCGGGTGCTATCTATTCGCTGCGAATACATTCGAGCAACTGATCGTCAGAAATGCTCGTGCAATGTTATCAGAGGGCTCGTTTGCGTTCGTGCTCGTTGAAAACCGGCGAATGCTCGTTGCTCGAAGCTCGAGGATGTTCGGGCAGTGTAAACGCACCTTAAGAAAATAAGTTCTTTTAAAATTGTAGGAACAAACATCAAGATAGGCAATCTTAAAAGTTTTATTATAGGAACATCAGCCCATCTGTAGTTGAATTAAAGAAGAAAAAAATTATAATTTTAAAGGTTTACAATAAAACCAATTAATAATGATACATAGCTATAATAAATATAAGATTTATTGTTAAAAAAATTAAATAAATCGTTTACATTAAAAAAATTCCTACACTTATTTTACTAGTGTCTAGAGTAGGAAACATTTTATTTAATTTTTTTTTTTTTTTGGTTCAACAAACCGAAATCAGAATCGGCAGACGCACCGCGAGAAAAGTTAGAAAACATGTGATAAGTGGCAAACATTTACATCGAAATTACATGATTTTATTGTTTATTATTAAAGAACTAGCACTTCCATTCGCCTATATAATGGAGAAAAAGAAAGATAAAAACAAAATTAGCAATTTATTATATTAAATAAGGAGACTAAGTATTATATAAGGGGATTAAAGCAACGATATCTCCCAACAATAATTTTATATTTAAAAAATTATATTTATACAACCATATGGGCGACGTTTCATGGCTTTGCCATATTTTCAAGACCTAAAAAACATAAAATAAAATAAAAACATAGATGACAATTTAATAAAACTGTGTTGTATAATTATTATTCTTTCTTTACTATTTATATATGATATATATAAATATATTATGATATTACCTCAACATTACTTCATTGTTAATAAAATTTAAAAGTCTTGTCAATCATTAACATCCACCAAAACATATTTCTGCAATAATATAAAAATTATTTATTATACATATCATTATTACTGAGGTTGCAAACATTATTATTATATGTGTATACTTGTTTAAAAGTATTATAATTACCTTATTTAATAAAATACCTGAATTATTACTCTAAGGACATTATAATGTGATACCTTGCTTGTATAAATATAATTTTTGAAATATAAAATTAATTTTGGGAGATATCTTTGCTTTAATTATCAATATTAAACAGAACTCATTTTTTGAAGGAAAAAAGGATAATTTAATGATTAACAACAATTTATAGTTCAACTTACTACAGTCAAACTCTGCAAGACAGGATTACACATTATCTGATCAATGGTAACACAGCTAGGCTGTTCGCAGCCGACAAAGCATTCTATTTAAATTACATCCGCACCCCTCAGAAGTCTAAACTCATCCGGCAACAGCAGGTTTTACATCTTAGATACCGTCACTAAAATGGTAACGATAACAATGTTTAAATTTTGTCACAAAATATAAATGTATCTTTTGTTTCTGTAACAACTTTGGGACGCGGATGCCATTAGAATCAGGTGCAGGTGTTACTAAGAGGTCCACTAAAGCGCCAGAGAGAGGTCCAGAAATACCCGGCTAAGTATAGCAACATCGGTTGATGAAGCTAATAGGCCAGCCAGGGTTCAATGGCAACTCTTCTGAAGGATAAAGGAAAATGAAAGGGATCCGCACGTGCTACGCCCAAATATTACTAAAAGGGAGGAAGCATGATAGAAGAAAAAAAATATATATTATTTATCCATTGTAGTGATAAATAGAGGAGAGCTGGGTAAGATATGCATTTTAGAACCATCACCGGGTCCTTAAAAGATAATAAAAGATGAATCAAATCATAATACAGAAGTAAGGAATAATTATAAGCTGTTACGAAAGATATGACATAATGAGCTTGAGGTCATCCAAGAGAAAATAACAAAGAAAACCACTAAGTGACATGACCCTCAACCATTAATCTTTTATTTTTATTAGTCTTTAACGCTACTATAAAAGGATCCAGACAATCCGTAGACGGCAGTAGTCCAAGAGCAGACAAGATGAGAATAGTACTAGTATTTTATGCTTTGGGAGCAGTGAGTCAAGCAGCAGATGTATTCTACACTAAGTATCCAATACAAGAATATCATCCGGCTCAGGAAGTGAACTACCATCCAGAAGTTCCAGTTCATCGTCAGTACCTCTACAAGAATCCTGAGTATCATCATTCTGATGGCAAGGTGGCAGCTGAAAATTACTACGGTAGCGACGGCTTGAAGAAATCCGTTCACGAGGTGCAACAGTCCGCTCTCAAGGCAGTTCATGGAGAAGGCGGAGATCACAAAGTATACGCCGACACAGTCGGGGTATACGGATACGAGGAAGGAGCAGCAGCAAGAAAAACAGCCGGTGAAGGAGTAGTCGCTTCCGGGAAATCGAAGGAATACGACACTACATCGACCAAAGGTTACGGAGAACGGGAACAAGGAGGATTCAAGAACAGTCACAAGACATCCGGTTTTCACAAATCGTACCACAAGGAAGAGTCTGGTAAGGACCACCACTACGAAGATCAGGATCACAAAGCGGGCGAAGAGAACTTCGGCAAGTCTTATGGAGACCTGTATGGAGAGGCTGGGAGAGAAGGATACGCACATGCTAACGGCGATGGTGGCTACAAGTACCTGTCTTCTGAAAGGGCTGGAGAAGGTTCTGGAATGAGATCTACGGCGGCCCACGACTCCAGTTACGGTCATCACGGCATACAGGACTACCGTCGCGACGAAGACTTGGCGCATCGCAAAGAACTTGCGGAAGCATACCGCAGGGGTCTGCATGCTGGAGGACACGCTTTCGGCCGCTACGAGCCCCTCTACTGATGTTATTTATTGTAGTGTATTATACTTTAATCTTAAAACAATGGTCTGTATGATGTTTATAGATTTAAAATAATGTCAATAAACCAATAAAATATATAAAACTATGTAGTTCGTTTTATTTGAAGTAACTAGACAAGTTCAAAGCAACAAAAACTCAGGTACTAATTGTAAAAATGATATTATGAATTCATTAAAACAAAAATTAAAAATAGTTGGTAATTAATTATAAGTCAAATATTAGAGAACATCCAGAAATGAAAATTCCCTAAATTAAATAAGTTGAAAACCAATTAGCAAATAATAAAGAACCAAGAAGGGTCAAAATACAAGAAATAAATTATCAACGAGTAATTAAATAAATAAAGTAATTAAATATAAATAAACAAATAGGTTAAAATTAATTAAAAAATCTTGTTTCTCCCCTTCCTCAGAACTTAGCGATCAAGCTTCAAGATTCAACGATAAATTGAAAATTGCAGCCTGGAACAAGTTATTAGAAAGTAACTGATTAAAATTATTCTACTTTTAAAAAAGACAAAATTTTCTTTAATAAAACACTGTTATAATTAGTCAGGCGTAAATAAAGTAGTAAGTAGTAGTAGATAGGCTACTAAGCACCGAGCTCCAGTAATTTTTGTATGTAATGTATGTAATATGCAAAACATTACAATGTTTAAGTACCCTAAGTAAAGTATAGCTTAACCTAGTTTTTCATAACTTTCGATACACTTCAACTAAAACAAATATAAGTATTTAAATTTTAAATCATAAATGAAGTTACTCTCAGTATGTTTTTGTTATCATGCATTAGGAATAGAGTAGAAAATCCATCAGCTTTGAGTATCGGAAGAAAAAGATTAGGAAAATCATGAAAGCAGAAGAAACTCAAGTAATTAATTACTACCATTACGAAGAATTAAAGTACTCTTTAATTGAGTGTTACAATTTATTTAATTTTTTTGTTATTAAATGCAAAAATCCGCATAATACTTCATTGGAATCGGATTCATCTGAGGACATATTGAACATTCCTCTGCAGCCTCCATTCCACATTAAAAAATAGATCAGATGATTTATTGAAAAACTGAGAATTTTTATTTTAAACTATAAATTACACAACAATCAAACTATATAATTTGAACAGAAAAATTATGTATAAGTTTTATTTATTATTTATATAATGAAATCAGTTTACATACACCGAACATTACAAATACTGCAAGACGAAAAATTTAAATTTTTTCTCTGACGGGGAAAAATAATAGACAATCAAACGACATGTCTATCTATATTCTATTTCTTTTAGATATACTGCTTCAGATGAGGAAACGGTCGTCAAAACTTTCGATCTGAACAACACCAACAGAGCTAGAGGGTTTCGAAAAAGCCCCAACACTTAAAAAATATAGGCAAAACACTTTTGAAGATAAAAAAAAAAACGATTACACAAGAAAACGATTACACAAGAAAACGATTTACTCCATTCCAAACGACACACAGTGCTTCGCCAATGGACAAAAATCAAAAATCGAAGTATTTTGTATCGAGCTGTTTACCTTTTGATATTCTTTAATACACCTTAGACAACTGTTTAGTATGATTATCTCATTGTTTACATATTCGTATAAGTCAACATAATCGAAAAACGTCAGGAGTATTTTCGTTTTACGATTTAAATCATTTTAGCCGCAAATTATATTTTGTTCCATTCACATCTCATTGGATAAAAAATAACTATTGTCAACGATGCAATATACAGTTCAAGGTGTCTATTTTAAAATATACTACTTTAATTGGTAAGCTGAGCATTTATTATATTCATTGCATGCGTGTAAAGTTTCGTTGGCCAGTTTGAAAATTATTCAAACTTTGAAGAGACTTTAAAAAAAAAACCTCAAATATCCTTTTGTAGTTTTTGTAGTTTTTGTATATTCTTGTTGCTTGGTATATAGGCTTTAATATGCTATGAATTTTAACTGCGCCTGCCTGCGCCGCGACTGTTTTATTATTTTTTTTTTTTTGTTGAAAAAGCAAAAATTAGGCCAATGGCCAGTTTGCTGAAATATGGTTTTCCCACAAAAAATCAGATCAAATAGCTGTAGTCACTTATAAACTACATTCGTTTAAGGACGTGGAAGAGTATAACCACCAATTGGAAATAGAAATATCTGCAATTAGTAGGTTATTTTGCTTCAAATTCAATTAAAAATTGAATGAGGTCGACAGGAGTCGTAATATATTTTGTCAGGGATATGCCTCATGTCTATAGCAGGAACTTCATTGCAAGGAACGAAATCAGTGCAGTCAAACCAGGACCAAGCCGAACACGCGGAAGAACGGAAACCCTTTCCGAAGAATCTTCCAATAAAACCAGAAAAAAAAAGTGAGTACAGGATCTTGTTCTGAACACTTCATCTGTTGAATTACGTTTTGCTGCAGAGATGTCTGGACTATCTTTGGTTGAAGAACGAAATCGATAAGTCCTGTTCCAGCAGGAATGCATTTATGCATGGATTTATGTATTTCCAATAGAAAATATGGTGCGGTTTGCTTAAGGACTGCTTTCCTAGCTTCTATTCATTAACTTTTACGAAAAATTCCCTACTTTCTAATAATATTATCGCAGGTGAAGTTAGCGCTGGAATAAATTTACAAGAACTCCTGCAACTAACAGTAAAGAGCGTATTGAAAATTGCAAGTTTGGAGACGAATAATGAGTTCAAACTTAAATGTAAATGGGGATTTGATATCAGTTTCGGTCATAACCATTGTAAACAACTCTTTAAAAATGCATCAAGCACTGATGAATATCTTTTTTTAATGGTTATTGCGGCTCTGAAATTGCTAGAAGTGAGGAATGGAAATGTTGCTTGAAGGTAAATCATTGTTCATCGTCGACCATATATTGCAAACCCATAAAATTAATTTTCAAAAAAGGAACATTAATGCCTGACGGAAAAAAAAACAGTGAAAGATAAAAAAAAAACACATCCAACCTTTGAAATGAAATTTGAAAGCGATCAAATTTACACGGTTAGTCTCGAAATGTTCACAATGCTGGATGGTAGTGGTTATAAAAGCAATACAAATAAAACCAACATTTTATCTGGAACAAATGCCATGTATATGTATTTTATTTGCGGGGCTACCTGCCCAAAGGAGAAGAACATTGAAAACCGTCCATCTGATGATGAGCAATATCGCCTCTAATCTGAGCAATAATATAAGATAGTATGGGCTGATCTGGGTAGGTGCCTACTGTTGAAATAAAAAAAAATAAGAATTTTACTTTAATTCCAATAAATAAATAAAAAAATAATAATAAATAAAAACATTGACTACTTATCTTTCTAATTAACTCAAACACATCCTAATATAGCTCAAAACGCAATATTTACGCTAGTATTAAAAACTTGCATCAAGCATTTCATTCTTTTTAAATTTGCTTCTTTTGTAATTATCATGCCAGAAGTTTTTATAGGTTCATTTCCGGACCCATGTTCATAGAAAATTTTTTGTTCAGCGTGTAATTTTCTATAAGATTTTAAGGGTTTGCGAATTTTGTCCACCCTCACTCAATAGAACCCACTCACTCCACCCAAGAAGTGCAAATAGAAAAAAAAATGTCCAACTTATAGTCCATTCATTGAATGAGGGGTGTAGAGTACATATGCGATAATTTTTGATTTCATAGCTTTGTTAGGAATAGTTAGAAGGTAAACATACTAAAAGTCCCCACCACTGGGGGGTGAGTTAACGGAGGGGGGGAGGGGAGAAGTTCAGTTTTTTTGGTTTTTCGATAATATCTCGAAAACGGTTGGCTCTACAAACATATGTTACAAATAAACATTAAAGCTAATTAAATTTCCTATAAAATTTATAATATCCAAATCTGTCGTAATTCTAACCGTTTTCGAGATGTTCGTTATTGATTATCGATGATTTTCGGGAAAAAACAAATGTTATCTCACTTTTCGTCACACTTTTGCTTCTAGTACCTTCCACGATCGTTTCTCAGAAAAAATATCAGAATCAAAATTGTAGAGAATTAAATTTACTTTAATTTGATATATACGTTTCTGGTATTTCAAGCAAATATTTAACAAAAATGAGGTAAACATGTTTTTATTTTATAAATTATCGATTTTTAATAACGTATATCTCGAAAGCCGTTGGAATTTCGATAAAAATGTATATCATTAATTTTATAGGAAATTTAATTAGCTCTAATTTTGATTTGTAGCATATTATTCTAGAGTCCACCGTTTTCGAGATATAATTGAAAAACCAAAAAACATTAACTTCTCCCCTCCCCCTCACCGTTAGCTCACTCCCCAGGGGTAGGAGGGACTTTTAGTATGTTTACCTTCTAACAATTCCTAACGAAGATATGAATAAAAAATTATCGCATATTTCATGCACCCCGCAATGTGTTTCTTGACTGGACTATTACTCATAAAACGATTTTCTGAAACAACACAATTAACAATATCATATAATATTAACAATAAGTTTAGCCAGCTGCCTTTTTGGCTTAGTACTGTTTTCATAATAATTTACCATATATAGCTTATAATACATCGCTCATGGGCTGCAATAGTGGCACAACCCAAAAAATCATTTTTTTGAGGGAATTTTTGGATTGTGCCACTATTGCAGCCCATAAGCGACATATTTTAATAAACAATTTACAAATTTTTTTCTAACCTAGCAAAATTTACATAAGATATATAATAACATTTTATTTCGTAAAAATGTTAACGTAATGGACATCTGTAATAGATTTCTAATTTGTACTTCATTTATTTCACATTATTTAGGTAATATTTATTATATCAACTACACTTAGCATAGCTATAATTTTGTATAAAGAAGAAAAATATCTCTCTGTTTATTACAGATATTTTGGATTTACGTTGTTAATTGAAATTACTCGGGGAAAAAAAATAAAACGTCTCTTATCTCTTAATTCCATTATTATGCTAAAAGCTTTTCGCATATAAGGCCATACATTCTTCCCCCGCCCAAATTCATGAGAGTTCTACCAACAGGATAAATTTGCAATTTCAGCAACCCGAGAGGACGGAAATGCCTTTTTTTCTTTTTTATCCCAAAAAATCAGTAAAATAATTCGAAATTTAAAAATGATAAAATATGTTTTATTAAATCTCTGAGAGAGAATCAGATACGTTTATTAAGTGCCATATTTTGAAAAATTAAATTACATCAACATTGTAATTTTTTATAAACATACCTATGAAAAAAAAAAAGTGTAACCAAACCTAGGCTCAATGCCGAACCAACAATCTCTAACCACACATCTTCCTCCATACCCCCCCCCCCCCCCCCCCCTTCGGATGTTTACCAGAAGATTCAACGCTGAAAATCATCTAATAAATTCGATTATAATCAAACCCAACAACTTTACATGCCCATTTAAAATGTTGAGGCTCCTATTACCTGAACTATATAAAACGGAGAAATATCTCTAAATTAATCCTTTTCCAGTCAAAATGCTCCACAAAATACTTTGTTTTCCTTATTGTGTTGTTCTCTTAACGTAAGGTATCTAAAAAACTCTATGTAGATTAATTGAGTCCGAACACAGCAGTTTTGCGAGTGAGAAATAATAAATGTTTCCGGCTATAGCTCTGCCTTTATTTCTTCTTAAATTTGGTTTCCCTAGATAATATTAGACAACTAAAAAGTTTCTGTGAAACCCAGTATAGTCACACCAGCTTTCTTTATTCCCTCAATTAGTTCAGGTCCCTTTCGATTAATACCCATCCCATGTTCTGAGGTGTATAATGTCAGGCACATAAGTCCAAAGCCTATTGAGACTGTCTCTTTAAAAATTACTGTTTCCCAACAAAACTTAGGGATGCTAGTGTGTCGTAGCGTGTAAACAGAACTCCAGTACATTCCAACTACAAGTGGATACCGATTATAGTTATGGCAATTTTTTTTTTTTTTTTAAATACAATCTAGTTCGTTGGATGAAGGATTCATGTGCAGAAGCGTTAGGTACCAAAACCTGAATATTTCAAAACAACTAGAAAAAGAGATATGAATAAGAAGAGACTATGAAACATGCTCCTGCTAAAGGAAAATGTAAACAAAAAAATTTAAATATGAAATGAAGTGTTTGGTGGATGAAGGGGTTATGTAGCAAAACACAATATTGAATAATAGATGTTTAAACTTTTTTTTTTTTTATTAAATTTTCCTTTAGCAGGAAAAATGTTAAATAGCCCTTCATCTTCTATATATCTCTTTTTCCAGTTGTTTTGAAACACTCAGATTTTGCTACCCAACACTTCTGCACATACATTTTCCATCCAAAGAACTAGATTTTTTCTTTTTTTTATTGCGCCTAATCCCTTCATCCACTAAACCCTTTAATCATTTCTAAATTAAGAAAAAAATTAAATTACAAATAATAGAAAAATAATACACATGAAATAAAAACTTTATTTGATGATTCATATTTATAATGTTTGGTGGAAGTGGCATAACTTGCTTCAGCAACAATAAGGAAACATCAAGTCAGAAACAGAAGTAGGTTTGGTGCCAAGCTGTAAAGGTAGTTGACTGTAATGGTTGTCCCACAAAACAGATATTCAAATTCTAACCATAGTAAAATAATTTATAGGTCAACTCACCCTTCCTGTATTACTAATTCTCACTTCGGAATAAATACAAAATAATATTAAGGTATTATAAACTAAACTTCTAATATAGAACTTTTAGTAAACTGCTACTAATGGGTAGTTCCTTTCATGATATTGACATGTAATTGCCTTTATCCCACACATTCACTAGAGGTATAAATTCTATACAGTTGCAAACATCAATAAATAAATCAAATAAAGAAAAAAAAACTCTCTGTTAACATAAAGTTGAAATTCGGACATTAAGGAAATTTAAATCAAATTTTATGCGGTTACATTTAGGTTATATCTATGGAACCAGTAAACTGATAGTTAAGTTTAAATATCCTATTTTAGAAAAAGCGCAATTTTTTTCACAATGATTCAGAAATTATCATTTATATGTAATAGTATAAAATAAACAAGTCTAATTGGACTCAAATAAAGATTTAAAAGAAAAAAAAAAAAGAGCATTCTGGAGATACCCCGCATCCCAAAAATTTAAAAACACGCTTAACATATAAATATAAACATTAATAAATATATGTAATTGGATTATTAAACTGAGAAATATAAGGGATGAAGGCAGAAGACAGTTTCTTCAAATTACTGAGCGTAAGTGATGAAGGTTTCTTGAAGGCAATCCTGCAAGGCACTGACCTAGAAGCCATATACTTTCAATACACTAAATGAATACCTTGGTTCATTTCAAAGTCTTTTTGTTTAAAAGATATTTCAATAATTCAGAGATGTTATTAGTACCTATTGAGAATCTACTGTAATAATCAGAAATTATTCTTATTATTAAAAACTGAAATTAATAAAATAATAATACGGAACTAATGCATCATTAGTCCAGTCAATAAACATATTGTAGAGTGCATGAAATATGCGACTATTTTTGACTTCACAGCTTCGTTAGGAGTAGTTAGAAGGTAAATATACTAAAACTCCCTGCCCTAGGGGGTGAGCTAAAGGAGGGGGAGAGGGGAGAAGGACCTATTTTTGGATATTTCGGCTATATCTCAAAAACGGTGGACTCTAGAAAAGTATACAAAAACCAAAATGAAAAGCTATAATTATAAAAAAAAAAAAAAAAAAAAAAAAAGCAATCATTAATAAATAAAGCAATCAATATATCATACATGCACTGATAAGTAAAGTAAATCATGATTAAATTAACTATTAAACTGAAAATTAAAATTTAATAGTTCATATCTACAGAGTTATTCTCCATAGACTATTAAATTTTAATGTTCAGTTTAATAGTAAGTTTTCGTTTTAAATGCATTATTAAATGTTGAACTTTCCCTTATTAAAACTAATTTTTTTGGGTTTTATTACTTTTCTTTTAATATATATAGTTATATTTCAATAGTATAGAGAAAACGATGCATCGTAACATACGTATCGAAACGACAGATATTTGAAAGTAAAATATCGATATTTTTGATATATCGTGTATGGATACCTATCACTACTGGAAGATATGCCATGCAGAGAACATAGCAAAACCAATAGAAAAGTGAGATCATTAAAATCAGTTACACAATCAAAAAGTAATTATGACATTTTTAAGGTCTCGTAAGCCGTGACAGAAGGTCAGGCTGCTTCAGCTAACAAAGGAAACCACAAGCAATAATCCATAACGAAACAGTACTTTTATTTGTATTAATCATCTAAAATCACTATAAAAGGACGGGGACAGTCTGGAGAGGCAGAACGAATCAGAAACCGGACGAAGCAAGTTCATAATGTGGGCAGTGTTCCTGTTGTCGGCAGCAATCGCGAAAGCAGTTGTGGGAGAGGTCTACTACAAAAACCCGGTGTACGAACATGACGTGAAGTACTACCCGCATCCAGAGGTTCCAGTTCATCCTCAGTACATTTACAACAAAGCTCCTGAATACTACCATTCCGACGGCAAGATGGCAGCTGGAGAGTACTATGGTAACGACGGCTTGAAGAAATCCGTTCACGACGTACAACAGTCCGCTCTCAAGGCAGTCCACGGAGAAGGCGGAGATCACAAAGCATACGTCGACACAGTCGGGAAACACGGATACGAGGAAGGTGCAGTAGCAAGAAAGACTGCCGATGAAGGAGTTGCAGCATCAGGAAAATCAAAGGAGTACGACACTTCATCAACTAAGGGTTACGGAGAAAAAGCTCACGGAGGATTTAGAAAGAGTCATAAAACTACCGGTTTTCACAAATCGTACCACAAGGAGGAGTCTGGTAAGGACCACCACTACGAAGATGAGGATCACAAAGCGGGCGAAGAGAACTTCGGCAAGTCTTATGGAGACCTGTATGGAGAGGCTGGAAGAGAAGGGTACGCGCATGCCAACGGCGATGCTGGCTTCAAGTACCTGTCTTCTGGAAGGGCTGGAGAAGGTTCTGGACTGAGATCTACAGCAGTCCACGACTCCAACTATGGCCACCACGGCAAACAGGACTATCGTCGCAACGAAGACTTGGCGCACCGCAAAGAGCTTGCGGAGGCCTACCGCAGAGGTCTGCATGCTGGAGGCCACGCCTTTGGCCGCTACGAACCCATCTACTGATGATAACATCAGTGGCTTCTTGCAGTCCCGTGTAGTAGAAGTAGTCTAATGTTTTAGTAATGACTCGTAGTTTTAGAGAAAAAAAACAATAAATGCATTTCAGCTATTATAAGTTTTTTTTTTTGCAAATTTCCTTACCCAGAAAAAACTGTCAATAAACAATCCTTACACATAATTTCACGATACTCTGTTAAGAAGTATATCTTTTGAACGAAAACATGTGCAGCCTATCAGTACCGATATAGTTACAGGTACCATTTTCGAAACTAGGAACACAGATCAATAGTACAGATTATATGAGTTTTAACTCTTAAAGCTGAAAGTAAAGAATACAGTAAATGTGTAATACAGAACAATATGATAAGATAAAGTTAAAAAAATAACCTACCTCAATGATGATTGTGTTATTGTTTGTTTCCTATCACTATTATCTAGGTCATAGTGGCAGATAATGTAAAAATAAAAATTCTTATAGAATAAATATCTACAAGGTCAGCAACAATTTTATAATCCTAATTGATTAAAAACATTTATGGATATGTCTAAGAAGAAGACTTTAATAATAACTATTATATTCAAATTAAAAATAAATAAATAATTTAATGATGTTTAAACCTTTATAAAGTATACGTATTTAGTTAATGTGTAAAAAATTTATATATGAGATTTATAAGCTTTGCTTGCAGGGTTGCCACCTACTCTAACAAAAAACAAAATCAAAAAGAGTAACACTAAGTGTAAAAATATATGTATTAAAAATGAGTTTTTATACTTAAAAAATAAATAAAAGTATATAATTAATAAGATAAAAAGTAATTAGTATCTTTTTGAACGTCTCCAGGATTAATTCTCAATTATTTTTTCCAAATACATTTGTAGTTGAAAATAGTAGATTTAATATATTTTTATAAACCTTGAAGAGTTCAATTAATTTTGTATAGTGTATGTTCAAGTTCTGGTCGATGAAGAATTTCGAATAGTTTTACTCTTCTGGTTCGACGTTGTATCCAGAGGGTGAAGAATATGAAAATTTATTTTTATCTATTAACACAACGAAGAGTTTTAAATATATAGAAAAAAATCTTTCAGTATAAACCATTGTTCCGTATAGAGTTTCGCAGGACCAGGGACAATTATTCAAAAACACAACATTGTCCTGGAAAATACGTGGTAGGTGGCAACACTGTTTGCACAAAACTATTCTAAGCAATACAATTATAATTCTAAATACTAAATTGCTAGTTTGATACAGATCTTACTTCCAGCCATTCATATACAGGTTGATGCCCTCGGAATAATCAAGCATCCGGAAGGAAATGAGACCAACTACAAATGGATGTGTTGGATCGTGTTTCTGTAGTCAGTAGTAGACATATTGTATCATATACATCTTAACATATTACAAAACTAAATAAGATTATTGGAAAATAAAATGTTACAAACCTAAATAAATCAATTAATAAATTCATAAACCTATAGAGATACTATCTACTTTTCATCTGGGCAGAATAATCAGACCCGCGACTTTAAAAATTCATATTTGTCACATAGTAAGCCTAACTCACACTGCTGGTTTTATATGCTTTTTTTTAATTTAAACTTCTACGTTCAAATAAATTTAATACTAAAAGCCCTGACGTTTAATACTAATGAGAATTCTGAAATGTATTAATTAATGTTTACTTCAAACCTTGAAGTAAATCTAATGTATAAACATGGTAAAAAAAAAAAATCGTATTAATGTATAAATGAGGGGGAAACAAGCCACGAATGACCATTGTTCAAGAAATATAACTGCAATAATTTTTTTTTTCTTGTGATTTAATAATTAAGTATGGTCAAAAAGTGCTATATGAAAATCCATATTATTAATTTTTTTTTGCACATGTGTTGAAAGCACATTTTGAAATGATATAAGCACCTTTGTGTCCAATAACCTTTTGCCAACGATCGAAGATGGTTGAATCGAGACGGGAAGAAGTAGGGTATCGGAATTTGTTTCATAGCTTAGTAGAGATCGGAAAAGGTGATACACGTTGCAAGGTAAGGACTAAAACGACGATGTTGCAAAGCATCCTAGGCAAACTCTTTTTCGTTAATGCGAAGACAGCCACTGCTCGGCTTAAATGGCCAGCGTCTCTTATATGGGAAACGACGTTTCCACGTTAAATACCAAGAATATGTTTTATATCCACTCATCAGTTGTGAATCGGTAATTTTTTCGGTATCTGGAGTTGAAGTACTGCTCGGTGTCTTAGACATCAAAATTTCCACGATGGCAGAGCGCAAACCAAATAATTCTATGAGACGATTTAATGGCATATAGCCTTTAACAGAAATATTATATCATTTGGCAATAAAGCTCATCTGTAAACTCCATTCTTTATCACAAAATAAATGGAAAAAGCAGGGCTAGTCCAGTATTCTTGTAAAAAACAAAATGGCAAAATTGTGTTTTTTTAATTTGACCATGCCAAATAGAGAACGACAGCGTGATAATGACCAAAAATTGTAGTTTAGTAAACAAGCGCAATAATAAATAAATAAACCTGTACCACTACAACACATGAAGGGTCTTGGGTTCAGTACTTAGGTAAGGATGTACTGTTACAAGGCCAACGGTTGTGAAAGGAGGAGATTTGGGCTAAATCTCAATCAACCGCCAGGTTTTTCCCCATTTAAGGGTAACCACTTTGTAGAGGCTGGGTGTGCCCCAGGACGGTCTCCTAACCTCGAAATCGAGCTACAACTGAAATAACAGAAAATAAATTTTCTGCCTTCAGTCGGACTCGAACTAGAGACCGGGTGCTTGGTAGTCAAGTGTCTTACCCACTCAGCTACCATAAAAAACAACATGAAAAAAAATCATAACTACTTGACCTTTTGCACGCCAAAATGTACTATGTTACTGGTTTATAACCAAACGAGCAATTCAGAAAATTCCGCAAACAAATCAAAGATGTCAATGACAGCACGGACTTATTGACCGACCCTATAATATTAAAGTTGAGAAACACCTTGGGTTGCATATTAAAAATAAGACACGATTCAAAATTCTGCACATATTTATAAATTTGAATTTTAATATCAGTAATTTTTAATACAAAATTATATTTGTTACACAGCCATGCAATCTAAGATTCGTTACTGAGATGTATATTTACAGGATATTCCACTCTGCCAGCTACCAAGAGCTCCTATTGACCGACTACCCAACACCTTCAATGCTACCTCAAAATCATTCGTCCATATCAGAGTCCTCTTATCTCCCCTTCAAAAAGCCCTTATCTCCTTCAACTTGCTGACTTCAGAATTGCCAAAAAGCAGCTTTTGGGTAGCCTACCCTTGGGCCCATTTCCTACGTAGCCTCTTAAGTTGGATGAATGGAACTTCCAGGGTACGGGAAGAGGTCCTGAATTTCTCTATTAGTCCTTTTTCCCCAATGCTTTTCACATTTTACTGGTCCAAATATACTTTATTTTCTAATAATTTAACTTTACTAAACTATACATTAACCTAGATAATTTTAACTATTTGTTTATCTATAAAAATCTTAAATGTTGAAATATGCAATAGCACATTTTCCTTCTATGATACTTGCACGCATAGCGGTAATTTTTAACCTAGTTAAAATTGCATCGATTAGGTAGTTGAAGATGGCGTAAAAGCATAATTAGACAATCATTAATTTTTTTTTTTTTCGTAACTTACCGCATTTACTCTCCTGAGTCTTAGAGCTTTGCTTTGGGGAAAAGGAGGAATCCTTGGGGAAGACCTGTTGTTAGAGATCTAAAAGGATATATTGGAAATTTATTAATGGATACTTCGTATGATGTAGGATGAGAATTGATATGTAATAAGTCTGTTATTGTTTATTAATCCATTATGCCATACTGTATCAAAAGCTCTTTCAATGTCCTATGAGATCATCCCAGTATGTTTATTTTTATTCAACCCGGCTTTGATAAAACCCATTAATTTGGCCAATAGCTACTACATAGAATGCCAGCTCATTCATTTATTGTAACATTTGTAACTGGTTTGAATAAATAAATACAAACTATATATGTCATAAAGTGACCCAATATCGGAAACTAACAAAAAAACCTATGAACTATTCAAGTCCAAATATAGAGCGAAGATGAGGTAGTCCCAATTCCCGGAGATATGAATGGAGGGCCCATTGTCAGTCAGTCAGTTGAAAAGATAACGTGGATATAGAGGGCTGGAATAGATACCGTTTGTTCCCGTCTGGAGGCTGGAACACGTTTCTTCAGCAATACGCTGGAGGGTCTGGAATCCATACATTCATAATAAACACGAATACATAATTTTGAAACATATCATTTTATAATTATTAACAAAGAATATGCACATATTCTCTAAGCTTTGTGGTTTGTAGAAGACAGTGATGTCAACTATCTTCATAATATTCAAGTACTATTTATTAAAATTTAAACTAATATATATATTTTTTTTAAATATTTTATTTTAGTATACAATATATGAACCGTAGAATTTCAAAACGTTAAGTTCATTTTTTAAACTTTTTCACAGCCGGCCAATACACGTGAGCGTAAGAGTGAATTAGGAAGGGGAATTACTTCTTGTACAATAGTTTTAAATGTGATTTAACTACTCTTTTGAGAAAAACTATTCAATAAAAAAAAAAAAAAAAAAAAAAAAAAAATTAGAAATTGGGCATAGCTGATTCAGGAATTCCACGCCTCATATAGGGTAAATCACTAGTTATGGTCAACTCACCAGTTATGGGCAAGTTAATACAATTTTTACAATATTAAATGGACTACTTTACTTTACTTTCACCAGGAAAAATATTTTTGAAAAGGGTTTAAGATTCATTTACTAATAAAAAACCCTCCCTCCTATCACTTTCCAGTATCCATTAAAAATATTTTACTCAAATAGTATCCTAAAATACCTGTTTTGTTTTAGTAGAATCTTTTTTGAAAGTGGTGATTATTAAGGAATTATTGTTGAGTTCATTCATTTTTAGTTATGGAGTTATGTAGCTTTTCAGGATTCCATACAAATTAACCATTTAATTAACAATTATTTTGAACTGAACATAACCGGTATATAAAAATAAGAGATATGTGTTATGGGCACCCCTATCCGTTTTAATTTCTAAGATGTTACGTTCTTTCAGTAAATTAAGATACAAATTAAATTTTCTTCGTTTAATTATGTCATTTTAAAACTTAAATATTACATCCCTTCCTAGTAGTGGTTATGTTTGACCTTACGTCTGTTTAGTGACCATTACCAGTTGATATTTTTATATTCTGTACTTTGTGGATACCTTATAGTTGTTTTTAACCTTCATTTCATGGCGGTTTTTTAAACTAATAGGTAAATACAAAGTTTATGAATCAGTACATAGAGTGATTATGTTTTTTTCATTTTTTTTATTTAGTTATTTATTGAAATTTACAACTGTATATACAATATAATACATCAAGTAAGTATGATAAAATGATAAAAATGGCCAATGCTAGCACTTATAAAGGTTCTATACAATGAAGTGCCATATTAGAAGGTCCCTAGGCCATCTTATTTTTAGGCGACTTGGAGGGTTATCTGGAATGGAATGAAAAGCAAGTTGTGATACTAATGGATTTGAATGGTTGTGGGGTTTGCTAAGAAAGGATAGGTATCTGGTTTGATCTTAGTGGATAAGTTTGTTCGTGACAAAGTAAGGATCATTTAGAATTTTTCTAAGGATTTTGGATTGTAAGGACTGGAAATGAGATGAATTAGTGGTTTAGTGGAGCCCTAAAGCTCAACTCCGTATGTCCAAATTGCTATAATTATGTTATGTAAATGAATATTTTATAATCAATTGGAAGGTTTGAACGTTTGTCTAGTAAATGTTGTAGTAGTCGAAAACGACGGGCAGTTACTTGTCGTTTCTGTGTTGTATGTGGATTCCAAGTAAGACGTTCGTCCAGATAGAGTCCTAGGTAGCGGATCTGTTCAACAGGAATTAACGGAATATCATTAAAGTTTACAGTAGGACAAGTCGTAGGTTTACGACGAAGAGTATAAGTTATTGGATGGGATTTATTTTTATTCTCCATTATTGACACCATTCTCGAAGATTTATGATAAGGGATTGGAGTGTCTGGGGATCGTGTTTTTAAATATATATTTCCCTTTTTTGTTCAACCAGGTTATATTAGTATTTACATTACTTTCATAGTTCTAGTTGTTCATTACCTAATAGAAAATGTCAATACTAGAAGTTTCCAAGGTAATTAGGTTAACCTAGAATCGAATAGGAAGTTAGACTAGGAACTAGTAACAGTTTTTTATAGAAGGACGGACACCTGGTTTGGGCTAAATTAGCAACTTATACAAGACCGATAAAGATAAGCTTATCAGTGACTAAAAAGGATAATTGGTTATTTTACGATGGGCTATAGCTAGTGAAGAAACAAAACTTTACCTATATTTCTGAATTTTTTTTCTTATGTGTTTAAAACTTTTTTTTTTAAATTTTTTTTTTATTGCTAATGCTGGTAATAATGTTTAAGGAGTCAAGGTTGGATGCCAAATATTTTCTATTAAAACTACTTATTATTATTTTATTTTATTTATTTATTTGTTTTTAACAGATAAACAGTTTTTTGAATCGGGATACTCCATCTGGACAAACAACTCATTTGGAATCCTCATACGAGACTTAAAAGACAAGAAATTGCTCGTCGTTTTTGACTACTCCAACATTTACTATATAAGCGTTTAAAAACTCCCAATTTATTACAAAAGACTCATTTACTTGACATTAATTTGGACATACGGAGTTGAGCTTAGGACTATACCAAACCTTCCAACTCTTTTCGTATCCAATCCTTACAATCCAAAATACTTCGTAAAATCCTCAATGCTTCTTATTATGTCAAATAGACCATAAAGTTCTTAATGTTTCATATGTTGCTGATTCGGACTAAACCAGATACCTATCCCTTCGTATTAAACTCCATACCCACTCGAATCCACTAGTTTACCAACTTGCCTCACACTCGATTCAAAATTATTTCAATTGAAAAGAAGACGGCCAAGAGACCTTCTAATGTAAAACTTTTATAGAAGTGCAACTAGTGAGTGATTCTTTACATTCTATTGACAAGTCATTGTAATTATTTCCTTATATTTACTTGTCGTATATAATGTATACAGTTGTAAATATCAATATATAGCTAAACTAGAAAAAAAAAAAAATTATTCAGGATACTAATTTATTAGTCCCTAAATTACATAATGTCTTTATGGGAATTTCACGAATCCTGAGTGTTTTTCAATATTTTAAACGAATTGTACATAGAGTTTTTAACAATATCTTGCAGTCACTTACATACGTATATGTATGAAACTTTTGTTTGATACTCTAATAATTTAAATTAGGAGCGATAAATTTTTTAATATCTGTCTGAATTCATACACACAGAAAGGTAAATACTTAACATTTTCAGAGGTTGTGAGTCAAACTAAACTCATTTAAAAACATAAAGCTTTGTTGACAACTAATTGGACTGAAGTCCAACCAGAATGGTCATACTACCATCTTTTTATCTAGTCATGTCCTCAACTGTGGTGAGATAGAGAATAGATATAAGAAATTAAATGCTGAAATTATTTTTTGAAAGATGTGTTTGAGTTCATTTACTTTAAAAAAGAAAAATCTAACAATCATAATATTGATTGGAATTTAAAAATGAAACCTTTCTGACAGTAGGGATACAAAATATCCAATTGTTTAATTATAGTTATATTAATGAAAAATAAAAATATTCAAGATGTAGGTCGTTGGTTGGGGTATGCAGTCAGTTAAAAGCAATTAAAATTAAATTTTAATTTTTAATGCCAACGTTTTGACTTGCATTTCAAGTCTTCATCAGAGCTAGAATAAAAGAAAACAAACAATAAGATATGACAAAATTGCAAAGGGTATACAAAAAGGTATGAAAAGAATAACTGTATTTCTGAATGAAATTCATGAATGAATTTTTCATCTAGTCCAGTCAATAAAGGCCTGAAATGGGGTGTAGAGTGCATTTTCTGTAATCCACGGTTTATCTTCGGAAACATATTTATGGTAGTTAGAAAGTTAACATACTAAAAGTCCTGGAGTTTACGGGCCTCGGAACAGGAAGAAGGTGCGCGCGAAAAGTCCCTTTTTTTTGGTTTCGCGCTCATATCTCGAAAACGGTGCGCCATATGCAAAACATGACTATTTACTAAATTAAAGTTAATTAAATTTTCTACAACTTTTATTCTATACATATTTTTCATATTTTGTACCGCTTCCGAGATATAAGATGGCAAATGTGAAGGACTTTTAGTATGTTTGTTTCACCAAGAAAAGTTAAAATTTGTGTAACTTTTGACAGGTTGAAGATTAATTAGCATAAATATGTGTATTTTGAAGGAAATTTAATTTTCTACAATATTATTTATGAAGCCTTTATCGTAAGATGAACGTTTTAGAAGATATGGAGGTAAGTTTAACAGAAAATTAGTTTTCGAAAATGTTCACATTTGCCAAGCGTATATCTCGAAAACGGTACAGAAAATGAAAAATAACTAAAAAATAAACGTTGTAGAGAATTTAATTAACATTGATTTAGTAAATAGTCATGTTTTGCGTACGGCGCACCATTTTCGAGATATGAACGCAAAACCAAAACAAGGGACCTTACGCGCCCTCCCCTTCCTGTCCCAGGCCCGAAAACTCCAGGACTTTTAGTATGTTTACTTTTTAATTACCCTGAACAAGTTTCCGAAGAAAAACCTTGGATTACAGAAAACGGACTCTATAATCTTTTATTGACTGGACTATACCTTTTTGCAATTTAGTCATAGTCCTAATGAAGACTTGCAATGCAAGTCGAAACGTCGGCCTTAAAAATTAAAATTTAATTTTAATAACTTTGTTCTTGACTGCATACGCATATTACATATTTGTTGGTAAAATTGAATAATCGGGGAAAAAATATCAGGTTTTCGTGGTCAAGATTTGAATGGATTTGAAGTTTTAAGTTTTAAAAATTTTCTTTTCATCGTTAGATTATCGTGACTTTTTATCGCATAGAAATTTGATCTGATAGGAGGGTAATGAAACAGAAGTCATTTTGCCCATTAAATACAGAAGAGCCTCGTCATAAAAAAGCGGAGGTTACGTTCTTGACCCCAAGGCATTTAATTAGCCATAAAGATAAACTTAGATGAAGATAAACCGGATTATATAAGTTTCTGGAAAAAAATTTATTGTTTTTTCGAAACAGGATATCTTTTTATAGACATAAACGACTTTAACTTGAGTATTCGAGTCACGATATCGAGATAATAAAGTCTCATCAGCTGAGCGGTAGCCGCTTTCAAATCACGTAGGAGCCGGTATTAAATCAGTTCTAGCGTACTAGCTCTTCTTTTACCCGATTTAGTCCGAACCCGCCAACTTCCACAACCTTATCCGCAGACTACGTTATACTCCGGCTTGCTCAGCATATTAAGCAGTTATATAGTAAGGAAATAAATGTCCACAAAGTAGATTTTATCGTAGCCTTAAGCAATACATTAAAATAGGTGCGTATCAGTATCGTTGCTCTTAAGGTTTGAAAGTAGGCACTAGGAACGAATACTTCCAAACTTTTTATATAAACCCTCTGGAATAAGTCAGTGACACAATTTAAAAAAAAAATTTATTATTTTTATTTATTTCTGTGTTCATTTTGAAACCGTATAAAAAAAAAAAAATAATAATAAAAAAATAACTGGAAAGGATATGTAACTGATCAAAAAAGAAACATGTAAATTTTATTTGTTTAGATAAATAAATATCACTTTAAAAAAATAAAATATAATTATAATATTTCAATATTCCTAATACTTGTGTTTAATATTTTATTAATTCATTTTTTTTTAATAGTGGATCAATTACATTTTCTTTTATTAAAAGTAATGCAAGAAATGTAAATTTAATTTTGAAATTAATAATTATAAATAATTTTTCAGTCTATCAGAATGTGGAAAGAATCTCAGAGACTCAGATCTCAGAGATCTCAGAGGTATGCGGAAGAGGAGATTGACGTTACTGGGACATTTGTACAGAATGAACGAAGACAAATTAACAAAACAGATATTCAACCACCTCTAGAGGAAGACCACTACAGCATGGATTAAAGAAAGGAAAGACCTGGAACAGTCGAACATTACAGAGTCCCAAATGTTGGAAAGATGTACATTTGGGAGTAAAGTGGAGGGATTTCAAGCTGAAGGAAGACATAAGAGAAGCGGACAAACGTGGACAGAATATCAAGGAATAAGAGGAAATAAAGCTGTAGAGTAAACTGAACTGGTCAATTCGCGTGTAATGATAATAATAATTTTATTTTTCAAATATTATTTGTAGAGGCAGTGACATGCTTAAATAATTTCAATGTAATCAGTAAAATGGTTTAATACCAAATGTTGAATGTACATGCATATAGTTTATGTAATTATGAAAATTTATCATTGTATATAGCTTATGTATATATCATTTAATTGTATAGCTTGTATTTGTAATTTAATTTATTTGTAATACAATCAAATATGTAAAGATTGGATTTTCAATGTAAAGAATAGTTTAGTGAGATTGTATAGTTTACAAGAAGTGAGAATAATTCGACAGAGGAATGAGAACGCAGTGAAAGGTGAAAAGAGAGAAGTTACTTAGCTGTGGAAAAGTTACTCATGGTATAAAGGCATATTTCAAAAGTGCACACAGAGTTGATGTGTAGAATATATTGGGCCCAAGGCAACATGATGAAGAAGCTGTTTGAGGTGAAGTTACAAAAACTTTAAATTTGAAAATTAATGTAGTGCATACAAACATATTTTTTTTATTTATTTTTTTTTTTTTTGGCGTTAAATATCCTAAACCTCCAAGAATGGTGTCAATAGTGGAGAATCAAAATAAATTCAAACAAATCTCACCACATAACTTTTACCCATAGTCGTAAAACTATGACATCCTGTCCTACAGTATCTTTTAATGGTATTCCTTTAATCCCTGTTGAACAGATTGGATACCTATTAATCTATCTGGACAAACGTCTTACTTGGAACCAACACACAAGATTAAAACGAAAAGACTCTGCACGTCATTTTTGAGTCCTTCAGCATTTACTTAATAGACGTTTAAACTTCCCGATTTTCAAAAATCCCGAAGAGTCAGAAAAAACTCTTTTACCTAACAGTAATTAGACCTATATGGACGTATGGAGTTGAGCTTTGAAGCTCCACTTAACCATCCAATTCATCCCGCATGCAATTCTTACGATCCAAAATCCTTACTAAAGAGGAAATATCCTCAATTCTCCAAACTTCATTCGCCCAAATTAGATACCTATCCTTTCAAAGCAAACTCCATAATCATTTATTAGTATCACAACCAGCTTTTCACCCTATTCCAGATAAACCTCCGAGGCGCCTGAAAAGTTGGCCTCAGGACATGCTAATACAGTACCTTATTACATAGAACATTAATAAGTGCAACCAATGGGTAGTTGCTTTCAATCAATTGGCACGTCATTATTAGAATTACCATCAAATTTACTAGTTATATATTATACAGTCCTAGATTTCAATAAATAAAAAAGAAGGCATATGTTTTCAGATGGACACTTCCTCAACTTATAAATTAAATGTTAAATTTATAAAGGGGTTAACAAATAATATATGTTGAATCTATTATACTCACTGAACATTCTGATCCGCCTTCAATAACAGTGAGTTGGATCAACTTGGCTAATCCCAACAGCATAGGCCACAAAGGGATCATAGATAAGTGCATTACCCAACTGGGATAATAAGCTAACTTTACGCTTGATTAATGTTACTAGCTAAGCCAAAGGGAAGTTCTATCTCGTTCTATCAAAACAGATAGACTGTTTCTTGACATAAACTTACAATTAGTTAAATTTGATATTTATAAAATTAACAAAAATTTTGATCTTTCGTGGTTTTATGGTAAATATATGGGATAACAGACTGAATCGATTGCAATGGTGCTGAGTTGGCCTTGAATAGTAATCGGGCATAAATAATGCAGAATAAACCTTGGTTTCGTTTTACTTGGTTGTTCCGCTGCTTCTAAGTTAAATTAAAGGCTGGTCTATCAGCAGGAATAGTTATTCATCGTCGGCCTCTTATCTCCGTTAAATTCATAGTCATCTAGCCATCTCATTTTAGGGAGACCACGTCTTCAAGTTCCTCCTTTCTTAAATAGATTTTCATACAGCAGCTTCTTAGAAAGAAGGCTTTTCACATCTGCCATATGACCGAGTCTCATTAACTTAACCTTTTTATAAACTTCACAATATCTTGCTGTATATAATACTACCACTTCATGGCATACCCTGGTTCTACAAATTCTCTCAGAATAGATTAGTCCATATATTTTTGTTTCTTTCTTATGTACGTCGAATTCGAGGTCGGGAGACCCTCCTGGGGCACACCCAGCCTCCCAAAAAGTGGGTACCCTTAATTGGGGAAAAAACCTGGCGGTTGAGCGTGAATTCTGGCCAAATCACCTCCTTTCACAACCGTTGGCTTAGAAACAGTACAACCTACCTAAGTACTGAACCCGAGACCCTTCATGGGTTGTAAGTGGTACAGGGTTTTTTTTTTTTTTTTTTTTTTTTTTCTTATGTACGTAGGCGCCTCTCCATATCCACTTTCAGGACCAACGTCTCGCTGCAATAGTTTACAACTGACCGTATAATGGTCTTCTAAATAATCACCTTGGTGTTCTTAAGGTCTTCGAAATTTAAAACGCTGTTAATTACAAGGATACCATTTCCTAAGCTATTTCCGCCTCAATTTCTTCACGGTTTTTTGTTTTTAGTATTCAGCATACAATTTAAGGAATTAAACTCAGAAACTATGAGCTTTGATGATGATCAATTGAGGTATACTTGATAGTGTAGAATGATCAATACAATGGGGACTGATAAGTAGCAAATAAATCATCAATAGTAGTTTGATATTGATAGTTTTTCCTGGCATCGTGGAGGGTTCTGAGCAATCCTCAACCAAAAAGAATCTTTTATTTTTCCACCTCCTAGATAATCAATTTTTTCCAAGATCTAAATAGTTAAAAATAGTTTAAGCAACCAAGTGCTTAAACTATTAACTATAATAGTATAAGACATTTTTTCCAACCTCACAGGAGTCAGATAAAACTGATTCATTCATACTATTATTATTATCCAAAAAAATTGGTATATTGCTTTAATTTATATGACTTTATTAGGATCTGGCTTGTTCCTATTAATTTTTTTTTTAATATTTTTTTCGAATGGGCCAGCAAAGGACCACGTGCCAATTTCAATTTTTTCTCCCTTGTTCTTTTCTTTTCTTCCAGTATGCTTTCATATGTTCACCATGTTTCCTTTTTCTGTCCTCAGACCATTTGTACCTGTCCTTATCACATTCCTTCCTCCTCAATATTATTTTGCCGAAATTCATCTCTATTATTTATTTCTTCTATTTTTATATTGTTTTTTTCTAAATCCCTTTTTACTTCATTGACTCAGCTTGTTGATTAACTATTTATTTATTATTATCATTTTTTTTATTTCACTATTTTTGTTGTATAGCTTTATTAATTTATATTGTTCTTTATTAATTTATATTCATCCATATTACTAATCATCACTCACATGACTTTTTCTTTTTATGGAAAACACTTTATTTATTGTACTTTTTATTTCATATTTTTACGAGGTTATTTATTATTTTTTTAATTTTTTTCATTTATTTTACCTATATTAATCACTAGTGGTATATTTCACATTTGATCACTGTAGGTAATGCTGGGGAAACCTGACTCTTCTACCATTTTAAATATTGTGTGAAAAGATACATAAAGTCATCCATATTACTAATCATCACTCACATGACTTATCTCCCTCCTTGAGGCTGATTGTAATACTTAATATAAAATATTTATATTAGTTTTTATGAGAAAAAATGATAAACTTACGAATGCCTCTATTTCTCCGATATATCACATATGGAAAACAGTTAAGTTGTAGCTGGTGGACAAAGGATTTCGTTTCTGACATGTGGGAAAAACTGGGTATAACAGTGTTACCTTTTTTTTTCTCTTCAAAATTTAGCTTTGAAAACGGATATTTTACGCTACAGATAAGGTCTAACTAACGTTGGCCAAAAAGTAACTTATAGTATGTGGTCGCTTGAGCGTCAATTTAGATATGTTTAATTTTTTCCTAAATGCTTGAATTTATTTTTGTTTTGTTTTTTTCTGTCAATAATTTATGCCATAATTTCAGATGCTCTATGTAGATAATTTGGCCATAAAATTGTACTAGTAACTGTGCATTATTCTTATTCTTATGGGACAATATGTCCCAGATTAAAGTTTATTAATCATTCGTTCGTGTACTTCTTATTGAGCTGAAACTACTTTTGTGCCCAAGCTAAATCAGTTAGCTATATTTAAAAAACACAATCTGAATAAGTAAGGGAATGTTATAGGCTTGTAGCATTAGTAGTAAGATATTCAGCTGCAGAATATGTGGAACCAGAGACGCCTAATTATTTATTATAACTAAAAAACCAGGTCTATTGTGCAAATTGGAATCGATGGCAATACAAATAAAATGGACGAGCCAGTGGAGCAGAACTCAAGCCGGTTCGATCCTACCTGTGAGTGTTGACTTTTATCTCGTAATGGATCAATACAATATTGACCTTCGCACCCTAGAACTAGATAACAATATCTATTAATAGATTAAGCTTAACAGCGCTGCCTAAAAAAAAAATCATCAATGATAAAAATATTTTTTATGCCGTAAAATTCTAGAAGTTTTAATTCGAATGCATATTCTAGGTGAGGACATTTATCAAACAGCAGCGACAGGTAAACACAGGTGTAGCGGTGAAGTGTTGGCGACAGTCGGAGACGCCTATGCCAACTCTGGACTAGTGCCCACTGAGTCACCGAGACCTGAATCATTTTTAACAAATCGAGATCATCAGCTTCCGTCTTGTTCGGAAAATGATTCGGTTCACCCCCTTTCCCCCTCAGTCTAGATCTTTATTTCCTTTGTGCTGTCGTCGCCGAGGGAACAAAAAAAAGTTGAGTAATCTAACAGGGGGAGTACGACTCAGCAGTGGCTTTTTAATGGATTTGTTTTTCTGAACAAGATTGGCCGATGATAGAAAAAAGATTGGACTGTTTTTTTTTGTTTTTTTTTTAATAATGGGAAAAGAACACGAGACATGTTCCGAAAGGTTAGCGCAAACAACACATTTTTGAAGTTGTATTTGTTGATTCCAGAAGTCATCAATTTAATAACAAATCACTCACCGACCGAAAAATAATTCCAGCTTCGTACTCGTTCTTATCAATTCCCGGGAAATTGCTTCAGTTAACTAGTGATACAGATTGTCTGTTGTACACAATTCCAATCAAACATTTAGGTGACAATCAAGCAACGTTACAATTTTTTTTTTTTTAAATCAATTTATGGAAATTTACAACTGTACAAGTATACATCAAGTAAATGTGTTTAAAAAAACAATTAAAATAACATGCCAAAACTTAAAAAGAACTACTCATCAGTAGCACTTTATTAAAAAAAAAAAAATCTACGCAAGAAGATCTCTGGGAAATATTATTTTCAAACACCTCGGAGGATTATCGGTAATTGAGTGGAAAGCAAGTTGAGAAACTAGTGGGTTTGAGTGGTTATGGAGCTTACTATGAAAGTATTGGTATCTGCTTTGGGCTAAATCAGCAATATATGGAACATTAAGATCTTTATGGATAAGTTTATTGGTGACAAAGTAAGGAGCATTGAGGATTTTTCGAAGGATTTTGTACGTCCAAATAGCTCTAATCACAGTCATGTAAATGAGTGTTTTGTAATTAATTTGGAGCTTCGAAGTTACAAATTGAATGTAATTTGTAACGATGCTTGATTGTCACCAATTTTCATTGGCATGTATCCCAGTCATAAACTTAATAAACCAAAAATCTTTCTAAAGCTAATTTACTGATTACAAATCATTCATAATTAATTTAAAGCGCCATAAAAGTTAAATATTTTATTTATAGATTAAACAGAGAACGACAAGATAAAATCATTGTGTTTATTTAAACTTCATTTTTTTTTTTTTTGTGGATGTCTTTTGGTCGAGTGTCTATACATTTTTGGTGTAACGTTTTTTTATGCACACTCAAAAATATAACATTTTGACACGCTGTAGCTGTGTTGGTGTTGCTTGATCAAAAATTTGAAGACAGAAATTTAATAGAGAATAGTTTTAATTATATAACATTTTTTACTGAGGTCTACCACTTCGGAGCTATATTGGTTTGAATGATAAAGTCACGTTTGAAACTGCTATTTTCTCTAAACTATGTTTATTAGGAATAATCATTGATTGTTAATTTAATTTAATCATTAATTAAAGTAATTTGATCTTTCCAATTATAAATTGGAAAAAACAGTACATTATAGATAGACATATGCATGATTTATTGTGTTTCTCAGTATAAAAAATGTAATCCATCATTTATTTTATTTTTATATGAAAACCATAAACCTGCATTAATTTTTCGAACAACGCAATAATTTCTTTGCCAGAAGAAATGGTTGAAAAATGTTTAAAAAAATATACAAACAAAGCAAAAAATAAATAAAAACTCTCTCCTAATATAAAAACAATAGGGAATACTAAATAACAAAGGACAAGTAAATGAAGGCATTTCTATGCTCGCGGAACACCCAGTACAGGATGGGAAAAGGTCAAGAACTCGTGAGAGAAGATAAGGCGGGTCGGTGCACTCACACACGAGTGACGGCACCAAATTCTTTGTATTTTTCCATCACAAAAGGTTGTTACAAGTCGGAATAATGCAACGTGGAAGGTGAACATATTATGTAAAGACCAACCTCCATGCCCGGATAGAATTAACTTTTAAAAAATTAAGTATTAATGAGTGGTTCGAGTTTGTGTTTGAAACTCAATAAATTAATTTCCGCACATATTAATTTGATGGATTTACAATGAACAGTAGTGATAGAAAATCACTACATAATAACATTTTATTAATTTATACTATAAAAAATATTATTTTTATGCATCATAATTTGATCTCATAATTGATTTTCCACAATTGATTTTTAATCTAATTAAAAATAGATAATAATGAATAAATGAATATTCATTTTATCTATTTATTTTAAGACTAAAGCGACAAGAAACTGCTCGTCGTTACAGACTACTTCAACATTTACTAGACAAACGATCAAACCTCCCAATTCATTACAAAAGACTTATTTACATGACTGTGATTAGACATATTTGGACGTACGGAGTTCAGCTTTGGGGCTCTACTAAACCATCCAATTCATCCTGTATCCAATCCTTACAATCCAAAATCCTTCGAAAAATCCTAAATACCCCTTACTTTGTCACCAATAAGCTTATCCATAAAGACCTTAATGTTCCATATGTTGCTGAGTTAGCCCAAACCAGATACCTATCCTTTCATAGTAAACCCCATAACCACTCAAATCCATTACTTTCTCAACTTGCTTCCCACTCCATTAGCATAATCCTCCGAGGCGTCTGAAAAGAAGATGGACTAGAGATCTTCTAGTGTAGAATTTTATTGAAGTGCTACTGATGAGTAATTCTTTTCAAGTTGGTACATGTCATTGTAATCGTTTTCAGCTCATTTATTTGATGTACATATTTGTATAGTTGTAAATTTCAATAAATTGATATATATATAAAAAAATCTATTTATTTTTGCATTGATACGGATCGAAACTTTGCTGGCACTTTCCCTATCAGAAATTAAATGGAGAACATTTTTTTTGTTATATAACATTTGTCACAAGGGAATACCGTTAAGGACTCGTATATTGGTCCGAAGGAAAAACATCACGTTTTCCTAAAGTTTCCTTATCACTAGAGACTGGATTTCTGTGTTATTGCACATTTAGTTCGCTTTGATTTAGCGCTCTCTAACCCAAGTAGTTATCTCATTTATAACCTAAGGATTCTTATTCTTAAATTTTATTTTGCACGAAATTGCACAAATTTGACTTTTTGAGCTTAATTGCACGAATTCGGGTTTTACTGCACAAAATTGCACAATTGAACCAAATTCATCTACTTTTATTCACTTAACCATTTATTTTTTGAAAATTTTACTTATAATTACTAGGCAACATTTATAACCATTATTTATATTAAATAGTTTAATTAGTTTTAAATTGAAAGTAAAAAGTCGCCTAAATCAAATGTATTTGTGACGTACTACTTTTAAATGATCGTATTGAATTGCGAGCTTTGAGGATTTAGGCAAACATTGAAGATCGACGTACTTCCTAGAACTAAGACGTTTCCTCAGATAATTTTACTCCCCGCTTCCCTTTTCGTTCCCCACTTCTGATTTAGCACAAAGTGCTAGTTGTAGACAAGATTTTAAACTATCAACTTTGAAAATGCCAAAAACGTCTGCGAGTGTTTCTACAAAATTGAAACAATGAACCAATGAATATCCAGAGCTGATATTTGTTTGAAACTCTCGAAGAAAGCTTAAAACGAATTGAAAATGAAAAGGGAAGATGTTTATTTTCAAAATTCGAGTAAATCCTTGAGAAAAACTATGGCTAAATTCGTTAAAAAAATTAAATTATTGTATCAACGGAAATGAAATAGAAGCAGATAATCTCATGCTACAAAAATTGTCTTGTTACGTCCATAGATGTAGAACGTTCCTTTTCTTTGCTAAGGAACATTTTATTAAGTGACAGGCGGCATAATTTTAATAAGAAATATTTTGAAATTTATAATCTCGTACATTTTCACAAAACTTTTAAAAACTAATTTATTTTTCAAAAACTTTTAACTATATTTTGTTTCCACATGAAAGGAAATTTTAATAAAGATATTTTATATTTCTTTTAATTAACAATTTTTTTCATTTCCTTTTTACCCAAATTTTTAAGTCTTTCAGATTGAATTAACACTAAAACGAAACGTTTGTCGAGATGTCCTTAAGTTTATTCAAGGCTGGTTAAGTTTTGCATATTTATGTAAATAAATGGATTGTTGCATGTATTAAGTTTTTAGATTTACGTTTTGAGTTTCTTACTGCACGATTTTGCATATTTTGAGTTTTTTACTGCACGATTTTGCATGTTTTGAATTGTTTACTGCACATTTTTTGATTTTTTACTGCACAAAAATCCGGTCTCTACTTATCACAAATTTAATACAGAATAGTTTTTGTTAAATAACATTACTCGCTGTGACCTACCGGAGCTATATTGGTTTGAATTAATGAAGTCGCGTTGGAAACCCCTTTCATATTCATCATCTATTGTTTTTTCCTATAAAATATATATTTCGTTTTTTTACATCAGGCCTATGAATTCATGCAAATAAGTAGGCGTGTCATAAGTTACAATGAAAGCGAAATATATCACATAATTAAAGTAGTAAGAACTTTGACCTGAAATTATATTTTCTAAACTTAAGAATTTTTCCTTGCATTTACATTTCAGTTACGTTTTTCTGAATGAATTCATTAAATTGTCAATACAATACAATAATGGTCAATCATATCGAAACGTAAACGAGGAAATGATACAGGCCTTAATAACAAATTTATTCAATGTAAATTTAGTTTTAGGAATAAAAAAAAAAAAAAAAAAAAAAAAAAAAAAAAAAAAAAAGTAACCTTCGTCAGAACATAATGTCACATTGGGAATGGAATGTCAATTGTGTTCGGCCTCGTGTTCAAATAACTTCTCCTTGCTTCATCATCATACGTAATGACCGTTAACGACGTCTGGTAGAAGATGAATGCATGATAACGATTTGAGAACTGGGGAGCTGTCCTAGAAATTCAAAAACGTTCCATAGATACACATGAAAAAAATATTTTTACTATTATATAAAAGGACAAGCCTTTTTTATTTGAGACCACTAACCACCAAAAATACTGAACAAATCTGTACCAAATTTAAAACACGACTTATTTATAGTTCCAGGAAGGTTTAGCAGTAATAAAATCTACTGATTTTCAATTGCTTTGTTATTGAAAAAGTGATAATATGTGGATAACAGTGTTAAATAATAGAGCTTGAGATTGATAATAAAATTTACTTATATGCAATTAAAGTATAAAAAAGATTTAAATATCGCACTACATGTCGATCCCAGTGACGTTTGAAAATCGGCCGATATGTGGTAAGCACCTTTCGGTAATTAATTTAAAAACAACTGAGCCCATCTGTATCAAATTTTAAGTACATTATTTTCAAAGTTATGAAAGGTTTAGAATTAATAAAATTCACAAAAATTAAAATTTAAATGACCAATGTTTAAAGACTTTTATCTTTAGAAATTAAAATCAAACTAGACTAAATAGTTATAAAACGGCGCCTAACTTCTTTTTTTCAAGATATATGCATTATTCCCGATTTCCAATTTGGATTCCAGGTCAGTCATTCCACTGCACATCAACTATCAAGATTATCAGAACTTATAGTAAAGGGTTTGAAATGAAAAAAACACACACTTGTCACATTTTTAGATTTTCAACAAGCATTTGACAAGGTATGGCACCAAGGTCTCTTATACAAACTTAAGTCAGTAAACACTCCAAAATATCTATACGATATTCTGTATTCCTTTCTCAATAAACGAACATTCGCCGTCAGAATAAACCACACAATCTCAACCATCAGACCTATCAGTGCCGGTACTCCACAAGGATCAGTTTTATCACCCATCCTCTTCAACTTCTACCTTCATGATATCATCCAATCCTCCGAAACCTCTATAGCCATGTTTGCTGATGACACAGCAGTTTTTTTGCAACATGAAAACATAACAATAGCTAGAAATACTCTTCAAACTCATCTAAACGAATTAGAAAAGTATTTAAAAAAATGAATGATCAACCTAAATATACAAAAATGTATTGCTAAAATTTTTACCCTCAGACGACCAATAGACCCACCGGAACTAGTTTTAAATGGAAACAGACTTCAATGGAATCCTTCTAATGAGGCAGTAAAATACCTTGGTGTCCACCTAGATCGTCGCCTAACCTGGAATCACCACATCAATATTAAACTTACACAGACCTACGCAAGGCTGGCAATGCTGTACCCGATAATTAACAGAAAATCCACTCTTAAACCAAATATAACTATTTTAATCTACAAAACTATACTCAGGCCATAAATGATGTACGGTTGTGAAGTGTGGGGAGCTGCTTCCTCTACGGAAAAAACTACAATCTCTCCAAAACAAGATCCTAAGAATTGCTGTAGATGCTCCCTGGTTTATAAGAAATAGACAACTTCACCGTGAATTAGACATAGAATCAATAGACGATTTCATCAAAAAATGCTACACCAGGTTTCATTGCAAGTTACCAGCGGTTAAAGGTGCAGTAGCTTTCAACATAGGAGCTCAAACAACATCCCGCAGATTGAAACCAAGACTCATGCAAGACATCATTATGTAAACACCATGACTATTCTATTCAGTTATATATGACTATTATATTCACCAATTATTGTTCTTATTACTACAATTTATCTCTTATTATTTCTGTATTCTTTACTTTATTCATTTAGTTTGTCTTTATTATTATTCTCTTATATATACACATATTCTTTCTTTTCTGTTATTTTGTATTTGTTTAAAAAAATAATTTTAATTATTATTATTATTATTTTAATTTATTTTTGTATATTATTATTTTATTTTTTTTTTTTTTTTTTTATTTATATTTTTTTTTTTTTTTTTTTTTTTTTTTTTTTTTTTTTTTTTTTTTTTTTTTTTTTTAAGTTCTTTGCATTATTTTTTTTTTTCTTTCTTTCCCTTTTAATTTATTGTTATTATATAGTTCCTCTAAAGTTATAATTGTTCCACATAAAATATTATAGAACTTATCTGTTATGGGTGTCTCTTGCACGAGACTAAACCCTTCCTTCTACAATTGTTAAATCATCACTAATATTATTAGAACATCCATGTAAGGCTTACCAGGCCGATCTGGAAATAAATGAAAAAAAAAAAAAAAAACTAGACTAAATCAATAAAAAATATTCCTGCCGTATAAAAATAAATAGTAAATATAAACATTTTCATATTGGGTATAAAAATATGATCCATGGGTCTTTGGTTGTAAGCACTGATAACGCAGTTATTTATCCGCAAGAGTTTCTTAATAGCCTCTTTCCATCTGGATTACTAACTCATACATTAAAATTAAAAATTTGATATCCAATTATGCTTTTACCTAATCTTCAAACACCTAATCCGAGCAATTTTCACCAGATTAAATATAACAATTATGCGTTAAAATATCATTGAGGAAAGAATGCTTCGTTACAAACTTCAATCCAAGATTTTTATCGATAAACAAATAAAACTTTGAAATTATTTTTGCTAAAGGAGGAAGATAGAAAAATGATATTAATAAATAAAAAAAGCTGAATTGGACTTGGTTGTATAGGATTTAGCAAAAAACTTAAAAAAATAAATAAATAAAATCATTGATGCATCCTAAAATTATTTGTTATTTTCTTGTTTAAGAAGATCTCTCATCCCACTCCTTTTTAACCTTCGGAGTATTTATCCTAGAGTTGTAAGAATTTTTTTTTTTTAAGTTATATTTCGTATGATTTTAATTTGATCTAGTACAGTGCGTTAATTCTGCGTTTAAAAACTGTATTTTTCACTGTATTAAACATTAACGTTATTTTATTATTTTTATTCTGATATGACATTAAATTTTATTAAATGTTTGCCTTAATTTTGTAATTAAATTAACTAAATAATACATATTATAAATAAATAAATACACAATAAAAGTCCAAAAGACATAATAAAAATTCCATAAATAAAAAAATATATATATTTTGACTTCATAAGCTCTATAACATAATAGAAAAACAACACGATTTTCAAGTTAGCGCCATGAGACCAACTGCACGAGACAAGATAGTGAGACCATTTAAAGAGAGCTTTTGAATTAATAGGGCAATTACGTCTTAAACAATGGGACCAATTATCGTAATTTTTATCTTAACTTCTTTTTTTATTAATACCCACCCGAAAAATTTATTAACTAAAATTATTTTTAAATTACCAAGGTCCATGGTGATTAAATAATAAAACCAAAACTTTGTAACTGTAATAAAGTATGAGATATTTTTGATACTTATTAAGTACAAATATTTTTATTTATTAGGCACTGAAATATTCAAGATTCGTTACATTAGCAACAATAATAAATATCTGATGTTATTAACAATAAAATCAGTTGGAAAATATTTCAATACGAGTAGCATTGCAATATAAGTTCTATATACAGAGGTTATCTTCTTTTCAGAGGCCTTCGTGCGTTATCGGGAATAAAATAAAATGGAAAGAAAGTTGGGAGACTAATGGATTCGTTTGAGTATGGAGCTTATTATGGAAAGATAGGAATCTGGTTTGGAAGTTTTGGGGATTTTGGATAATAAGGATTTTTGAGTACGAGATTAATTGAATGGTTTACATTAGCCAAAAAAAATCATTTTTATTATTCGTAAAAATGGATATTTGAACCACATAATCCCTAACTTATCACGGTTAAAGCTTGGGAGAGTTAAGAACAAATTAGGATTAAATGAATACAAATAATTTCAGGGTTTGGGAAGCAATACAGTCTTAAAATAAAAAATAAATTAAAATGTAAAACAAAAATATTACCAGGTCTTTTAAAAAGTCCTGCCTTTTTTAGGCAATAAAAAACATCATTAAACCGATAACATTATCCATTAAAATAATCTTCATTACAAATAACAACTTTATTCCACCGTGATGCAAGAGCCCGTTTAACCCTTGTTAACTATTTTTCAAGCGCTTGTTACACTTTTTTAGACCCGTTTTTCCACGGAACTTACTACGCACTGGATTAGCTGTCCAAAAATCTGTAAGAGGCCACCTTAAAATCACCAATAAAAAGGAGTTGACCCTTTTTTATCCGAGTACAGTACAAATGTAAAATAAATTTATCAATTGTCTTTGAAAGCACTGTACGGCATCTTACTTTAATAACATGATAAGAACGCTATTTTAATTTTTCATAAACTCAGAGTCGAATTATACAATATATTTCCATATTAAAGATTACTTTATATCGTATATACCAGGTCATTTCAAAAGTCACTTTTTTGGGGTAATAAATTCAGTAATTCAATGAAACAATAATTTTTTTCATTAAAAAAATCCCCATTTCAACTTATTAGTTATGCAAGATCTCAAATACCGCTTTTAAAAATGATTGATCTTAGCTGTTTTTTTATAATGTTTTCCCTAGTCAACTTTGCAGTATGTTGCCGAGCATTTTCTTAAAGGAGTAAGGATCCTGTTCTGTTTACCAACTTTGGATTGAATTTTCGAAGTGTAGACTGACAGCGGGAGCTCATAGTGCACAATGTCTTTGCTTGTCCAGAAAACAATAAGCAATAAATTTTTGGGATGAAGATCAGATTTAGGCAATTATTTTAGTTCTTCATCAGCTGATAACCATTGTTATGATCGCCAAATATTTTCTTACAATACCCGCTTTTCATCACAAGTGATTCTGTCAAGAAATGGGTTATTTTTAAATCGGATAACTAAAAAATGGAAGCTGTTGTCAGTCGAATAATCTTATCCGCCTCTGATAGCTTTAAAGGGACCCATTCATCAAGTTTCAATTCACATTATAAAATTGACAGAATTTGAATTTCAACACTCACCTTATAATATATTTCATTAAACGTTTAGCAGTGACTGGATTAAAAAATAATCCCTATTTCAAAGAGAGTAAACAATATGGTTTATATTGGGAAATTGTCGAATAGAAAATAGAATCATGACAAAGTACCGTTTTAGACCAAAAAAATCTTAATTAATGAAAAAATGAAAGGACTTTTGAAACTGCATGAGAGATTTTCAAGACCAGAACAGATATTTTATGAAAAATAGTGTTTAAAACTATAACGAAATTTTAGGTTGTTTTAAGGCTAAACCATTGGTAAAACTTTCGATCCGAGCAACACCAACACAGCCCCAATACTTTAAAAACGTAGTCAAAACGTGATGTTTTTCCTTGGAAACAATATAGCTCCTTAACGGTAGGCCCTTGTGACAAATGTTATATAACAAAAAATGTTCTCCATTAAATTTTTGATAGGGAAACTGCCGGCAAAGTTTTGATCCGTGTCAATACAAAAATAAATGAATTTTTTATATATATATATATATATATATAAATTTATTGAAATTTTCAACTATAAAAATACGTACATCAAGTAAATGAGCTGATAACGATTACAATGACATGTAATAACTTGAAAAGAACTACTCATCATTAGCACTTCCATAAAATTTTACACTAGAAGATCTCTAGGCCATCTTCTTTTCAGACGCCTCGGAGGATTATCGGGAATGGAGTGGGAAGCAAGTTGAGAAACTAGTGAATTTGAGTGGTTATGGAGCTTACTATGAAAGGGTAGGTATCTGGTTTGGGCTAGCTCAGCAACATATAGAACATTAAGATCTTTATGGATAAGCTTATTGGTGACAAAGCAAGGGGCATTTAGGATTTTTCGAAGGATTTTGGATTGTAAGGATTGGATACGAGATGAATTGGATGGTTTAGTAGCGGGAAAAGTTAAATAGTGGACCACTAACTCTCTCTTTAAGTTCTGAATATAAATGTAATCCGTATCGAAAAGTAGAAACTGCAAATAAATAAGAGGTATTCATGAAGTTTTCTAGAAAAAACTACTTTCTATCATTGTAGATTTTTTGAACTTTCAACTGGTTCGAAGTTCTAGAACTCAGAAGTTTAAACTAAGTGAAGCCTTAAATATACATGAAGTAATATCTTGCCAGGGATAAAATATGCGTACAAAGTTTGTTCTTGGTTGGAAAGTGGAAAGATGAATACAAAAAAAAAAAGCATCCCCAGTCACAGCTCCGCCCGCTCTCAAAAGTAAAGAACATATCTAGATAATTTTAACTAATAGTTTTATTTTTTTATTAATAAAAATCTTGTATTGAAGTGTGCAATAGAGAATTATTTTTCCACTGGTCTCCAAACTTGCTTCCCAATCGATTTCCAATGACAGTCTGAAAAGGAGAACTAGAAATGAAGAATTTCTATTTAAGTGAGTAATTCTGTAAAGATCTGCTAGTCGGTGGTTTCTATAAAAGATATTGAGATATAATTTGAAATATTTTCCCACACATTTACTTCATGTATATATTCTATACAGTTGCTAAGAATTCGAAAAAGTGATTAAGCCACAGTCAAAACATAAATTTCAACCTTGTTAACAAGAAAACATGAATAAATCATCAAAATTCAGTCTAGATCAAACGCCCCAAATCTGAAGGAAGAGATACATGTATAATTAGTTATGCAAATTTCTCCCATAGCTTTATGCAAATTTATCAGTCCGAAGTTATTTAAGCAAAACTGCCCCATTTCACCGAAGTATTCAATTTACCAAAACGTAATATATCATATTCATGGATCTACATCTCCTGCATTTTAAATAAGAATGCATTTTTTTTTTTTTTTTTTTTTTTTTTTTTTTTTTTTTTTAAATATTGTATTAGTAGATATTGACGTTTTTATAAATAAGAATGGAAGATGAAAAACCTGAAGTGAAACCGATAGAAGTCGGATAAAGGTGGGAGCCTTCAAAGATATTTGCTTTTATTAAATCTGGTTTCTTTTCTTTTTCTTTTTTCCCTTTCCCTCGCCGACAATGGAGTCCTTCTAATCCTCCCACGCCGTTCTAGTGGCCGTCCTTCCACTATTTCATTACAGTCAATCCAGAGATTCAAGACTCGCTTAATATTTACATTGAATATCAATACTATATTTTATTTTTATTTTTATTTATATATATATATATATATATATATATATATATATATATATATATATATATATATATATATATATATATATATATATATATATATATATATATATATATATATATATATAAATATTGATATATAAACTGTATTGTATATAAACATCAAGGAAATGTATCTTTTTTTTTTTTTTTTTTTTTTTTAACAAGTCAATAACTTGTAAATAAACTACCCACCAGTAGCACTTCATAAAAGTTCCCTTGGTTCAAGGGATTTTGGATTGTAAGGATTAGAAGAATAAGGTTTGATTGAGCCATAAAGCATAACTCCATACGTCCACATAGGTCTAATTACTGCCATGTAAATGAGTCTTTGGTAATTAACTGGAGGCTTTGAACGATTTTTTAAGTATTGTAGGTGGATTCCAAACAATAGTAATCCATGATTCAACTTGTATAGATTAAGTTAAAAACAACATAAATAAAATCTGTTCAAATAACATTTAAAAAATCACCATCAGAATGTGTCGATTCTCTATTTCACTGATTAAATTATTTATTTTTTTTTAATAACAATTTATTGAAATTTACAACTGTACAAAATTTATACAACAAGTAAATGTGCTGTTAACTATTACAATAAGGTGACAAAACTTGAAAAAAACTACTCATCAGTAGCACCTTAATAAAAATTCTACACTAGAAGGTCTCTGGGCCACCTTCTTTTCAGACGCCTCGGAGGATTATCAGGAATGGTGTGGGAAGCAAGTTTAGATATTAGATGATTCGAGTGGTTATGGAGCTTACTATGAAAGGATAGATATCTGGTTTGGGCTAAATCTGCAAAATATGGAACAATAAGATCTTTATGGATAAGTTTATTGGTGACAATGTAAGGTGCATTGAGGATTTTTCGAAGGATTTTGGATTGTAAGGATTGGATACGAGATGAATTGGATGGTTTATTGGAGCCCAAAAGCTCAACTCCGTACGTCCAGATAGGTCTAATCACAGCCATGTATATTAGTCTTTTGTAATTAACTGGGAGCTTTGAACGTTTGTCTAATAAATGTTGAAGTAATCTGTAACGACGGGCAGTTTCTTGTCTTTTTAGTCTTGTATGTAGATAAATTAAATTAAAAGTTAAAAATACAATCATACTTGATTTACAATATAAAAAGGATTACTATGTACCTTTAAATTACTCATATTAGGGATCCCCCAACCAGACCAGTCCCTCCACAATACAGGTACAAAGAGATCCCAGCTCTTCTCTCTCAGATGCGTCATTGGAGAAAAAAAACCCAGTGGAGGCAAAGTGGAAGCGCTTTAGTACAATCGAGAATAAATAATCCAAAGTCGATTTTTAGAAACCGATTGATAACACAGACGTTGGTGAATGTTTTTGATGCCTAATTGTTATCGAACCTTCTCCATGATATAAATATTTTAAACAGCAATATTTTTTCTTCGTTAACAACACAACGATTTTTCATGTACTAGATCTGTAAGAGTTGATACAGAATTTTAAAAAAATCTACAGAAATCAAGCATGCGACGTCAAATTATTGAATGTATTCTTTGTTTGAAAACGACTGAACCGATTTGTAACAAATTTTTACCAAATCATTTTTATAGTTCTAGCAAGTTTTTAAAAACAATAAATTCTACTAATTTTCAAATAATTTTTAATAAAAAGTGCGGTAATATACGAAAACAGTGAAGTTTGAAAATCCACCAATACTTGGAGAGCGCCTTTTTAAATGAGAGGTTACAAAGGTAAAGTTATATTAATATTTACAGCTTGAAATTGTAAATAAAATTTACTTATATTCAATTGAGTTATTAAAAAAGATTAAAATATTTGGTGCGACATGTGGATACCAGAGAAATTTGAAAATCGGTACATATTTGGTTAGCACCATTCCGCAATAGAGTTTACAATATTGAACTCATCTGAACCAAATTTTAACTACATAATTTTTATTGTCTAGGAAATTTTAGCAATAATAAAAAATTGAATGTACTATGATGGATAGCCGTAACCAGGTTTACCTCACTCATATACTTTTATGGTTGGAAATTAAAATCCAACAAATAAAATTATTTCTGCCAAATCAAAATTATTACCAAATCAAAATGTCGATTGATTTTTGATATTGTGTGTAAAGAAATGATTTTTTTTAAACCGAGGATGTATCGATATCAAGAATCGAAATGTTTTTGACCCGCAACTTCGCTATAAATGAAATGTAAATCTATAAAGTGTGAATTCCCAATAAAGTTACGTTAAAATTCTTATCTTAGTATTGACGAAATTATAGCAAATGTATATTAATACATAATTAAGAACTCAAATTTGTTTCTTATTAAGATGAAAAGATTTTTTTTTTTTTTAAATCGTTTTGGCTGCCCATATATCGAGACCGGCATAGCCGTTTATGATAAAGTGTTTCTTACAATATATATATATATATATATATATATATATTAGTAACGAACGAAAATAATTAGCATGACAAGGCCATGACGTTAATGTTGGAAGAAGTCGTTAGGACTACCCCACTCCAAGCGTAAGGTAGGTCAGAAGTCAGGAGCCCGACCTATTGTTGAAGATCTCAACAAAAGGACTCCTACCTGTTGGCATAACCTATTCTGTATTCATCAGTATTCCTAACCTGCTTTTGAAAAGTGCTTTTATTTTCTGTGATTATGGTTAAAAGTGTTTTTTAAAACAATACATATTTAAATAATAATTGAACCATGTACACAATGGTTCTTCGGGGAACCAAGCGATACATTGTATTTTGAACCTTTGAAGGCGTTTTGCATTAAGAACTAAGAACTTATTAAATACATAATTAATGACAATTAACTCCATTTGTTTAATTTAAAAATTATAAATATTTACAAAGAATTTTATTTAATAATTTTCAGAGAGAAAATGAAAATAGAAAACCACAAGATAATGTTTTAATCAAGGTTTACAGAGTTTATTTTAACTAACAGGCCTTAAATAAAAACTATTGGATTTTATTAAATTGGACTTAGTTTAAAAGAAACCGCATTCTCATTACGGACATAGTAACCGCTGCAACCTTGATTATAAAGTGTTCGTAAGTTGCGATACCTTCCTCCATTCAATGTCATTATTTCCTTGGATTTTTATCTAACTATTTTATTAGTTTTCTTTCTCTGCTACTAAGCTGATACAGAAGTCCCTGAGCATGAAAACAACCCTGCATTCCATCTCTGATCATTATTCCAACAAGAATGTTTTAGATTTTACTATTTATGTAATGTTTTCTTTGACTAATGCTTTCGGTGCTTGTAACTTATATTGCGTTTATGAAGTCATGTACATTTTGAAAAATGTTTGTACTATATCAGAAAAATCAAGAATTAGGTGTGACCCAGCACCTAAAATAAACATTCAGCCTCCCTAAATCCAGAATTACAAATATTATTTACGAAGCCTTATAACATATTTTTAAATACAGCAAAATACCAACATTTACATTTCTTGACTTATAACAAAGACAGTATATATTTTTCCTAATAAAATAAAAAAATAAATAAAAAAAAGAAGAAGCATTTTGAACTTGATCCTAATGGCCGGGCATTGCACTCAAACCTTCAGTGAAACATCTATAAAGAATTTTGTTTGCAAAGGATCCAGCTCCAACATGAACGAAGCAATTTTGCAATACATTACAAAATTATGTTATGCTGACTACGACAGCATAACATAAAGATGGGTGAAAGTAGTTGAAAATAATTTTGAATTTGAATTTCAGTAATCTTTCAGAAATGTAATCTGTAACAAAATTACACTTATGAACAAGAACTTTAGCAACGACCTAGTTAAAAAAAAAATTGATCTGTTTAAAAAAATAAACTATATTCATTGCAACACGGTTATTTATTATTTATTATTACAAAATTTGTGGCGTATTGTAAATATCAGTAAAAAAAAAAAATAATAAAAATTTAAAAAAAAAATGTTATGTGAATCAAATAAAAATAAAGCATGAAAAATTATGTAATCATTCTTAAAACACGGCTATTAATTGATTATAATGTATTTTATTATAACTCCACCTTTTCTAGCATTTAATTTTAAAATAAATTAATACTTCAATTCCTATTTAATATGTATCTTATACCTAGCTATAAGGGTCTAGTAAACATTAAAATAAGTTCATATACAATATTAAAATTATTTCGAAAACATACAATGCGCAACCCGTCACGGAATTAGTATGCCCCAGTTTCACCGTTACACGTCTATTGAGGCCGTGAGGTGATATCTCGGGCGACCCCGCATGAAAATGTTTGTTATTTTTATGTTTGTTAATTTTTATTTTTTAGTTCCTGTGCATTATATAAATCTGTTTTAAAAATCTACTTTAAACAAGATTAATAATTAATAGATTCAATTCTACCGTTATAAAATATAAAGAAGGAAATAGTTCATTACTCATCTAGTACAATCACTACGAGGAAATACTTGACAAATAACTGAATACAATATCAGTTAAAAAAATTATTTTAATTTTACCGTGGGATGAACAAAGCAAAACGTGACCGCTGTCAGTACTGAATCATGCTATAATGAGAGTCATTCTCTCTCTTTTAGGATGAAGTTCATTCCAAAAGTGTGCATTTTATTCGTCCATAAGTTGTTTCTTTTTGTGGTGTTTATTTCACGATCCTCATAAAAAAACATGAAAAAAAAAATCTATGAACATAAAACAATTTGTTGAGGAGATTCGATTATTATAAATAACTTTGTCTCTTGTTATAATTCAGGTCTATTCACTATTATTAGTAACCATAAACAAATACTCTATCATCTTCCAAGATGTCGAACTTTTATAATGTATGAGAATGTTTAAATAAGATTTACTATGTAATAAAAAAAAATTATTATTTTTTTTTTATTTGATCAAATAATATCCTAAAAATCCGTGTGGAACATAGCCGCAACCTATAACTTCATCTGGACTAACGTCTTACTTGGAATCAACATTTAAGAGCATACCAGGCAAACGTTCAAAATTTCTCTAAAAATACAAAAGACTCATTTGCATAACTATAATTAAACCAATTTGGATATACGGTATTGAGCTTTGGGGCTTTACTAAACGTTCCTATTCTTCTCATATCCAATCCTTAAAACCCAAGATCCTTCGTAAAATCCTTAATGCATTACTATGTTGCAAATAAAGTTATAAATGCTAAAAGTTCACAGCTACAATATTGAATATACTTTTAAATATCAATAAATTAAAAAAATTGCCAAACATTTTAATTTATCTACACCAGATATACATGACATAACATCGATGACTGGTGCCTTCGACCTTGAGGTCACACGAAGAAAGCGTGGACCGCAGCTGTGGCGATGATTCACTGCCAGTGGACAATAAACAAATTACTGGCGGCAATATGATTGGGATAGAACCAGAAACAATTTATAATAACGTCCCTTTGTTATTGCATTCTTAACTTCCTGGGAGGAGAAACCGGAGATTATTATAGGACGGGCGAGCGGTGACAAGAGTAGACAGAGGGCTCAACCCAGGGATGAATTAGCCGCTCTAGTGGGCACCTGTAACCGATCCGCCCTCGGTTAACTTACATCATAGTGGTACCAAGGGTTCATTGCCTCGTCCTACACTAAACTGTGGAGAATAAGATCAATAATTTTAAAATAATAGACATGTTCTTACTGTCCCACTTGTAAAATAACTTATAGACCACGCGCTAGTCAACAAAATGTATTACAAATAAGGTTTTGATTGGTATCAGTTGTTTTAAGAATAGTAGACTTTGAAGCTACGAAAGATTTATCCGTAAGAAACGAGGATGGGTAAGCAAGTTGCCAGTTCAGATTTGCTTTGGATCAGCATAAGAAAAACTAACATGCAGTAATAAACCTAAATGACACATCATTATAGGAAGAAAATAGTTTTAGTATTCTTACAAGTCGATTTACACTTGTTTAATTATATATAACACCCGTTATATACAATGCCAATTATACACAGACGCATATGTAGGGGTTCCTTAAAATTATTGTATTTTTTTTCAGAGGTCCTAGAAATTTTTTTAAAGGAAATTTAGATCTAGACATACATAAATGTAAAAAAAATCGTTAATACACTAGTGTTCAAAAACGAATAAACAATTGTTTATTATTTCAATTTATAATACTTATTATTATTATTTTTTTTTTTACCATTTCCTTTCCAGTAATGAAAAACTAATAATTACGATTTTCATTCAATAATAAATAATTGTTTTAGATTATTTATCCTTAAATTTTTTGAAAACGATCTGGTAACTGGCTGGCAACGAGATAGCGGTTAGTGGAAAATAAAGAAAATCCCCGATACAAAAATAAATAAATAAATAAAATAAAATGCAACCAATACAAATGACACTATGATACTATCAAATTGATTTGAAGCTTAACCAGATTCTGACTCTGTTCTAATTTAAGATGAAAGATATTAAAGCTCATAATCGAGATAAAGAAATTTGTAACACTTGGGCAAAAACAAGAACTTAATTTTTTTTTTTTTAATTAATTAAGACAAAAGATTTAACAGCAAAACCATATCATGATAAAGTAGATTATTGGAGGTGCACGAGGTCCATATCAAAAAAATTTGTTTGGCTCTAGATATATGCATATATATAATAATTTATTTATGGTTAGTGAGGCCTTAATTTTCAGTCAATAAATAAAAACAACTATTTTGGCGACGTTTCGAGGCTATTTGTCCTCATAATCATGCCCTACAGTAAAAAATTATTATTACTATTGCAACTGTAGGGCATGATTATGAGAACAATATAGTCTCAAAACGTCGCCAAAATAGTTGTTTTTATTTATTGACTGAACCTAAGAACCATTTAATAGTAACAGTCAAGAAATTTATCCACATAATAATTTATTTATTAGCAGCTGCCAATTATCAATAAAAATATAAAAAGATTTCAATAACTAGAAAAAGATTGATTGCTCCTTGAATGTACAAGGCCAGAACACTGAAGAGATTTATTCATGACAGTTGATGGATGAGTGCAATAATATCGATGTGTTGAATGACGTACGTGACTCAAACACATCATTATATTTATTTTATTTTTATTTTTATGAAAAATAAAATAACAACAACAACCAACAACAAAACAACAAGAAAATATGAAAATAACAGAAAATAAATACCTTTAAGAGACGGAAAAATTGTGAATATTTATAGAATACGATTTATGGGAGCTCAGTTCAAGAAATGTAAAAACATTAATACAACAATTAAATAATAAAACTAATTGTAAGACAATCGGAACCGTAGTTTCGAAACTAACACTGCCAAAAATCTTTGTAAACATTTCAAATAAAATCTAGAAAACTGACCCTTTTAAAAACCTTCCATTCAACCGTAGTCAAATCGATAAACAATTTTTCTCTTCACATTCTCCCACTCATTGAACCATAATACACATGACAATCGGCACAATACCAATGCTACTTCGTTTGTTGAGTCAAATATTCAACAAAAAAATATTCCTGAAGTCCTCAAAACGTTATTCACTCACGTATTCGGCCAGATTTCAAACCCGTAAAGAACAACTTTGATCACTATCCGTGGGTTGAGCAATTTTAAAACAGGAAAACAGTAAGTATACGCCTTTTTTTTTTTCTTTTTTTTATTTTCTAGTAAATTTTGATCACCCACGCATAAGCCGTAATATCGTTAATAACTACTGAAGTAAACAGTGAGACGCACTTGGTGATGACGTGTAGCAGAAGGAATGCCAAGCGTTACGGGCCACAAGCGGAGAGGTGTTAACTTGGTCACATCAACCCGGTTTCATTACTTCGTTAGATGGAACGTCACTCAAGATGTACAATAAGAAAAAATCTTTAGATGGATCGGTATGTTGTTACCCAAATACATACTTGCGTGCTCATTGTTTACAGTGAATGCTTCATTCCTCTTTAAGGAAAATAATGAGTCCATCTTCTTAAGTTATAAAAAAAACATAAATAAATCCAAATCCTAACAATTTTTAAAAAAAATCGTAGAAAAACAATAAAAATACATAATTTTTTCATGGATATGTATTTCGGCTGGGGTTCCATTCTTTTTTCTATAACGTTTTTCCACATTTAAAAATGTTTCATAGTGAGAAAATCAAGAACTATATTAGAAGGTCAAGATGCCATTTTCTTTTCAGATTATACGGAAGGTTCTTCTGAATTATTGGAAATGATGTTGACAGACTAGAGAATTTGAGAAATTATTATGAAATAAAATGTATCTACTTTCGGCCAAATTGGCGAAATTGGGAACATACCGTGGGGAGTAGATTTTTTGTTTTTGTCTACTTCGGTACTGACATTATTCTGTCAAATAAGTTAAAAATCTGAAATAGTCAGCGCTTATTATTTGATAAAATAATGTCAGTAACAAAGTAGACATAGAAAAAAAAATCCTTTATCGGTATTTACTTTTAATAATGTTTTTTTGACCGTGTGTTTCACTTGTAAGCCAACGATGCAGATAACTGTGGATAAATTTATTTGTGGTGTATTAAGGAGCATTGAGGATTTTGTATTGTAATAATTGGATAATAGTTTATTTGGATGGTGTAGTGAAACTCCAAAGCTCAACTATGTTTAAAAAATAGGTCTGATTACAGTCACGTAGGAGTCTTTTGTAATTTGAAGACATCTTAGATTTTATAGTAAATGTTGAATTAGCCGAGTACGATTAGCTATTTCTATTCAATATAGAGAAACAAAACTATGTAAAATAATAAATTGTACATAGTATTTATTTATTTATTTAGAGAAGAAGATAGTCAGGGATGCAATCAAAGTAACACCACGTTAAAGAGGGAATTCTTTAATATGTGCCAACGTTTCGACCTGCGTTGCAGGTCTTCTTCAGGGCCACCGAACCACACTTGTGAGAAGGACGATGACTGATCAGGTCGAAACGTTGGCACGTATTAAAGAATTCCTTTTTTAACGTGGTGGTACTTTGACTGCATCCCTGACTATCTTCTTCTCCAACCATCATCCAGTCAACTATACTTTTATCATTTATTTATTTATTTTGAATGATGGTACATCTCCATCTTCATATATGTTTATCGTTCATTAATAGTCAATTAATGTGCCCAATTATTTCAGAATGATAATTCGGTTATGATTGGTGACTTCTATTTTTATCATAGTATACTTGAATTATAATTCCAATAGAAGTGGCAATTAATTTATCAATCCTAATTGTATTGATCCTTCTAAACCACCATGCGTACCTCAAGAGATAATTCCGTGTATTATAAGAGAAGGGTTGTATTATTAATAATAAAAAGTAATAATAAAACGTACCTTCCATACTGCGGAAAACTATAAAACTGCAAATGTGTCATGAAGTGTACTCACCTGAAATAGAAAAAGATTGGAATAAATATAAAGATATCAGACATTCATATTAAAGCAATCAAAATCAAGGCTAGAGATTCTTAAACAAGAAACGCTAAAAATAAAATAAAAATAGCATGCAAGACATCAATAAACTGATACAGTGAAAAAAACGAAGGTTTGTAGTTAAGTTTAAATTAAATCTTAATATTCTATATCAATTTAAAATATAAATGAATCAATCGTTTAAGGAATTAATTGTTCTGAGTATAGATCTTGATTGATGTTGGTGTTAAAAGGTTTAAAAAAATGGTTTGTAGTTTAAGAAATTACCATCAAGGCAAATGATATTATTTATAGCGATAATCATCAACAAAATTGAGCTCGATAAAAAAAAAAAAAATTAAATTAAAAAAAAAAATTACAAGTTTAAAATGAAAGTCACGATTATTCTGTAAATTAGACAAATTTTTATGTGACTCTCACTCAACCACCACTGTTTTATGAACCGGTGACACAAAGAGGTAAAACCATTACGACCTTTTTGCACTTGCATGTTGCGCAGAAACCTGGTACGGGAACCTTCAACCCAAGTGTGAGTAAAGTAAATAAGTACGGATGTGTTTTATATTCCATTCTTTCTTTATTATTTATCTATTTTAAGAATTTTTGTTTATCTTTTTTTTAATTGTATCCGTAATTTTCCATTTATTTAGTGAATTCTTTGTAAATATGGGATAAATGTGTGGCTGTATTCGCTGTTCGCCTTAAGCATCTAGGTACATGAAAATTGAAACATAAAGTAAAAAAATAAATAAAAAGAGAGAAAGAATTCCAATTTCGCTATCCATCCAAAAAGAAAATAACCATAAATAAAGACAAGGGGGTAAAAATAGTACATCAAGTAGAAAATAGCCTAAAATTAAATATTTATGAATCGTTAGAAATAATATCGCTTGAAACCGATCCAGATTTTGTTTAAATGACCAGATATTTCCATTAGCCCATTTTAAAATTTTTTTTTTTTATATAATTCAGATATATAGAAATAAATCCCCTATGAGTACTAATATTTGATTTCTTGTCTCACATTTTTGAAAACTTTATTAGTATATATAATCCGTGTAACAATAGTGCTGATTTGTTGAAAAATTGTGTATGTTTTAGAACTGAAGATGAATGTTCAGCATTCGAAACTAGTTTTCTATTAAAACAATTCTGATATAAGTTGCAATTAATTCATCATTCCTAATTGTAAATAAAAAAAAAATTAAAATTAAAATAATCTGCACTTTTTAAACGATTACTTATATGCCCTGAATATGGCAGATCAGAATTTAGTTTTGCTTCATAAAATAAGAAAAAAAAAATAGGTGTTTCCAAATTAAATATCTTAAATATTCACTAAATTTGTATACAGTTCAATGCAGATTTTTAATTGGATAAAAAAATAATCCTTGCAACAAAAACAAATAAATATCGTAAAACTCCCTACAAATTCAATATGGAGAAATGGATAGGTTCAATAATAAATATAGTAAAAATATAAAAAAAAAAAAAATAAAAAAAAAAAAATTACGTTCCTAAAGAAGCCGTCTGGTTTATTTCCGCGATTTGGCAACTAAATCCTTTATTAAAATAACGCCAAATTAATAGCAGCTTTTATATCATCTCTCCGCCTAAATTAGTAATATCAAGAATAGTTATATAATAATACCAGGTATATTTATAAATATGACACTCGTACTTCTAAAAAAAAAAAAAAAAAAAAAAAAAAAAAAAAAAAAAAAAAAAAAAAAAAAAAAAAAAAAAAAAAAAAAAAAAAAATTACACATGAATCGTGTTATGAAGGAATTCGCAAATTGTATATAGCCTTTATTTTAGGTAATATTTTCCGGGTTGATAGCCTAAATTTCCGCGTGCTCTCAACGCATAATACACAATGCAAAATCCAAAAGAACAATGTCACTCTACGAAAAGGAAAGAAACGCAAATTCAGCGAAGGCCGATTATACGGCTGTAAGAATTAGTTGGACCCACATGCTCCATCAATAAGACGAATTCCCATCATTATATGATTAGAACTACTTGATGTCGTCAATTGAAGAACTTGAGTACGTCAGCATCTGAGATAAATTATTCAATGTCTTTGAGAAGAAAAAATATACGAAAAGAATTGACAAACTCAAATTAAATCTTAATTATTATTAATTTTTGAATAAGAATTCAAATATTTTTTGAAATTTACAACTGTATATTTATACCGAAAGATTTAGACATCCCCGCGGGTAAGCATATGTAGCATAAAAACGATATCCTATATACAGTTGATTGCAAAAATAAAGTTTGTTGAAAAGATGTTTAGGAATGTAGTCAGGTTGATAAAATACAAATTCAAGTTTTAAAACAAACATTGTTGGCCGTGTCTTCAACCGGACAAAAATCTCCCTGAAGAAGACCTGGAAGCCAGGGCGAAACGTCGGCACTACGTACATAACCACCCTAACCATCATCTCAACTATTATATCATACAGTCAATCATACTATTTTCATTATGTAAAATAAATTTGTTCACCCTGTATCCCACAAAATTGTTAATCGCAAAAATAAAAAAAGTGATCGTATGGAATGTTGCAAAGGAAGACTGAAAAATGTCAATCAACTTAATATTTAACGAGTCACCTCATAGTTAATTTACCATACAGTCCTGATTGGGAACTCAATTAATTTTTGTTTTCGAAAAATAAGAATAAATCTCAAGTGGAATGACTTGAAGCGACGCCAGAAGAAGAGGGTGATCCGCTTGATTCGAAAGCTTTGGAGGTATCACTTTGGAAGTGCGTTAATGCTACAATAAATGGTTTGAGTAAATGCAGAAATGTATTGATCAATGTGGGAAATATTTTAAAAAGCAACTCGAGACTGATCGAGAAACCTATTTATAAAAGGAAATGTTCGGAACATTGTTCATTGACTGTGGATTATTCATCTGTCATGAAGCTATAAGGATCTTGGATTTTAAAGATTGAAAAAGGAAAGAATTCTATGCTTTCGTTGAGCCCCGTAATTCTACGTTATTAATCATGTGTATAAGCTTTATTTAGAGTGTTGGAGATTTGACTGTTCAAGATTAAAAGTTTTTATTTTTAAAGTTTTTTATTCTTATATTAGCGTTCCTTGTATTTTTCAAGATAAAATGTGAGACAACGTATTTGATCGACAGTATTTAGTGATGACCTTACAGATATTGTAATATGGAAGAGCAGATCGTGGGAGGTTCTCCATGTAAAGGATATTTGATGAGAGAGTTAGGGATTTATCTTATCTCTTCTGACACCATTCTTTAAGGAAAGTGATATATGGCTAGAGAGTTTGGGGTGGAGTATGAGGATCACAACTGATTGATAACACTTAGGTGTCATCAGTACAGTTTGTGAGAGCAGCATTAGGACGTGTTTGAATGCCATTTTTATATACAATATAAAAAATGTTATTTGGAATACTACGTTGAATTTTTCATTTTATTATTTTAAACAGCAACTGGAAGATAGATTTTTTAAAATTATATTAGGCCCATGCCATGATGTTGAGTGCTATTCTTCCTCATGTCTGATACTCCGTATGTTGTCAGCTAATTTACTTACTTCATCATATAAGAACTGTTTATTTATAATTTACATGTTCTACGCCTATAGGCATACTACATGTATGAATATAAAATTACAAAGTTCAGGACCATTAGTTATTGAACGGAAATATGTATAATTAGGAAACACATATAAACAAAAGTACGAAAAAAAAAAAATCATTTCGCCAACAAGAAAATGGTAAGATTTTTACCTCCGCTGCCTTTCATTAGTCAGTCTGTCAAAATTGATCTTTCGAATAAATTTGAGTAAGTCAGTCTCTAATTTAGAAAACAAATTTTTGTAAGTAAAGAAATAGTCAGGGGTGGTTAGGTGTGGTTAGTCAGGGGTGCAGTCAAGTAAATAAATACGTCCAAGTTTTTAAATAAAAAACTTTATATTTGGCGTGCCGACGTTTCGACCTGCTTTGCAGGTCTTCATCAGGGCTAAAATAACAAAAACTTGGATGTGACTATGAGGATACAAACATTTTTAAAAAAAATAAATTAATAAAAATAATTTAAAAAGAAAAAAAAATAATAATGCAAAGTAAATTGTCAACGAACGAATTAATAACTGTTCACATAATTAGAAGAATATCTGAAGATGATTAAATAACTGAATACAGAATAGTAGCAAAATCTAATCACAGATACAGTTGTAATAAAATAATCTAAATTGAATAATACAAATTTTAAATTGTGTAAACTAAAACAATGTTACAATTTTATTAACAGATGTTTTTAATAGGAATTAAAAAATAAGTATAAGGAATATATATGAAAAGCAGGATGGTAAGATAGAAAGGTAAGAAAAAGAATAAAGTTGGCATAACAATAAACAAATTGAGGAGATATGAGTAATTAAAATAAATGGACTTAAAGATTGTTGTCTGGTTGAAGACATGACTAACAATGACTTTTAAAAAATAAAATCAGGAAAAAGGGGGGGATAATGACTTGCAGAAAATTTTGTTCTGTTTCTGGCCATGTTCCATGATTGAGAATAATATTTTTTATGATCAAATCTTTGTCTTTCAAATGATTTACATTCGTAAAGTACATGTCTAAAATTTTGTACCTGTCCGTCTCCATTACATATGTCAGTTCGTATTATGTTAAATCGTTTCAGATATTGTTTGGAGACCTGTTCTGTATAATGTGAGGAATATCTCTGTATCAACTTGGTGACTTTGATGATGTCACACAAAATTTCCCATTTTTCAACCATATCTGAGCTAGCTAATTTACTTATAGGTTTCAATAAAGAAACGAGAGAGAAAAAAAAAAAACGAAATAATAATAAAATAAAATAAAAATTATCATAAACAATAGGCATTGAACTTGTTTAAATTTTATAACTGTAGTTCATTGTTATGCTAAATCAATTATTCTTACCAGGGTTATTAGACGCACCGAAAATTAAAAAATCACAGTATCCCTAGAAAATAATCTTAGTTCCCCATATTTTGCATGAGTTGACATTACCTTCCCTGAAGATAATTAAAATCTTCTTAATACTATAAGAATCATATAACATATAATAAAATTTGATAGCAAAGGCTTTTGTTATAATACAAAATTAAAATATTACTCTGTCTCACAAAGGCCCTTGTAGGGCTAAGAGGAAAGCATTATATTATATAAAGGTATCCTTTATCCCTAAAATTGTTCTCGGGAGATGTTTTCAGAATTATTACCATACCGCTAGAAATAATTCTCTGTCAAGAGATTATTTAGAGCGTCAAGACAGGTTTTGAACCCTCTCAGCGAGATGCGATTAATAAATTTCCAGCAACAATTTATATAGGGTAATTAATTATTCTTTAATGGCTTGAGGATTAATTATCATTATTCATTAATCACACTACAAAATGACAAAGGAGCCCACTAACACGAGACAAGTTCACAAGAGGCATTGCTTATAGTCCTCGCAGAAGATTCAGAAGAATCCGAATGAGTAAGTAAATCTTACTTTTGCCCTTCCTATATCTTATAAGTTGCACTTTATAATGGCTGGCCGTTTTACCGGTTATGACATCAGATAGAGGTAAAAGATTAAACAATAATGAGGGAATATAACTAAAAATATTCGTCTTTGGACTAAAATATTAGCTTTGGAAAAAAAGGAAGCAACTATCGATAGCAATCGATAGTTCTCAACCGATAGTATCGGCCTATCGATAGTGCTAACTATCGACTATCGCTTAACCCTATCCTATAGGTGCATTCCTTTCCTCTCCTACATACGGACGCACTACAAACCTTAAAAGAATACAGAAAAAAAACAACTACCTATTAGAACTTATGGCCATCTTCTGTATGCCTGAAAATACAAAATGAGACTGAAAAGAAGGTGGATGCGAAATCTACTTTCTTAACTTCTATCTCATTCCTAACATTTAACGTTTTACACATTTTATATCAAGTCAAACGTTCCGCTGATTTTCGTCAAGTCCTATTTTCTCTTTTTTTCAATGTATTTTTTTTTAATATTTATTAATTAATTTATAAATCCATTCAATTAATTATTGATATATATTTAATTTCTTTATAAGTTAATGTCCATTCCTATATTATTTTAACAATGCTGCATATTATTTAAAACTAGGCATATTATGTTATGTGCCTAAATATTTATTTGAATAAGCGTCGAGAGATGTAACGGATAGAAATATCTGCACTCATTGCAGGGTTACTGCAATATGGAATAAAAATACAGGGAGTACCTCTCAGTGTAAAAAAAAATAAAATAAAAATGGGTGGAACTAGATCAAAAATGAAGAAAAATGCCGCAGACCTTACCTTTCTATTCCAATCCGTTGCAGATATACGATAATTCAAAGACTTTTTTGAGGAAACCACGTTTTTATCTAAAAAGCTGTAATATCTCCACTTTGTTTAAAAATTTTGACCACATTTTCAGACTTAGCATAAAATTTCCTACAAGAGCAGCTTGATCTTCACCTTATTTAGGGAAGTTTTTTAGTATTTAACAATGTTTTATATTACTTCAACGCTCACCGTTTTTCAAGAAATCTATCCAAAAAACTGCAAACCTCACAAAAACAACAAAATAAAATAAATCCTAAATAATAATAATAAAATAAATGCAATAACATAAGATCCTCTGATCTGATGTCGCTTTATTGACATGTTTTCTTTATTTTCTATTAAACAATAATTTTTTCTTTGCTTTTTATTCCAATGATGAGTTCATTATGTTTAAAATGCACATTTCCATTAGGGAATTGTCATAATGTTTTATTTACACAAGCTACTGATTAGTATGCCAAATGAGAACACCATGTTTTTCCGTTTTTAAAAGTAACTTTTTCCATGAAATTGAAACAGAATCATTACTTTTAACATATCATTTGAAAGCTGATTTACACGTTTTTGTGAGATTTGCAGTTTTGTGGATAGTTTTTTAGAAAAACAGTGAGCGTTGAAGAAATACTGTTCTTTAGGTCACAAGTTTGTAAAATTCAAGGTTGTACAATTTACTCTGATCTTATAGAAAATATAATGCTAAATCCCAAAAATGTGATCAAAATTTGAAAAATATTTAAACAGAATGGAGATATTACAGATTTTATGGTAAAAACCGTGGTTTCTTCAAACAAGTCTTTTGTTTAACGTATATCTGCAACAAACTGGAATAGAAAGGTGAGGTCTGCGGAATTTTTCTATATTTTTTATCTAGTTTCACCCAGTGTTTTTTTTTACACTAAGAGGTACTCACCCTTTATATATAACACACACCACGTTAAAAAACAAATTTAGGATTACTAATAAAAATAATACACAAATTCATACTGATGTAAAGTTTATTACTCCCTGAATAATGATGTATTCATATGAATACGCAAATAACTAACTACGCCCTGACAAACATTTTACGATATGAACACAATGATTTACTGCAAGCTCTTACTTTTTACGATTCACGCTAAAATAAATCTCCATTTTTCCTGGCATAGCAGAGTTACCTACCATAGATCATGGCTGACATTTTTTTACGGAGCTGAGGAAACACCAAACTCGACAATACATCACACCCAAAGGAGGGCCTATGAATCACGAATATTCAGCAGCGGAAAAAAAATTACATTATTCAACGTACAATGATAGGTGTTGTAATGGTAGGGTTATTTGTACTCTACATATTTTTAGAATATCATTCTCAAATTATAAATATTTTAATATTTATAAATAAATCTAGCTACCAACAAACAAAATGCTTATTTAAATATACAAATATATTGGGTTGGCTAATAAGTCCTTTCGGTTTTTCTGTTTATTTTTGTATCGTTACGGTCCATATCTTATCTGTTGAATTAATCACTAAGGTGGATTGTTTACTTTTTTTTGTAATATGTCAACAAACATTTCTGCAAATTCTTGTTTACATTAGCTTAGTATAGTGATCAGGAACAATTGATTTAACTTTATACTGTTCGCAATTAACAAAGTTGTATCAATCAATTAAAAAAAAGTGCCCAGAACTGGCAAATCAAAAGGGTGTTGTTTTCCACCAAGACAACGCAAGACTCCACGCCTCGTTGATCACTCGCAATAAATTATTAAACTTTGGATGGGACCTTTTGCCCCATCCTCCGTATCCACTAGCTCCAAGTGATTACCACTTATTCCGGTCTCAGCAGAACTCAATGAATGGAAAGCAATTCCAAAACGAACGGTACATCAAAATCCACTAGGTTCAGTTTTTTGACAATAAGCCCCAAACGTTCTATGAACGCGACATTATGCAAATGGCCGCAAGTTTTACTATTACTAAATAATGGTGAATATATTGTAGATTAAAATAAATTCAATGTCCATACACAGAGGTTTATTTCACCCTCAAAAACCGAACGGACTTATTTGCTAACCCAAGAATTATTTCCTACTGTAAGGTATAAAAATAATAACATCGATCAATCAGGTAAAGTAGAAAGGGAGAAAATGGATATTTATGAAAAATTTATCCCTTTCCTCAAAGAGAAATTTCGCGAGACATTCGGAAATAGAGATTTCTCCGTGAAAGGATTATGGTTTGGGTCTCGCGGAGTCATCCCGGAAAAAACAAGGAGCTTTTTGGAGGAACTTGGCGTGGAGGTGAGGGATAGCGATAATGGCCGAAAATATAATATTGGACTCCCTGGGAATTATTCACCACCACATAAATGATGCATAGGATGGCCCATAGCAATTTACAGTTATTAAATATGTAGCAATTTATCCGATTCCTGATTCTACGAGGGTGAATCAAATATAAACGGTAATTTTCAAAATTATATTTATTGAATAATATTATACAGAAACTATACCTTCAACATTTTTCAATGTAGTCTCCTGCATTATCTACACACTTCTGCCACCGATTTGGAAGCTTGAATATTCCCTGTTCATAAAAAGACTGAGGGCGAGTTTTTAACCATTCGCGCACGTGCTTTTCGACGTCTTCATTGTTTTCAAATCGTTTTCCTCCAAGTGATTCTTTCAGGGGCGCAAACAAAAAATAGTCACCATTACACCCCCGAATCGAAAATGGCAAGTAAGGAGTGGCGAAGGAAGGATGAAGGCTGCCCAGTGAAAGCCAAAACTCGTCTCTCAGCCGGAAAAGTTCTTGCAACAATTTTTTTTTTGACTCAAGGGGAGTTCTACTCATTGATTTTCTTCACGATCAACGAACAGTGAATGCGGCTTACTACTGCCAGGTGCTACAGTCAGCAAAAACCAGTTACCGGAACAAAAGACGAGGTGTGCCCATTAGAGATGTCATCCTTCTCCATGACAACGCAAGGCCTCACACCGCATTGTTGACAAGGGATAAATTGGAAGAAATGGGCTGGGAAACTCTCGAACACCCTCCTTACAGTCCAGACCTGTCCCCTTGTGACTATTTTTTGTTTGCGCCCCTGAAAGAATCACTTGGAGGAAAACGATTTGAAAACAATGAAGACGTCGAAAAGCACGTGCGCGAATGGTTAAAAACTCGCCCTCAGTCTTTTTATGAACAGGGAATATTCAAGCTTCCAAATCGGTGGCAGAAGTGTGTAGATAATGCAGGAGACTACATTGAAAAATGTTGAAGGTATAGTTTCTGTATAATATTATTCAATGAATATAATTTTGAAAATTACCGTTTATATTTGATTCACCCTCGTATGTGCATTTATGTATATGAATGTGTTGTAGATATGTGAATATTAGGGGGGGGATAACATAAAATGAAAGAATAAAGTGAAAGAGGAAAAGAAGGGGGAAAAAAAAAAGAGGGAAAAAGAAAAAAAAATGTTATTAGTTTGTCTAGTATTAGGTAGTATTAAGTATTATATTATATAACTATAACTAAATTATAAATTACAGTGTTGTCTTTAATTGGATAGATGAGTATGCTGTGTTTATAGCAACCCAATAAAGTTGGGCAGCACTATGTTTATTGTTAATTGTCTCAATAAAGCATATATCTCTCACTGCAGAAAGTTTGTATTCAGATCAGTATATATAAAATATTAATATGGGAAAGGGGTTTTATCATTCCTGTGAGGGATTTTATTAAATAATATTTGAAATAAATTATTACGAATAAATTTTGCTCAATATACATCATAAGAAGAAATAAGATCTAAATGCAAAGGCTTCGAATATCTTTTCAATTTTGAGTTTGATCCTGATGGTAGGGCAACGAACTCAAATATTTTTACTGTGAACATATAAACAGAGTATATGCAGTTTAGAAAGTAACGCATCTAACAGGAAATAAACTATTTTGCAACACGACAATGCCCCTCCATGCAGTACTCGTTTGCCAAAGAAAAAACTTTCAGCGCTGCAAGGAGTTAACGTTTTGCCTAACCCGGTATATTCCTGTAATTGCACGATCAGGTTACGGTTTGATCAGATCAATGGCTCATTTTTTAAATGGTCGAATCTTTTATAATTTCGAGAACTTAAAAACTGGATCTGAAGAGTTAGTCCAGTAATAGAGTGCATGAAATATGCATATTCGGGTTTTTTAATTACATCTCGAAAATGATGGACTCTAGTTCAAAATTAAAGCTAATTAAATTGTCTAAAAAATTGTTTTGATACATATTTGTCGAACTTTCAACGGTTTTCGGGATATACGATTTTAAAAATCGATATTTACCGAGAAAAAAAAATATTTACCTCACTTTTTGTCAAATATTTCCTTCAAGTGCCAGAAAAGTATGTATGAAATTAAATTAATTTCAGTGCTCTACAACTTTAATTCTGACATTTTTCTGAGAAACGATCGTGGAAGGCACTAGAAGCAATTGAATTGCTTGAACAAAAAGTGAGGTAACAATAATTTTTTTGTTAAAATTATCGATTTTCAATAACTAAGATTCGAGAACCGTTGGAAGTTCAACAAATATGTACATAAACAATTTTATAAGAAATTGAATTTGCTTTAATTTTTATTTGAAGCATATTTACCTAGACTTCACAAAAAGCTATACTTAGGACTTTAGTAAGAACTTAGTAATTAGATACTAAGTTATGGAAGGAAACTTTGGTTATACTAAGAATTAGATCTTCAGGAATCCAACCCTCCAATCCAAATCCAAAATCCATCATAAGATCCTAAGTGTTCCTCAGAAAGTCAGAAATTTTAAGTAAATAATGACCTTAATTTTAAAAAAAAATAATTAATTTAATTTTGCTTACTTTTTCTAATATTTTGCCTCCCATAAAATACAAAAAAAAATTAAAATATATAATAATGTTTTTGTCAACACCTGAATAGTCGGGAATCAGGAGTCAACTGGAGGTGTTCATTAGGAACAGCGGCGAGTTGAGAGAGATCCGCTTGTCACTCTGATGAATGTTTCTGAGCTGATTTATTTTCTCGTCCATTACCGCCTCATTCGGCAGAATGGCCCATTTTCCGAACTGTACAGGCTGAAATATAGGAAATCGGGTTTCTGATGCTTTAGGCTATTAAACGCAAGATTTCCCGGAATTTATTCATCAATTTAATGTCACAGGTTAAACGTGAATTCTATCAAGGATTTTGCGAACAGCATACTAATTTTTATGAATTCGAAATACTAATCATCCCTTTCTGATATGGATTTCATAGAATTTTTAAATGAATTTAATTTTAAATAAAGGAACAAGAATAGCTTATTAAGGTAATCTATATTAGTTCAATGCCTAATAATGACATATTCAAGAAAATTCCTATTTTTTTTTATTTATTTATTTTTTATTCTGTTTAGTATTTAATTTAAAAATAACAAGAGTCATGTATATCTGTGGTCTCTCTGAATAAGCAGTTATGTAGTTAACTAAATATTCAGAAAATTTTGTTAACATGAGTTACATACGTTAGCCTTAAAAACCTTTTATTTTCTGAAAAAGTAATAACCGGTGAGAAGAAAAAAAGGAAGCAGAAGTCAAGATGGGATGTTGTAATGAATTTGAAACACATTTAAGTAGCCAATTTCCGCAAATTATTCAAGTTTTCAAACTACTTTTCTGAAAAGTCAGAATGTTTCGCCGCCCAGCTATCAAAATGAATATATTTAAAAAACCCCAAAACAAGTAAAATAAAAAATATAAGATAAAAACTATTTTACAGCAAAAATCAATGAAAAGTCATAGGTTAAGAATTATTTCGAGTCCATGCATTGAACAAAAAAGTGGTGTAGCCAGTAATCAGCTATGAATATATTAACTTAATGGACGGTGAGTGAGCCACAGAAAGGTCTCCAAATACCATTTTTTTTTCTCATTTTTTAAAAAACAATTTAAACATGGATTTCAGATATGTTCAACCAAAATATGTTTTAACGTTTTGTATGGAAAAAAAAATTATAAAGCCGGGTTACTGGATTAAAAAATTGTTTTAGTGATTTTTTTTTAAGTTACATTTTCCATTGATCTACTTAATAAAAACAAAAAAAAAAAAAATCGTTTCTATAAAAAAAAGTGAATGGTTATAATTTTTTTGAAATCGAGATATTTAATAAGTTATAAAATATATTTTAAACGTTGTTTTTTTTTTTCCTCAGTTTTTTTAGTATGTTAGACAAAAATAAGATGTATATTTCGCTTCTCTGACGATTTAGTTTGGAATGCCCCATAGTAAGTTTTAATGTCGTAAATTTTTTTTTTTTCCCCCACGAAATGAATCTTGACCCAGGCCAGTACAGGACTTCAATAGAAGGCTTGGGCTAAAAAAAAAAAAAAAAAATGTTTTTGAGCCAAGAAAATGAATTATAAATAAAACTATAGATAAATAAACAAAGGGAGAACATGCTGTAATGTTAGAAATGTCATAACAGCTTACTGTCGTAATCCAAGTCAAATACGAGTTTATGGAGTTATATATATTTAAAATTTACTTCTTCACGCTCACTTGTACATCTCTAATGTTTAAAATTTTAAAAATTCATACAAGATCTTAATTAAAGACGCTTTGATTTTAAATTTTCTTTTTATTGTTTGTAACATTTTTTTTTTTTTAGCGAAGCTTATATTTTTTTTATGAGATTAATCAGAATAATTTAAAACCCAATTTCACTTATCACACCCCATCGCCTTCATAAAGGATAATCGACTTTAAAATGAAGTTTATGACGATAATTCATCCTGAAAAGATTGGCCGACAGCTTAAGCCTTGCGGAACGCCGAGTCATGGCGAGAACAGACTTCATTATCGCTCTCTATCCGAGAGCGGTTCCTTATTCAGCCTGGGGTAGCCAACTTATTTTACTATGAAAGAACAGGCAAGCGGTGGAAAAGTTCATATGAATATGGATAATAGCGCGTGCAGATAGAAAATATTTTAAAAGAAAACGAACGGAAAACTAAGTTTTATAATTGTGATAGATTTTATGACTATTGGTTAACATGACAGTGTAGAAACCTGAGGTATCAGTGAATTAGAAATAAAAATTGTAGTGAAAACAAATTTTTATTTTCATTGAGACGATTCGTAAAACGTTGGTATTTTATGAGACTTGAAAAAAGTTACAAATATGGGGTCTCATGATAAATTCAGCCAGCTTTTAGGAGTAAAAAAGAAAAGCTAGTTTTAGAGTTATATTCAAAAGAGTATCGACGAATGTCTTTTGGCGGACAACCAAAAGTGGAACTTTCCTCACGGAGGAATTCCTCGAAGTAACATATATGCTCAATAAAAAAAAATAATAATGGTTTTTCCCCCTTATCATTCCTGTCTTGTCCTTAAACTTACCTTACTGTTCTGTATTATTACCGATTTATGTATCTGCTCTTTACCATAGCGTTTTTTGTATATTTTGTTTTATCCATGTCATTTTATATCCTTTTTGTGATCTGTTTATAGGTCTGTCATTTTTGTCACATCTAGTATTTTGTTCATTATAGCCCTGAAGAGAGACCTACAAGGCAGGTCGAAACGTTGGTACGCATAAAGGTATTTCTACTAAGACGTGGTGTTCCTCTTTTACTAGATCCCTGATTATCTTCTCCATTCATCTTAACAGTCAACTATACTTATATCATTATTAATATAATATTAGTTATATATAACATAATATTAGAATGGTTGCCTAGCACACGCAAGTTGGAAATTATGGTAGATTTTGTATGTTTGTTTAAATATCAAAACTCCAGACGATGTGCATAAGTTAAAATTTTCTTTTCCTAGAATTGTATTTCTTCTTATTTTCTATATCATATTCATTATTTTTTAATATATTCGATTTTATATTTTGTTATAGTTCCATCTGGGATATCATCATTATTCTGGTGATTGTGATGACAATCAATATTAATTACTATAATATATTTTAAACTACAGTATAATATTAATTAATTTTATTTTTATGATGTATAAAAAATATCTTTTTTGTAGCCCTGATGTTGGTCTTTTTTTTTTTTAAAAGGACGAAACGTTGGTATAAAAATGTATATTTATTACCAATATGGTTCCTATTTCTTATTGATTGATCCATAAAGTTTCCATACCGAGTAAAAGAGTAAGAATACAGTAATTTTATGAAAGAAATTACTTATTTAATTTAAAACAAAAAATTAGAATAAGGTATATTGTTCTTCAGACGTCTGCTGAAGTTTTATAGGTCAAGAACCACAGCTTCTTCAAAAGGAAAAAAAGTTCCAGATTAGGATAAAGAAGAATGCCCTTGAGTTGGACATCCCATTGAGAGACGTAGCGGGACGAATCGGTTACCTCAGGTAAGTTGAAGGCCTAATGATGTGTTCAACTGCGGTCAGACTTACGTAACTTCTCAGAAACCCAATTTCGGCACTCAATACTGGACTTCGCTATTTCTAACTACGAAGTATCTTTTATTAAGTAAAATAAGAGGCCGTAAAGAATCAAATCTCCGTGAATTCCGATAATAGAATTCAAAAGAAACGATGATCATTGGACGTTGGAATGGAACGTATTAAGTTAAATAAGTTAGTGATATAAACTCAGAAATTTCGAATTTCTAATAATAATACAAGAATTGGTTAAATGAAATTTAGTTAATCTAGATCAAACTTAAAAAAAAAAAAAAAAAAAATACCGAAGATATCATCATAGTATTAATAATTAAATGATTGTCCATATTATCGAGTAATGCATATTTTACAGACGAATTATCAATAATAAGTAATATTATACTGAAATTAGGATAATATATCAGTAAAGTGAATTTTGTAATGTTCTTGCAAAACTAGAAATATGCGATTAAAATAATTCCCAAGGGAACTGCGGCTGATGAAACCACACTAATTATTTTTTTATTTCTAACTTTTTTCTCAATATTTTCATGGTATGCAAATTTTTTTTTTATGTTCTTTTTGAGCATCCTACTGATGACCTTGATCTTTCGAGCCTAATATAAAAAAGGACGGCCAGCCAACAATATTATAACGAATTAGGAACTGCCTAATGCGGCGATTCAAAATCTTAAATATAACAGAGAATGTCAAAGGAAAAAAAAAGTCTTTCTTTAATTAGTCCAGTCAATAAACAAAATGTAGAGTTCATGAAATATACGATTATTTTTCCGAATCGATATTTTTCCCCAAAAAATAATTGTTACCTCACTTTTTGTCAAACATCCGTTTCTCAGAAAAAATGTAAGAATCAAAGTTGTAGAGCATTATTCCATTTACTTATATTTCATTTATATGTTTATGGAACTTAAATCAAATATATGACTAAGAGAAAGGTGAACTTTTTTTTTCTCGAAAATTATCGATTTTTAATAACATATTTCTCGAAAACCGTTGAAAGTTCGACAACTATGTATACAAACAATTTTATAGGAAATTTAATTAGTTATAATTTTGATCGGCAGCATATTTTCCTAGAGTCCACCGTTTTAGAGATACAACGGGAAAAACACCAAAAATGGGACCTACTCCCCTCCTCCCACCGTAAGCTAACCACTGACTCAGAGTCTGGGACTTTTAGTACGTTTACCTTCTAACTACTTCTAACGAAGCTGTGAAGTCAAAAATTATCACATATGTTATGAACTCTATACCCCTCATTTCAACATTCATTGACTGGACTAAATCGTGATCTGTCTTCATTCAACAGGTAAAAATTTGCTTCACTTATTTTAGTTTTCTTTTATTAATAGAAATTTATAACTGTATTAGAAATCACCTCTAGTGAATATGCGGTATATATGAGATATAATGACTTGAATAAAACTTGTAGAGGAACTACCCATTGGTAGTAATCTAATGAATATTTACAAAAGATCACGAGGCCATCTTCTTTTCAGACGCCTCGGATGATTGCCAGGAATGGAATGGGAAGCAAGTTTTGCAACAAGTGGATTTGGATGAGCAGTGAGTTTATTATGAAAGGAAAGGTATCTGGCTCGTGCTAAATCAGCAACATATGGGATATTAAGGTCATTGTGGATCAATTCATTAGTGACAAAGTAAGGAGCATCTAGGATTTTTCGGAGGATTTTGGATTGGAGTGATTGGATGCGGGAAGAATTCGATGGTTTGGTGGATCCCCATAACTCTATACCGTAAGTCCAAATAGGTCTGATAATCGTCATATAGATGAGTTTTTTTTATTGAATCGAGAAATTTGAACGTTTGTTAAGTAGGTGTTGTAGTAGTCGAAATCGACGTGCAGCTTCTTGTCTTTTCAATCTTGTATGACGGTTCCAGGTAAGTCTCTTGCTTAGATAAAATCCAAGGTATCTTATCTGTTCTACATTATTTAATGTTACTCCATTAAAGGATACAGGAGGACAGGATGAGGTAGGTTTTCGACGTAGGGTAAAGGTTATTTGCTGGGATTTATCTTAACTCTCCAGTTATGACACCATTCTTCAAGGGAAATGAAGTTAAGAACTTTTTTTTTCTATGTGTTTGGTATAACTATTTAATTATACAATAAACAAATCTGTTTGGTAATTATTAGTTATGCAGAAACCTTTGAAGAATGCTATTTAGTATATTATTTTCCGCCACCCAATAAAAAAATGAGTGTGTTTGTTTATCTATATATCAACTATTAAATGTAAAATTAAGCAAACATGTCGATAGACAGGCTTGTAAAAATATAGAGGGCGACTGATGTGGCGCATCTTAGTCTGAAGTTGAATGAGAGATCCATTCTAAAACATCAACGAACGATAAATGGAGGTTTACACCTCTGTAAGTTGTCTCCTTATGCCCATTTATGCCATGCATATCTTCTGTGCAGGAAGTCTTGTACCTACCAACCTTTCAAGGATACCCATTTGTCCCTTTTAAGAAGTGTCTTTTAACTGTTTGCACCTTTATCAAGAGGTTTTTCATTTTGAAATTCTTTATAGTTGATTTTAAAATCTTTAATATCAGGCGTTTATTAAATTATAGTATCAGATATAAATTATGTATGTAAAATATTCTACAGTCAATCATATCATCTATAACTTAGATAATTTTAGTTAATAATTGAAGTTATACTATTTATTGATATTTATATATTACTTGTTATACATTATATTTATTGATCAAAAATCATGTATTGAAGAATGCAATTGAGCATTATTTCTTCAATGATATTTTTACACATAGCCTTAGTTTTTATACTGGTTAAAATTGCACTGATATGAAGAATTCGTAAACGCGTAATTAGACACCCAATTTTAATGTATCATATTTTTACACACAATATCAAACAGCAAACGATCGACAATTTGATTAGGTAATAATTTTTATTCGGCAGAAATAATTTTATTGATTTCTTCGGAATATATTTTAATTTCTAACCATAAAAGTATATATATATATATATATATTATATAACCATAAAGTATATATATATATATATATATATATGTAATAAGTGTGACAAACCTTTCTGCTACTAAACTTCTAGGTTTAAATTTTGATTATTATGAATTTGATAACTGCTAAACCTTCTGAGAAATACAGATGGGTTCAGTAGTTTTAACATTGTAAACTCTATGTTTACATAGGACAACTGTGGTGCGAACCACTCATCGGTCGATTTTCAAACCACTGGAATCCACATTTCGCCCCACATAATTTAAAACTTCTTTTCAATAATTTCATAAATATAAGTAAATTTTATTATCTCAAGTTATATACATTATACATTTATAACCTCTCATGTTGAATGGCGTTCGCCACCTATCGGTCGATTTTCAAACTTCACTGATATCCACATATTATCACTTTTTTAATAACATAGTAATTCAAAATCAGTATATTTTATTGCTAAACGTTCCTGGAGCTATAAAGATAATGTGGTTGAAATTTGGTACAGATTGTTCAGTAATTTTCATGGTTAGTGATCACAAATGAAAAAGGGTTTGTCCTTTTATACAATAGTATACATAAAAAAATAATACTCTTAAAAATTTCATAAGCTCACCATTTTACATCCAATTTTCAGAACAATATATATATAATACTATACTAAGAAATTATGTATGGTCATACATATAAAAAACAAATTTTGTTTTATTTTATTTCGTTCCTCACTTTGGTAGCTTATAGTTCATCACAAAAATGTTTTGAGATTTCGAAAAAGGGTAAATTTATTTGGCATCAATATATTTCATTTACGAAATTAAAGTAGCTAGGATAATCTAACTTATATTGTGGCTAAATCACTTATTATGTATACTCTCATATTATGTAAAGTTTTAAATTTGTTTCTATGGCAGTAATACAAATAACATAGTTAAACAATTGCACTTAAATAAATCTGGAAATAAATAGAGGACTATAAGTGGCCCAGGCGAACCACCCTGTTAGTCCCCGACCTACGATGCCAATGACACTGACGAATGGTGGGACCAGCTGCGCCAGACGATACACGATTAGCGACACCTGTCAGTCCAATACCGCAACGCTCCGAAAGATTTTTAATAACTGAACACGGTGTTGTAACATTGATCGAAGCTATTGTTTGATGGAATTCTTCTCACACTATTAATATCAGCGCAGGACAATGTTATACTGTTCAAGGGAGACTTGAAGTAGTGAAAAACACATGTTAGGGACCAACTAAGTATTAGTTTTAAAAAATATACAAAATTTATTTGAGAGAATACAAGACCTTTTAAATCCATCTATCATAGAAATTATAACTATACTATACTGGCAGAACATACTTCCTCATTCCAATTATCATTGAATTTACTTCGGAATTCAGAAAAATGAAATTTAAATACACTTATTTTATCCACTGACTGAAGCTACTTAATCCAGTAAAATTTTTGCATAAGAAAGATCGAGTGGATTTGATTTTTTTTTTAAAGGTTGTGAGAGTTGTACTTGTGAACAAAAATCTAAATTCTGGACCTTGCAGCGCTGACGCACGCTTATTGGTAAAAAATATCGGACATTTTTTAAGCTTATGAAAATATGTGTTGAACGGTTAAACTGGAAGAAAAACTTGCTTAAACTGGCACCGAGATAAATGCGAGGAAATTTTTAAACTGGATCATAGGAGAAAGCGTTTTGTACCCAGGGCGCTGTGATCCATCGGAGGAATGCTTTAATAAGTGATTAACAACATTTAAGTGATTTAACTACTTTTAGCAGAAACCCTTCCACCGAAAGATAATCTAGCAGAAAAAGTAGAAGTTAGACTTGGCTGGTTTTGAAATTCTAGGCCTGAATTCCTCAAAATAGAAGAAGAATTGAATTAAGGTAATGAATCACTGCTACCACTAGAAAGCATTTGTTACCCTTACGACATCGGTTTACAAGTGACCAGGAGTAAACAGTCTTGTAGGACACACAAGGGAAAGCATTGCTCCGATGAATCACACCGCCCAGTGTACAACACGCTTTCTCCTATGATCCAGTTTAAAAATTTCCTCGAAATCCAGATTACGTATCATGATTTTGAGGATTAGAAAGGATATAAGATGCTTGTTTATATGCCAACATGGTGGATCAGAGTAAAATAAAAATTAAACTGATAATTTTGAGAAATTATTGAAAAATACAGATTAATTGAACTATGGTATCCTACTTTTACAATAAGTACGATTCTAACCTCAATGGTGGTCTATAGAGATTTTATTTTTTATTGATAATTATTTTAGAGTAGTTAAAATACTACTTCTTCCACACTTAGGAGAAATAAACAATTTGGATGATAAATATATATTTAAACATTTGAGGAGGTGAGATGCAAAACTCGTTCGTCCCATTTTTCTAAAAAGTTGGATATTAATTATATTTTAGAAAGATAACATATATAAAGATATTTATAGATAAGGATATAAAGATATATTTATTATTAGATAAGAAAGATAATATATACAAAGATATTTATTGATAAATATATAAAGATAGTTAATATCTTTTAGAATCCACTGACATTTCAATTTTAAAAAATATGGAACGAACGAGTTTTGCATCTCACCTCCTCATTTATAATATAATAACGACATTAACCCGCACCACACATAAAATGCGCTGCTTTATTTCGAGTTTCACATTCATAGGTATCTCGTACTTAAAAAACTTCAAATTCTATAGTTTCAACGAAGATGGCTTTGTATCAGTTTATTATATTGATACACATCTCATACATCTCAAATTTAAAAAGGTGTAAAAGAACATAACATCAGTTTCAACATAAATTGAGCGTTTCATACACTGATGTTTTCTTATTTCCACTTCTGTAATATGAGGTGCAAATTAATTTAAAATTAGTTTCAACATGGATTTAATGCTTTTGTGGGAATAAAGTAGAAAACTTACATCCTCGAAATATACTGCATATAAATAAAAATAAATTAAATGGCCGACTGAGTGAAAGGAGTATCCTGTGTAAAATATGTAATAATTTATTAAATTTTCAAAAAGTGCAAAAGAAATAGTAGGGGGAATCACTAGTTATGGTAACCTCACCAGTTATGGGCAGCCTATTACAATTATCACAATAATAAGGGTCTAATATATTTATTTTTAATATCACCAGGAGAAATATTTCTGAAAAGGATTTAAGATTCACTTACTTATGAAACTCTCCCTCCTATCCCTTTCCAGTAGCCATTAAAAAATATTTTCCTCAAATAGTGTTTTTTTGGTGTTTTTTTTGTAAGATCGTTTTTAAGGATTCTTGAGAATTATAGTGAAATTTCTTCATTAATTTTTAGTGTTTGAGTTATGTAACTTTTCATTAGAATTCAGGCTTCTATACAAGCTCCATTATTGTTGGGCTACCTGATTTCAATTAACAATAATTTTGAACTGACCTATAAAAATACGGGATATAAGTTATGGTCACCCCTGTCCATTTCAATTTTCTTTAGTGTTACAAACGTTCTTTCTGCTAGTAAAGAAAAAAATAGAATTTTCTTCATTTGGTTATGTCATGTTAAAACTTCACTGGCTTTATGGCGTAATGCAGTGCGTGATCCACACCTAGCAACGCTGCTTACAGATAGACATCAATCATATAACGTAGAAACCCCACCAAATTGTGTATACTGCAAGACTCCACTATCAATCAAACATATTCTCGAGGAGTGCCCGCTAAACGAAACATGTTTTCATCAGCGACTGATAGAAAAAAAACCCTAATCAATGCTAAGAGATAGTAAAACCAGTACAGATACAATTATTATGTTTATAAAAAAATATAATTTCTTCGAAAAAATACAAAATATAATGCTATATAAAATTATAGGATAAAAAGTACGCTTAGATATGTTGATCGTCCATAAGTAATCTACCTACCTCATATAATAAAGGCATACTAAAATGTCATGAGTTGTTGAAGTCATGCCCAAACCACACCGGAAAGAATTGCGAAGTTCTCAAACGTTACATCATCGTTAAAAACAATGCTAGTATGAGTCAGATTATCTTTGAATCTATTCACGGTTCTACTTTAATTCTTTTCTATAAAATTATATAAGGAAAACATATTGTCAAATAAAATTCATTCTTTAGAATATGCAAGATTAGGGACAATTAAACATAAAATAATTCATAAACACTTTTTAAATATTAATGAGACTTTTAATGAGAGCGTGCTATAATTTGGATTCTGCGTCCAATATTATAAATTGAGAAAATTCCGATAAATTTGATAAGGACGACCACAATTTATTAAATTCAAGATACTCAAATTTCTAGTTGGGGCGATATAGCCCCTAGACATAGGCTTGTACAAAAGCCACTTGATAGTACAAAAGAAATTTTTAAATGCATGCATTAAAAATAATATTAATATTTATGCCATCTTAACAATTTACTTCCCAAAGATATTTTTTCTCCAAGTATTTTACCAAACGATTGCCTAATGAAATTCAGTTCCACACATTAGAGAAACGTTTCCTGTCTTACGATTACCAACCTAGCCGTAAAAATTGCAATTTCGAACGCTCGATGCAAAACTAAAATAGTAACCAGGATTTATCGCTTTGAAGCGGATTTCCCTGTTTAAATCAATACCCGGAGAACAATATTTGACACGTTTCCTTCACAAACGTCAGATGAGATCTATTCGCTGAAACAATCAACTTAAAATTACTGTATACCTAAAGTGAACAAATATTTGGAACATTGTAAGAGGACGCATATGATAAACCAAAGGGTAGGGAGGAGATGAAGTGAGTGGATATGCAGGGTATAGGGAATATATGTGCGTCCTTCCCCGATAAGTTTTGAAAATTATGAGCAAAATAGCTTCAAGAACCTTAGCGAGAAGTTTTTGTTTAATAAAGTTAGTTTGGTTGACTGTAAAATATTTATGTAGGTAATAGTCTGGATTGTAGAATATAGAATGAAACATATTCATGGATGCCAAAGCATTTAATTTACGGTACTCACATCTAACATCATACGCTATTCCTCCACTCTCAATATTTTATAATTCTGGTTCTTCCTTTAACTATTAAGTATTCAATCCAGTGGTATTATAGAAGAAAATTATTTATTAGAATAATGTGATTTTTAACTTGACTATTTATTGATAATTTACAACTGTATATTATTACAAGTAAATTTGAGGATAATGATTATAATGAAATGCCAATAACCTGCAAAAAAACTGCTTACTAGTAGCACTTCAATAAAAGTTCTGCATTAAAGGTCTCTAGGCCATCTTTTCAAAGGCCTCGGAGGATTATCGGAAATTTAGTTTGAAACAAGTCGGGAGGCTATTTGATTCGATTGGGTACGAGTTTACTATGAAAGGATAGGGTATCTAGTTTGGGCTAAGTTAGAAACATAGAACATTAAGATCTTTAGAGATAAGGTTGTTTGTGGCGTAATAAGGAGCATCGAGGCTATTACGAAGGATTTTAGATTATAAGGATTGGTTACGAGAAAAATTGGATTGTTCAGCGGTGCCACAAAGTCCAACTTCGAATGTCCAAGTGGGACTAATCATTTTCATGTAAAAAAGCCTATATTTAAATGGTGGAGTGGTCGGAAATGAAGAGCAGTTTCTTGTCTCTTTCAAATTTGAAAATTTACTCAGTTTTTCTTTTAAGTATTTATAATGTGGAATTAATCATTATGTCCTAAATTTTATATACGGCAGCTAGGCCAACATTATGTTTTTCATTGTAATTATTATTAATGATTTTGTTAAAGATTATTTTCTTTTCGTCCTCAATTTTCGTTCATTAGTTTCAACAATTATCACCTATTTTATAATATCATTTATTTTATTTTATTTTATTTCTTTAGTATTTATAGGCTGTTTATTTAAATTTTCTTACTTTATTTTCTATTATTGTACATATTGTATGAATGAGTCTTAGCCATCCATATTACTCATTTCCCTTGAGTGAGGGAGCTTGTAATTATTCAAAATAAAATAATTATTTTTAAGGTGCAATGACCCCAGAAAAAAAAAATAACGAAAAATTCTTTCCATTTCATTTTATCCAAGCTAAAAACTTTTAGTGGAATCTTGAAATTTCTGTTATTTTAGAAGCTACAAGATAAAACGTGAAAATTTTCCGATTGTATCTGATTGTGAGTATCTCCAAATAATTAATGGAATCATTAAATAAATAAAAGTTCATATGACCTCATCATAAAATGCTAAATTAATTTTTAAGAAACTATATTTGTTTCAAAGGTATGTACACTTAAAATTATTTATTTAAATAACATAAAGTTTTTAGAAATTATAGACTGAATAATATTTTATAGTTTTTATAAAATGGCTTATAAACAACTGGACATAAAGACTGTAAATAAATAATCTTGGCACTTTCATCAAGAGTTTCAACTGTCACTGGAAAGAAGCTAATAAACTATTGAGTGACAAGCTGTAATACATTTGATAAATATGACAAGAGACATGTCCCAGGGAAAGCTGTGAAATCTTGGATACAAAAAAGAAAAAGCCTGAATGACGAAACTAGGGGAAAGTTGTAAGTCATAGTGAGCGATAGAAAACTGAAGTGGAATAAAAAATTATACAATAAAGTAACGAATCATTATTTAAAGAAAAACATTGCCACCTGTGATTTGTTGTTATCATGGTATATGCATTGTCTTATCACTTCTGGGGGACACCTCCGGACCCCCGGCTTAGGTCAGTTTAAGTATCAAAGTAAAGATACATGGTACATGTTTTTCGAAAAGGTATATATTTATATAACTATGTACAACCATTTTTAGGTTTAAGCTAATATCGGTTTATGATAACTAAAGTTGGTAACGTAGTTCTTACTGGGGTGTTGTACTGGAATTTTAGTTTATAATTATAATTAACATTATATTAATTATTATTAATAATAATATTAATTCAAATTAGACTCTGAAGTGATAATGTAATAAAAGAAATAAAAATAGAAATATTAATTGCTGCTAATGACCTTTTAGGGTAAATGCTATAAATATAAATAAATTAATTAATATTAATTAATAATATTACTTTTTTTTATTAATAAGTAAAAACGAAATAGCTGTTATTTCGAGCGTTAAAGGAAAGACGGTTACACTTTTGAACCCGTCAAAAAATTTCAACAGCTAAAAAATTACCTTAAAATAAATATTTAAACATTATCTTTAATAATATTAGTAGAATCAACATTTTTTAAGTCGATACCAAAGAATTTCTGAAATTCCAGACGAAATGTTATAATTATCTGAAACAACTATTCTAAAAAGGAAATTCTTAATTAACTGGATTTCCAAATAGAGGCTTGTTACAAAAAGTGGATTTTCCAATTATGACATAATCCAATTTTAACACTCCATACTGTTATTACGTAATCTTAACTGACGGCATCAATTACTCGCTAACAGAAATTTGTTTTCTAAACAGGTAAAGGGGAAAACAATAAGTATTACATTTCAGATTTTTATTTTAAATAAATAAGCGTGAAATAAACAATAAACCATCATCATAAAATAATTACACTCGTGTCTAACTTATCCAACTCCCCCCCCCCCAAAACCCATATTTTTATAATTACTGTTAACAGTAGTATACCACTACTGATATGAGGATAATTTTAAAAACTTGATAAAATTATTTCTACTAATCCATATCCTCTGGCTCAATCCCTAATCAGTTTCACATATCACAGTAATCCCCCCTCCCGTAAGTTAAGAAGGAGGTGGCCTTGAGATCTCTTGTGAAATTCGACGATAGAGTCATACTCCTGGTCAGATTCTCTTCTCATGGCGGAAATATATGAGCGGCATATAATAATAATAATAATGCTTCATTGACATATTTACAATTACAAATCATTTAGTATACATGTGCCGGTCTGATCTCAAATGAAAGCTAGGTATTTGTTCGGATCGGCGACACCACCAAACCGGCCTGACCCGCGCTACACCGACCAGTTCGATCCTTACCCTTCACTTCATGTTTACATTTATCGATAGTTCATTCCTATAACCTCACATGTAAACAATCACTTCTACAGTTTCAACTTGGATTGTGTTTAGTTTTTTATATTGATATTTAGACTTCTTAAATGTAAATAGGTGAAACAGAAGTTAACAACACGAGGATTAAGTGTTTTATCAATTTATGTTTTCTTATTCCATCTTATCTTATGTGTAAATGTGTTACAAAACTTAAGAAGATTAATTTGTACATGGATTTGGTGTTTTACATATTTATATTTGTTCTATCAATTTAAGTGATAAAATTTCAGTATACATATTTTCTGAATAGATTCTTTGTCATCCAAATTACTTTTTGTCCTAAAGTGAGACAGATTGTATAATTAATTCAATAAAACATATCAGTTTATAAATAAATGTGAGAAAGTATATCACAGGTTTCATATTTTCTTATTTCCACTTCCCTTGAGAAATATAGCAGAAATTAACATCATAACATTCAACTAGGATTCTGTCTTATATTATATAATGGCTTATAACATGGAGAATTGACAATGTGAAAATAATCACAGATTAAGAGGTAAATGACACATTACTATATAATTGTAGAACTATCTGTATAATGTTATAGATTAATATGTTTTTAAAAAACATTAGAAGCCTGATGATGGGACATTGCCTCCGAAACATGTAGCTATAAATGTTAAAGAAATAGGAGTTATGCCAAGTAAATACTTAAGGATTCTGTCTTGTTTATATTTATAATTTATTATTTTTACTACTCTGACAGAAAGTTCATCAGGAATTAACTTTACTGGTGGTTCAGTAGTATATTAATTGTTGATTAATATATATACCTTTCCCCTCTAAAAGCAGCGACTAGAAAGAACATCGAAATAAATCGGAACAAGGTTAGAATCGATAAAAGGTATTCTCGGCGCGTGTAGGGGTTGGTGTCGCCGATCCGAACAATAACCGAAAGCTAATTAAATTTTCTACAACTTCATATTTGACGTAGGATGTGTATTTTAGGAGATATTTCACAAAATAAGGGACCATATCGAAGATAATATCCCTGTATCTAGGGAACCAATGGCTCTATAGAGCTCACCCTGATCTCAAATTGTAGCAAATGTAGTTTACTTTAAAAGTATGGAGTGACTATACCGATCAGACGCTTCCTTAACTGACATATTGGGCAAAAACTAAAAAAAAGTCTGAAAATGTTAGCATAGCCAACTTTTTCCCGACTTTCGCAAATTTTCTGTAAATTCCCGACTTATTCCTTTTTTTTTTTTTTTTTTTTTTTTTTTTTTTTTTTTTTTTTTTTTTTTTTTTTTTTTTTTTTTTTTTTAATATTGATATCTATATATATATACATACGTTTCCTGAGTTTTGAGGGTGTTGAGATGGAATTCTAGGGCTAAAAGAATTTTCTATCACATTTTACAGTGTAAAAGCTAAAAACTTTTAAAAGTGAAGTATATTCAATATAATTTTTTCACAAGAACCGATATCGGATTCGAATTCAGCATTCAAGAGAACCCTTAAATACGAAATTTCATCCAAATAGAAAAAAAAAAGTTCGTAAGCTTCAAAATGTGTCTGACCAAATGGTAGGCAACTTTTGTTTAAATTGATAAAAACGTGAATTACGCTTAGACGGTTTTACGTATCAACTTTATTTTTTTACACAAAATATAGGGTGGTAATACGCTTGAAATGTATTTGGTTTCATCATCCTATCTGGTTTCAAACTCAAGTTAAAAATCAAAATGTTTTTCGGATTTTCCAATTTTTTTAATAGGTTTTTGTTCATCGAATTTTACATTTATATACATCAAAAGAAAGCTGAGACCCTCCTCTTTCCAGCGATACCAACCAGTGAATTGCATGACAAAGTAATGACGATTTAAAGGTATGTAACCAATAATCGGTTTTAAAATTTCATTTTCCTGGAAGAGGGTGAAAAAAATGATATTTTTTTATTTTGTTGAATAACCGTTTTTTAATGTTTTTGAGGGTGCTGAATTCGAATCTGACCTCAATTTTTGTGTGAAAAAATCTATAGAGGTAGTTTGCTTTAAAAACTAATCATTTTTTTAGAATTTAATTAACCTAAACCAAAATCTATAGAGCGACTGTATTTTTCCTTTAATTCGCAATCAAAACTGAAAATCTTGGTGCAAGAATCATGTCGATATCATTTTTTAAACTCGAGATAAAAAATAAATTAGTTTAATGCTATTTTATTTTTTTTCTCGGCTTCTAGGGCCCATTGGTCGGAACGGCAAAATATGTGTCTAATATTTTTTGACCAGGAACCTCCAAAAAAATTGCCAACAAGATCCGTGAGAGACTGAGTGTGTCCTCCCCTTGTTAGTACCTGGTGTTATAGCTGTTATAAGCATAAAATAATTAACTGATTTTGATGGGCTGTAATTCAAATAAATTACAGCGTTAATAAATGTGTAGGCAAGTATAATTAGGCAGTTCTCTTCTTTCCCTTCTTCCTATATTTTAACTGATATAATCAGCATGTGATGGTTCATTTTAGTATGTACATTTTAATATTTTAAAATAATGACTACCACGTTTTTTTTAAAAAATCTATATTTATTGATATATTGAATATTATCAGATGTCTAACTGGATCGATATAGTAATCCTGGTATGTAGCAACCAATTTGAATTAGGCAGCACCGCTAAATAAAGTGTTTCTCTCTCTCTTTAATTTTGCAAGAGAAAATGTTGTGCGAGAAAATATGGAGTTAATTTTCAATCCTAAGGGTACAAAAGATACACAGCCGGAAATTACATAAATCATTGCATTTTGAATGAATTTACGAGATTGAATGAATGGCTTCTCGCCATCTTTTCTACAACTATAGGTATTTTTAATATGCCTAAAAAGAGCAATAACTAAAGATTAGATAATACCTGAAGGATCAGGTACACACTTTCATGTATTATATAACAGAAATCAATTTACTTACAAGTACAATACAAGATTATAAAATCCAGCGGCTTATCAACGATCTATCCCAATTATTTAATTTTTTTATTTTATTACAAATATGCAAGGATCTAAATATACTGGAAATAAACACAAATTACTTATTTTATAAAACTACTGATAACTTATTAAAATTCATTTAAAATATTCTACCCCAATGTATGAATAATTGATAACATTTAATCACAACATATAAAACCTGCAATAGACCTTTTGTACGTAATATGAGAAAGATATCACACGTCCTTATTATTCTCTGAATTTATTAGAAACACGTGAAATTAATGATTAAGAAACCATAAGGATTAAAAAAAAAGCATTGGAATTTTAAAAATGTCTATGTTGTTATCACTACATCCAACAGCTTTTTCCGTTACTATACCCGAGTTCTGATATAATGCACTTGTGATAGTGGATAAACGAGGATCTCGTACGATGTGATAACTCCCCCCTCCTTCAACAGATAATTAACCTAGTCATCGACCCATTTTAAGATCCATAATAGATTGCCTAGATCAGTTCCTTGAGGGTCACTATTGTTGTGTCACGTCGACAAGATAACATCCAAAGAAGCTGCATTGTTTCCTCCACGGAACGATAAAGAAAAAGGTCAAACATCTAGAGTAAAGGTTAGTAATGCTGCAATAAACGAGGTGCAGTCTAGGAACTAGGATTGAAATAATAGACTAATAATTTACCTATAGAAAGAGTGAACATGTATAAAAAACATGACAAAAGCGTATGTATTACACAGCATTCTCATATTCATTAAGATACTTAACTCATTTAGGGGACAGGATAGAACAAATTAAAAAATATAATTTTTCTACAAAGAAATATTTTAGGGTAGTTTAATTTGTAAAAAAAGAAAAAGAATATATATATATATATTCCTGAGATAGGTAAGGCGATATATTTATAAATACTATAATAATACTGTTTCATGAAAACCTTTATTGCAATTGTTTGAATCATAAACTCCTTCAAATAAATAAAAAGTTACCAATATTCACACAAAAATAAACAATTTTAATATTTTATTTATAGTATGCTTTAAAGCCATCTGGGTGTAACTAAGCATAACATCGCTTACACAATTTAATTGTAGCAACCCTTATTTGGCTTAAATCATCTTTTAAATCTTACTAATCATTAGCCTTTAAAAATAAACAATAGCCTTATTATTTTTCAATGGATTAAAAAAAAACACAAAATTTATTTTTGAAAAATTAAAAAAATTAAATGATGGGCAAAAAAAAAAAAAAAAAAAAAAAAAAAAAAAAAAAAAAAATCAAAATGATGTAAATGTGTTAAATATTTTAAAACTATTTAGAATGAAAAATTTTATTAATTTATTTAGTCCATTATAATGCCTATGTGGAAATTAAAATGAAATTGGTGAAAATCAAAATGACAGAATTATTATTATTTATAAAATTAATAAAAGATATTCCAAGAGATGTCTTAGGATATGTAAAGGCCTACTTGGCGGGTTTTTTAGTAACATTTAAGAAGAAACATAAAAAATGTTGTATTTTATATTTATGTAACGCAGAAATGGTATTTGTAACCCATTGTGTGTTGTACAATTTGAAATGTACTATAGTGCGGGATCATTGTTTGACAGCATTGTATTTTATCAATTTGGGTGTGTTTTGAAGAACCCTAAAGTACAAATCCGTAGGTCCCGATTGGTTCAAGTTGTAGTCGTGTAAGTATCCAATTTTTATTTCAACGGTCTATGTAATAAGTAGTGGCACTAGACTACCAAGCTCCCTCGCTCGACTTCGGTACACAATTTATTTTCTGTAATTGCAGCTTGGAATCGACTTCGAGATCGAGAAACTCCTTGAAGACACCCAAAATCTATTAAGTAGATACCCTTAATTGGGAAAAAAAGCTGGTTGAGAGTGATTTCGACCAATCTCTTTTTTTAGGGGAAGGGGGGTTGTACTGTCGTTCTATATAGTGAAAATTGTTGGACGCTTATTATTTTTTTACACATATGATTGATTCAGGTTATTAATTATTCAACGTGTATTTTCAATTACAGTTCTTCGTATTTGAAAAAGGCTCCTATAACTCCCGAATATACAATACATGACCCTTTCCTTTGAGTAAAACTCTAATTATTTTGTCATTATCAAAAAAACCCTTTAAAAAAAAAAAAATATATATATATATATATGTGTGTGTGTGTATACAAACCTATATATATATATATATATATATATATATATATATATATATATATATATATATGTTTGTATTTATAGAAAAATCAAGAACGTTCGGATCCGACCTATTGTATCGGCATTGAAGCCACTACAATGGTCTGCTAGAGGTACTGCCACCAAAGGTAAGAGGAGGAGGGGAGACCTGAACACAATACGTAATGAGGTCATGATGCCACACTATAGGACCGTGTCAGATTCAGTCATACAATTGTGCTATCCTGGATTTTACGAATTTCCACTAAAGCGGTATCCGGCCAACACTAACTGGGCCGGAAGCCAATCGCAAACCCTTTTCATTCACTCCTACCGTTCCCAGACAATTTATTGTTTCTTTATCCAGGAAGTCCGGAAAATATTTCAGTGGTCCTCGTGAAGGAGTTATAAAATCTTTTAAATCTTAAGTATCTATTTCGGCACTACTGGTATTTTTAGAGTAGCTAATTATAGGATTTCACCGAACGATCATACAACAATTTTAACTGATCCACTTCTTCACAATAACCAAGAATTTATTGTTTAAACAAGAACATATAAAACTTTATTAAACACTAAAGTTATGTATCTAAAAGAGTGATTATTTGAATACCCAAAACCATAACATAATAATCAGGTATCTAAAACCCCCAGAATGACCTTAAGCGTAATTTCGTCCGAAGTCAAAATTTAGGCCTAGAAAACAAAATGATCTGCATTTTACCATTGTAGTAAAATCCTGTCACCGTAATATAAAGAATTTACTGGGCAATGGAAAATTTCATCAATAAAATAGTTCAAGATTAAATAATTTTTCGGATTTGCTAATCAATGCCGACTAGCTCAACACATATATTATATTTCCGCAGGTTTCAACGCAAAAAAACGGAGGAATTTAATCAAATTAAGTCAAGGTTAAAGCCTGGAAAAGCATTCTCATTTATTTTTAAGTCTCAACAAAGCTATTCAGTCGAGAATCATAAGATACAAACTTCAAAATACCAATATCTTTCCTATTCCTATAAATCACTATAAAAGTATAGAGCACCACTAAACATGACAGCATACGCTAAATAAAGTGAAATGGTTTTAAAAAATATATAATTAAATATAAAAATAAAATAAAATCCAACACCTCTAAAACCCATGGAGAGTGTAGGATATAAGTACTGGTTCAGGAACTATACAACCAACTTGTTCGTGTGTTCATAATTAACAATAAACTTCTTCTTTGTCTTCCTCATAGTGCCATTTCTAGCGTCGAGGATTTTTTTTTTTTTTTTTTTTATCGAAAGGTATGGTTCTTAATTTATCTTCTAGGTTCTCCGTGTAGCGGAACCTCTTTTCTGGATCATCCAAGGCCCTAACATTCAGGGTCTTAAATACCTTCGGTTTTCTTTTGTAGTCTATGACTATCTTTGTATCGGCCACTAGCAGAAGGTGGTCACTGCCTATCTCTGCTCCTCTCACAATCTTGACATCAGCGAAATATTGTCTAATGTGCCGGTCATATATAAAATAATCAATTATACTGTTTCGCTCCAAGGAAGAAAAAGTAATTTTATGTATTCTCCTGTGCGGATAGAATGAATTCCCTATGAGGAGGTCATTATCGACACAAAAGTTTATTAGCCGCTGCCCATTGTTATTTTTTTCGCATTTTCGCCTCCATGCTTCCCCAGAACGCCATACCCTGATCTAGCATCATTTCCTGTTCTGGCATTAAAATCCCCACTCAGGATTACTGATCTTCCTTTTTCCTTTATTTTATCTACAATTCTTTGTAAATCCGAGTAGAATGCCTCCTTTTCCATAACACTACTATCTTCGGTTGGTGCATACACCTGGACTATGGAAACACTGCCAATGGACATCTTAAAATCTGCTACGATCAATCGTGGAGATATTGGTTCCCAGTCCTCTAAACGATCCAGCATATTGGGCGACATTACTAGGCCTACCCCTTCCTTGGCGAAAATCCCTTTAGGAACTCCAGCATAAATTAAGGTGTAATTTCCGGCTAACTTCATTTCACCGCTGCCTTTCTTCCTTACTTCACTTATGCCAAGAATTTCTACCTTGTATTTCCTCATTTCCTCCACCAGCTCAACCTCCTTTCCAGTCAAAGTCTTAATGTTCCATGTTCCCATTCGTATATCCTTATGCGCGCCATGTCGATTCCGTGAAGACTGTCCACATCCGAGGCTAGGTAAGTTTCTCTGAATCTGCCGTACTCCAGACGGGTGATTGGCCCAGTGCTAGAGGCCCCGTATCCTCGGGACAACTGGTGGTTAGGCTATACCCCCAACCTTGGGTCTTCTCAGGGAAGGTAGCCCTGAGGTGAGTACTGTATATGACCTTGTGTAAGAGTAAGTGTAGAGTATACTGTTCTGTTGTGTAAGAGTGCCGTGTACTGAACTCAGGAGCCCGGGGGAGCGTTATTCCCCACTAGTCTGGCACTTTGACTAGTCCCTGCGGAATAACAATAAACGACTTTCATAATTAATAATAATAAAAAAATGTAATACACTTTAAATCAGCAGTTAAATATAAGAGAAGTAGACCGATACATAGATGAGGGTATTGTGTTAGCTCCTAAGATAGAGAATTTATAATTTCTGACTTGGAGTATTAAAATGGAAAGAAACATCACAATTTCTTAAACTATTTAACAGTCCAAACCAAACGACTACTCTAACATTCAATGGAGCGTTCAAAGCTAAAATTAATTAATTATAAAAGACTTATTTAAATAATTTGGACAAATGGAGCTGAGCTTTGGACTGCACTAAACCTCCCAATTCTTCCCGTATCCAACCCCTACAATCCAAAGTACTTCGTAAAATCCTCAATGCTCCTTACTATGTCACAAATAAACTAATCCATAATGATCTTGATGTTCCATATGTTACTGATTTGGCCCAAACCAGATACCTATCCTTTCAAAGTAAACTCCACAGCACGTATTGAAGTGCTACTAGTGAGTAGTTCTTTACACGTTCTCATAATGTCATTGTAATTATTTTCATCAAATTTACTAGTTGCATATAATAAATACAGTTGTAAATATCAATTAAAAAAAAAAAAAAAAAAAAAAAAAAAAAAAAAAAAGATGCATGTAAATTCACTGAATTCATTCTCTGCACAAAACGGTATTTTAAAAAATGTTAACACTCTGAAATTTCGATTCACACTCTAATCATATTAATTATTTACATGAAACTCTATTAATCGAGTAATTAAGATAGTAAATTAACTGACAAGTTAATTAGGATACATTAATTACTGAGCTAGCAGTTGAATAATGGTCCGAAGACCTAGGGTCAGTCGGGCAGGCAGCCGCTTTTACAGGACCAGTTTAATAACGTAGTGCTCTTCCTCTTGTACTAAGGTCGCAAGTTAATTGCACAGCTGAAGGGTAGGAGAGAGGTATATATGTGCCAGGGTATATAGAGTAATGGCAATTAATTAATTAATATATACAGGAGGAATAGTAGATTGGCCGAAAATCATAAAACCACCCCTAACCATGATTCCATATCTAACAATGAAACAACATAGGATACAACAACAAAACACAGTCATTAATTTCAACTTAACTGCAACTGTATAATATTTAATAGATACACGCAAATTGTCATAATACAATTACGATATCATTATGGATAATGTAAATGTTCCTAATTTCATATGCAAAATTTATGGCACATAGCAGATACAACTCAATACTACATTGTTAGTAGATTGTATTTTTTTAAAAATATATGCAACCTGGTTAAAAAAGTAGTCAAATCGAAAATTCTAACCTTTAAAAGGATAATTAAAAGTTCCTTAGACCTTTTTTTTCTGACGCCTCGGAGGATTATCGGTAATGGAGTGTGAAGCAATTTGGGGGAACAGTGAATTCGAATGGGTAAAGAGCTTATTCTTGAAGGATATCTGGTGTGGGACAATTGAGCATCATATGGAACATTTAGATCATTTTGGATATGTTTATTAGTGACATAATAAGGAGCACTGAGGTTTTTACGTAGGGTATTGGTAATGGTTGATACCAAGAAGCTTTGAAAGGTTTTGTGGAGCCCCAAAGCTCAACTCCGTATGTCCAAATAGGTCTAATTATTGTAATGTAACTGGTTATTTTGTAATTAATTTGAAGCTTAAAACGGTTGTCTAGCAAATAATGAAACAGCCAATAACGACGAGCAGTTTCTTTTCGTGTTAGTCTTCATGTGGATTCCAAGTAACACGATTGTCCAGAGTCATAGTTAGGGGATCTGTTCAAAAAGGATTAGCTGTATAGTGTTGAAGGATATTGTAGGAAAGGCAGACGTATGTGTTCCACAAAGGGTATAGGTTACTTATTAAGATTAATTTGGATTTTTCTTTCTCTCTCCAGTCATAAGATATTACCTTATAGAACATTAAACGTCGAGGGTTCGAATCCAAACTGGGCGGGTTTAAGTTCATTTCGTGGGGAACCTTCGACATTCTGACCAGTTAGAATAGGTTGGTAACATGTAGAATAATCCGTCCTTCTGGCCTAAGTTAGAGAGTATAAGGACGTTTAGCCTAAATTAACAAACAAGCTTTTAGGGGATCCTATTTTCTGCAATCCTTTTCACAAGGAGAATCCGAAGTTTCTTGATCAATTGAATTTCACAATTGAGGAGTAGTTAAATTTCGTGAATACATCCACAACATTCCATTTTCATTATATTCCTTCTTCGTGCTGTCTATAAATTCTGATCAGTATTCTGCATTCAAATACTGACAGCTTCCTTAATCATCTTTCTTGAAAGCCCAGCTTTCTATAGGTTAATATCGGTATTATTAGAGTTTTGTATACAGCATTTTTTAGTTCCTTATGTATTAACCTCGATCTAAAGAGTGTTTGAATCCATACCTCGTATTAGTACATTATGACAATGATATGTTTAAACGAAATTGTAAATTTATACGCTAAAATTACATATATTGATTTATAAGGTAACATGCTGAATTACTGGGGATCTGTGAGGCAGTTATCAGTGGAGCATTACTAAAAGATGATACGACATCCATTGGAATTTACTCAAGCTTCCTAAACAAGAGGAGAAAGAGTAGAAAAATTGTTTTAGATCAGTCAGGAAACCTCATTTAATATCTGCTACTACGTGATTTGTTAGCAGGAGCCAACAGCTTGTGGCGGTTCATTATCTTGGTATTCGTGACCGGACTCCAGATTCGGAACGGAGAACTGTGGCTTAGGGAAAGACACCAGTTTTGGCAACCAAAGAAGAAAAAAGAGAAAGATTGTATATTTATTTAGAGCGGAGAGTTTAAATGCTGCTGTGTCATCCAAAGTAGATAACTAGAACCGATCGATACTACTGACGTTGGCGACAGTTTTGTGATACCTACGTACGTAATTTTATAAATCGATTCTTCTCCCAAAAATATAAATAAAATATATGAAGTTAAGGTATAGTAAACAAATATGCGCATGAGGTACAGAACAGAATAAACAATAAGATGTATAAAAATAAAAAAAAGGTGTGATAAAATTAACAAATAAGGTATAAATAAAACCATAAAAGTGTAATATTTAAGAAGGATATCACAGAGTATAATGCATGATGATAGCATAATATGTATGAAGACGTTACATGAGCCATGTGACCCAAATATTTAAATAGGTATATGTAAAAATATAGCAAACAGTAATATGTAAAAATAGGTCAAATATTAAGGGATCTGTATAAAAAATTAAAATGAACTAAAGAAAAAAAAAACGAGAAAGAACAAAAACTAAACGTCAGAAATAATACAGGCGTAAAACGGATGAGGGATAAAGAAGAATAAAGGGAAAAAATAGAAATGAGGAGCTGACCCTTGCTCTTCTTTACACATATTTGCATATGATACTTACTCAATTTATTTATTTTTTGTTTTAAGTTAAAAGATAATTAATTATTTTTTAAATAATGAAATACATCACTGCATTGTATATTTTCATCAAACAACAGAGCAATTTTCTATGGTACTTCAACACTAATTGGCACAAAATTTAAATAATTTTCTTAAATAATCAAGTATTGCTACAGCAAGCCAAACGTGGAATCGTAATTTTATTACAATTGGAATTGTAAGATAAATATTCGGAATTGTAAAATGAAGAAATAGGTAAAATAAAAAAACTACTGTTTCAAACTGCCGAAGATAAAGTAGTAACGAAATACATGCAATCAGTCGAATTTTTTCATTCATTAAATATTCAGATGTATTTACTACATGTACTGATTTTCGAGCCCTAGTACACTCTTAAATCAACATTCAGACACATATCAGCGCATCTCCGCCTAACATTTTTAATCTGAGCGAAAGATTTTCATAACATTTGCTATTTCTTAAGTGATAATATAAACATAAAAATTTGGAATATTCAGTAGAATGTATTCAGTTCTTGTACATTTTCAGTAATACAATTTACATATATAGCCAAGCGCATATCTCGGAAACAGTCCCTTGGCAAATGTGAAGGACTTCAGTTGAAGATAAAGTGGCTTATATATTAGTATTTTGAAGGAAATTTTATTTTCTACAATATTATGTATGAAGACTATTGTCGTAGGATAAACGCTTTAGAAGATATGGAGGGAAGTTTAACAGAAAACGTGAGGTAAAATTTTGTTTTTCGAAAATGTCAACATTTGCCCAGCGTATATCTCGGAAACGGTACAGAGTATGAAAAATGTTTAAATAATGAAAGTTGTAGAGAATTTAATTTACATTAATATACTAAATAGTTATGTTTTGTAAATGACGCACCGTTTTCGAGATATGAGCGCAAAACCAAAAAAAGTGACCTTTCAGACCCCCCTTCCTGTTCCCAGTCCCGAAAATCCCAGGACTTTTAGTATGTTTACTTTCTAACAACCCTTTGGCTTTATTCAATATCTAGCCTCGAATATGGATCTACTACATACTTTTACTTCAAGGATTAGGTAAGTCTAACTAATATTTAACAATAAGTTACTTATTTACTGTTTTTTAATTTATTTAGTGAGTTATTTTAGCTATCCTATAGACTATGTTTTTGTAAAAGCTATTTATATTTACACTGAGATATTGATATCGAAAATAAAATTTTCGGTATCAGTAATAATATCGAGAATCGAGAAATTTTGCTAACACAATGATTTATACAAAAATAATCTATAATTAGAGAAACGACATAGGTCGTTTGCGATTCAGAGAGAGGACAGGTTGCCTCTCCAATACTAATATACAAACGGCTATTTGCAATTCTGTCCAGCTTCGAGTCCTGTCTGTTAGAATCTAAGCAATGTCGAAAGCTTCCTGTTGGATTTTTTGACTGTAGTGCCAAACTAAACAAACGATACTAACGTCACAGGTGTACTGAGCAGATTAAAGCTAGGGAAGCTAGGGATAACAAACTTATCTACGATCTTAATTAAAATCGAGAATACCTTATTCAAAAGTTCCTTAATACTATAAATATGTGAAACGTAAATTCGTTAGATGCAGGCTTACCATGGCACTAAATACTGAAGAGGGTAAACGGATGGAAAAAAACAAAAACAAAACACTTTAATACATACTTAGAAATATATTAAAAATCCAATAAAATCTGTAAAAAAAATTGTCCCATTTACATAATTATATTATAATATTGATTATATCAACATCCAACTGGATTCTGCTAGTGACGCAGTTGATAAAGAAGTGCTGGGAACTCTCTGAGCCCGGCTTAATCAATCCTCAATGGACATCATAAGACAGAATCATAAACAAAGACATACAATTGTATATAACTATATTTTGGACTAAATAATTCCCAACAAATTGTTATTTGGAATAATCAAACTTAAGCGTCCATAATCTTGAACAACAGTTTCTGGAGAGGAGAGATTATCCTTTAGAGAAGTTATTAACTGAGCTAACAGTTGTCTTAACGGCACGGGTATAACGGACACCTGTAAAGAACAATAACTTTTTAATTTTGCCGACAAAGGATCCCTGACAGAAGGAAAACTGCGAATTGAAGGAATGAATAGAGTTTAGGAGATGATTCCCCCAACGACCCAGATCACGTCCTCCACCGCCGAGGTAACGGCCCATCCAAGGCACTAACATTCCCTCTTTATCGTCTCAACAAGTGGGTTTAGTCAGCTCAATCGTCTGTAGGCTTCCATTCATTTTAATGCCATTGTACTGTGGACTAAAATGTACTTTTAATGTTATTAAGACTTAATTTTATTTTAGACTTTGAGAAGCTTAAGCTAATTTTAAAACGGAGATTTAAAAAAAAAAAAAAAAAAACTTGCAAAACAACCCATGAAGAGTATAGGTTTCAGTTCTTTAGTTAGAACCTATTCCAAGGACAACAGTTGTGAAAGAAAATTCTCCCTCATTAGGTTAATCATTTAATAAAGGTTGTCTGTGCCCAAGGAGGCTGACTGACATAACAGAATAAAAATCTCTCCAATCAAATCTCTCCCCAGAATAACAAAGATACAAATATATAAAACCATGATCAGGCCTGTTCTCGCACACTCATCAGAATGCTGGACGATGACGAAAGCCCTAGAATCGTCCCTAGTGAGATTTGAAAGGAAGATTCTGAGAAGGATTTTTTGGTCTTGTGTGACAACGGGGTATGGAGATTGAAAAAAAAAAACGCTGAGCTCATGGATCTCTATAAAGGCCTGGATATTTTGCAGTTTATTAAATCCGGACGTCTGAGATGGGCAGGGCATGGAAGAAAGACCTCGTCTGCGGTGGATGTATTTTGTGGCAGCAGACGTGGAGAAAATGCTAAAAATAAGAATTTAGAGAGCAGCAGCACAAGACAGAAAAGTCTGGCGACTCAGACTAAGGGAGGCCTTGACTCTTCACGAGTTGTAGCGACAAGAACCAACAAAGAAATTTTAAAAGTAATTTAAACCAATATATTCCCCCATGCATTCATTACCCCTTTCATTCAATGGGGTAAAGATCTAAAGTAATTTTATAAAGTAATAGTCTTGAAATAAATGCTATTTAATGCACAATTGTAATAATTCATATTAATTTGGAATTTTGTAATTTTTGTAATTTTTTAATTAATATTTTTAATAGTCCTAATACGTTTCATATGCTCTGGTTAAAAAATATAAGGACGTAAACAACGAAAATGTAACTTTAATAATAATTTTGTAGAGAATATGAAACAGATAAATAAATAAAATAAAATTGGATGGAATTATTTCTTTGTCACATACATACAAAAGCAGAGGGGTCACCTGTGGTATAGTGGTTAGCATAGCAACCTACTAAACCCAAGATCGCGGGTTCGCAGCCCGGCAGATGACCTTATAATTTTTTAAAAGTGAGTAAAATATCCTTAGCTATGCCGTCCTCCGGAAGGGACGTAAAATGGGGGTCCCGAGCCTATGCGATGTCTGGTACTCGTTAAAGATCCCTATCCTAATTATACCTGGATAGGCAAAATTTAGGACTCCCACCGTAGCATCGTCCGATTAGCCATAGCAGCATAAAGTGACGTTAAACGAAATAAATAAACAAACATATGAAAGCAGCAAATTTAAATTCTTCACGACCAAGTTTTCGGGCCTCTAGATAAGGAACGAATCTCCAAAAGTTAATTAGTTCCGGCCGAACGAGCAAACCGAGACGTAGATTGGGTTGGGTTTGACTGGATTAGGGTTTTGATCAGCTTCTCAGAGAAAGGGGGTTTAGAAAACAATAGTTCATTCTATCAGTATCGAACCATTGGATTCCACAAATCTTATAATTATGGCCAAATGACTACTGAAAAAAAACAAATGTTCAGAAAAACTATCAGCCTCTATTTACAAACTTATAATAAATAAGAAAATACATCGTATATTAAAAAAAAAAAAAATCTTATTTCGTTGATGTAAACAAGCAGTCCATGACATTTCCATTTGTACCACAAAAACAGTTTAATTTTTTTAATTTGTTATATAACACCTTGTTCCACTCAGGTTTTCAGCTAGGTTCATACTAAACAGCAAAAAGGAACTTTTCTACTACATTTAGTTCTTTTAACTTTGAATTCATATAGTTTGATATCTATGATATACGATAAAGGCCTGCCAAGATTTAGAGTAATTTGTTACAAAGTTAACAAACTTGGAGCGTGGATGTTAACATCATGTTGCACATTAGGCCGTTTTTAAGTAACTAACCCAAGCATTGGTTGTACTGTTATAGATTTTCTTGTTAATATATTTAAAAGTTAACCAATATTTAACGAGTTCTAGCTGGTGGCTTATGGACCCAGATGAAGTTTATAATAATTAAAGGGTAGATTTCAATATCTTCATTTAAAAAAATTTTAATTAAAAATAAAGCCATCCACGAAGTAATAAAATATAAAAAGTGCTTGTAATTAATTAATGTGAACAAGTGTGGGAGAAAATAAGAACCTAAAATTGTCAGGTAAAAACAACCCTTGAGAAATAATTAAAGAATAATTACAGAATATAGTGAAGGGCAGATTATTTAAAGTCAGAGGTCCTTCTCTCTCCACTTGACTTGGAAATAATTTTATTTATTTTAAAATTAATTAATAATTATCAAGAAAAGAAGAGAATTTTTAACTATAAATAATTATCCCAAAAGGGGCAAGAGCTTCACGAATGTTCCCAGAACCTTTAATTAAAAGACATTACATTAAAATACTTTGAAGAAAGTTTGTAAAGCTTCAAATCGATGTCAAAAACTTGGTTGAAAAGTTTTGATAGATTAATGCTAAAGAAAATAGTATTATCTACATAAAATACATCAAATACCCAGAACTGCTTTACCAACTCCGTGAATCCCTACCTTCTACATACTTGTCCACTTTTATCCCAATACTAGAACCTTCATAGATCGTACACTTTCCTTCTCTTCCTTCTTTACCCAATCCGCTTGGGTCCCTCTACAGGGATTATATAGACGACTCTCGATAATTCGAAATCTTCAGCTGTTAACTTCGGTAAATCAAAAAAATACTGCGTATTTAGATATGCTCGGTAACTCGAAATCCTAATGGCAAAAAGAAGGGAAGAGAACGTTCTAAAATTCGAACTACACCACTTCTTTATAATTCGAATTTTTCTCGTAGTCCCATGAATTTCGAATTAGAAATTCGACTGTTGCTGACAAAACTTAGCTTAACACCGCCTTCACATCCAACTCTGATGACACAAGTGTGGTATAAGTAAATTGCGATCCCTTCGTTGCATACCAAAAATTCCAATCTCATATCACTAACATTCAAGAATGATATAGAAATTGGAGAATTACTATAATTCAAAGAAATCTCATAACACTTTAAATTACAAATTACTCTTTGCCGTAAAAACTACTTGTACGTCAGTATCCTTTAATGGTATTCCATCAACCCCTGTTGAACAGATCCGCTACCTCGGACTACATCTGGACAAAAATCAGACGTAGAATGCACATACAAAAATAAAACGACAAGAAGAAACTGCTTATCTATTTCGACTTCTCCGACATTTGCTAAACAAACAATCAAAGCTTCCGATTATTGAAAAAGAGTCATTTACATGATTATTTCGCCAACTTGGACAATCGGAGTTCAGCTTAGGAGCTCTACATAACCATCCAATTCATCTCACGTCCAATCCTTTCAATCGAAAATCCTCAATGCTCCTTACTTTCTAATATTCCATATATTGCTGATTTAACGCAAACCAGATACCTATCCTTAAATAAATCCTTGAATTATAAAATTCATGACCATTCTTAGCTACCGTTTCTCATTCTATTCCTGATAACTCTCCGATATATCTAAAAAGAATGCCTCGGGACCTTCTGATATAGAACTTTTAAGAAGAAGAAGAAAAAAAAACTTTATTCGGGGACAACTTTTCCCCTAAGATTACAATACATAGGACAATCATCTGGCTATGAAAATTATTATTAATAAAAATACCTATATTAATAATCAAATTATGAGTTACAAAATAAATAAGAAATCTTGTAAAAATATTCATCTTGTAAATACTATTATAATGTATATTACATAAATATTTATGTTTTACATTTGCTCGGAAGATTGAAAATTCTGGAGCTGAAGAAATATATGATATTAAAAGGAAGTAAGAATGGAGCTTTTTCGAACTGAGATGGGCAATGAATTCCATAAAGACTTCATCTTCACATATAGTAAAGGATTTTTCGAAGGATGCAGTTCGATGCTCAAAAGTGCACGGGCTGATGGGTTGGTTTCTAGTATTCAAGAGGTGGATGCAGGAGCGCAGAGTAAAGTTATGAATACAGGTGGGTTTTTCGGTATTCAAGGTTTGAAATAAGAGTGCACCTAGGAAGTATTGACATCGGAAACTGGGGTAAAGCCACCCAACTTCAGAATACCTTTTATTGATGTACTACCAAACATTTGGTAATTTCAATAAATAGATTTTAGAAACATATGTGTATGTGTGTATGTTTTGACGAGTAAAAAGAGAAACATTATCTGTGGTATAAAATTGGCAACCCTGAAAATAAACGGAGCCAATGCTTCATTGATATTCAGTTTTCGACACAAGAAAGTTGAGCCAGAAAGGGAAATCTGATTGTAACTATTGCTAATGCCTGTCATTACACGTTTAATGATCCGTTTTTCCTTACCTGACGTAACCTTTAATTTCCGACCTCGAAAGATAAAAAAGAAAAACTAAACACATTAAAAATATTCCATACTACTTCATAAACTGTATAATCGTCCCGTACTGCCACCGATTTGTGACCAATTGTAATTTAGATATATCCTTTGATTATAGGGAACCTGATCTTAATCTATCGAGCCTGCATTTGCAAGTAATTATAATGCTTCAACTAAAGAGTGAGCAGCCAATAATTATATGCATTGCAGTCGTGAACGTGCAGTTTGGTTTTAAATATATAACTTTAAAAAAAAAAAAAAATGATAGTTCAAGATTTGTTTATTTCCTTTTATAACATAGTAATTGAAAACCTGTTCGAAGATACTTCTTTTCGCTCTAGTTAGGATTCTGTTTTAATTTTTTAAAAGATCTAATATAATTCGAAGTGATATCAATTTGTTTTGTATTTTAATTCAATTTAATTTAAATTAATTAATCAGAATATTGGAATTTGAAAATTTTCACAAACCTCTAATATCAAATTTGGACAGGGAACAACTTAAATAACGCTAAATATTACTGAACATTTACTTGGCAATCACCACTAAACTTACCAATCATAACGTAATTTATAACACAATACTAAAACCAATTTGGACCTATGAAGTTTTGCAAGTTTCTAAGATTTTGGGATTGTGTAAAACCCAAACTCATTCATAAAACGCTAACCGTAAAAAAAATAAATAAATAAAATTAATACTACACACACCAATCAACAATGATTTACACATACTAATTGTAGAGTAGAACGAAAAATTTATTCTCCGACGAAGTCCCTTATAAGTAACATAGCATAAGAAAAAGAAAAATCATAACTGGCTAAGGGAATTTAAAAATAAAACTAGATAAATAAATGTGAATACAGATCAACCAGAAACAAGAAAAAAATTTAAAACAGTCAATATAGAAATAAATATTATATCATAGGAAAACATAAATTTAGGCTATTTTTTTATGTCTGACATACTAGAATGACGTACATTATGAGACATGCATATAACCATAGAGCGTCAGTCTATAGAGAGGTGGTGGAAGAAGAATGATCCGAAGTTCCGAGGGAAGAAACATTACGAAAACAATGGGGGAGAGAATTCCAGAGAATAGAGGATCGGACAAGAATATAAACATTGCACATTATATAAACATAAAAACAATCAGACAATTTTCATTTTATAAGGCAATATTTGCTTGGATCAGTTTAAACGTTCCTGGATTATAACCCAGAGATATCTTGCTAGATTAGGAATAGTAATTTCTTTCAGTTTTCATTATTCATAGTTTCGCCAAAATTATTTAAATGGCTAAAGATAAAAACTAAAAACTTAAAAATATCTCATGCACTTGGTGCAAACGGGAGACTCACTTAATAAACTCACCAAATTAAACAAAATAAAAAAATCTTGAAATAATACTATAATTTTTTATAGCAGACTTTTTTTTTATTATTATTCTTTTTTTTTTTTTTTGCACTTTTTTTTTTTTGTTATATATATATATATATATATATATATATATATATATATATATATATATATATATATATATATATATAACAATACAACAAGTGAATATGCTGTTGTAAATGTATAAACAAAAAATAAGAAAAAGAAAAGGATAGGCAGTTAGATAATAAAAACAAGAATATTATTTTTGAAATAATCGTAAATAATCTTTTTCTTTAGAGGAGAAAGGAGGAAAAAAAAAAAAAAAAAAAAAAAAAAAAAAAAAAAAAAAAAAAAAAAAAAAAAAAAAAAAAAAAAAAAAAACCCAACAGTTTCCCCATTAACAAGGTACCTAATCTATAAAGGCTGGTATATATATCCTATATTTTTTTTGTTTGTTTATTTTAAAGTACTCCATTTAACGGAACTAGTTTTACCATATATTGCAACAAATATCTTTCTGTTCCCAGTCTTTTGGCTGGGGTACACCTTTTTGGGTTACACATTTTTGGTGTAACATATTATTCACACTAAAAAAAGTAATATTTTGACACGCACTAGCTCTGTTGATGTTGCTCGGATCGAAAATTTAATAGAGAATATGTTTTGTTATGTAACATTTGTCGCTAGGACCTACCGTTTAGTAGCTATATTGGTTTGAACGAAAGAAGTCATGTTTAAAACCCCTACTTTCTCTCAACTTTATTTCGATTAATGACCAATTGTCAATTTAATTCGAACCTTTTCATTCTAATTTGTAAATTGGGAAATTCAGTAGATTATAGATAGACTTGATCTATTGTTTTTACAATCTGGGAGAAATTGAGTTCAAAAATATATCAAAGAATTCTTCAATAGAATCATTGGTATATCGAAGTTCATTGCATAAACATACTTATTTTATGATAAATTTACAGTAAGTTTATACTGTAAATTTATCATAAAATTTTTGTAAAGAAAACTCAAGTTGGTTGTTAGGGAGCGGTGCACATATATAACAATTTTTTATTAATATAAAATTATTTATTTGTAATTTGAATTTAATCTACAAATATGACATCATCTTATTTTTTTTTATATATCATTCACTTATGTTTTTTGTTTTTTTTATTATATACATAAATATGTCTATATTTTAAAAAATCCTATTCTGAAAACATTAATCATTAAAATAAGACGCTTTGAGAGGATATGTATAATTCATAACTTTCAAAAGTGAAAATAAAACGTTTCTTGAATCACGGCGGTAGGTAAATATCTAACAGGCCGTTATGCAATGCCTTGCAAATAAAAAACTTGTTACTATTCAGCACAGAGCGTAGCAAGTTCCAGGAACCTAACAGAGACGATGACTTCCTGTTGGCTGGAGAACACACCGAAGGACCTTGCCTTACTCATTAGGAGTGACCGGTTTTATGCTCGGCCGGGATAGAAAATTAGAGGCGCCATTGTTCTCTTACGGCTTATTCACTCAATCTACCGCCATCTTGTCTGTTAGGAAATTTAACAACATTTTGTAAAACTACATTAACTCCCAATCCTGGAGCTAGGAGTTTCTCAATGGGTGATATTTCTGCAGGTTTTCAAAATAAAATTTATATTACATCATATATGTTTGAACGTAAATATAACAATTCATATTTTTTATTTCATCTTAAGATATTATTTAAAATTAATCCAAAAAATTAAAACAATTTAAAAAAAAAAGAAAAGATTTATTGAATAAATATTACAAGCTGCCTCTTTCGAGGGCAATGAGTAATATGGATGATCATGACACCATCAAAAATGAACAATAAAAGCAGAAAAAATAATAATAATAATAAAAAGCTTCCAACTCTACAAGATATAAAATAAAATATAATCAATGATAATACAAAAAAAAAAAATAAATAAATAATAGTAAAAATAAATAAACTGAAATAGAGAAAAAAGGAAAAATATAAAATAAAAAAGTATTGCAACACCCATAATTCTGGAGATTTTCCTAGTTTTTGCATTAATCCTTGGTTTATATTCATATTAATATTATTTATTAAACGTGAGAAATTAAGGATTAAAAACATCAGTGCATTTTCCTGTTAATAACAAACCATGGAACTTTAGATTTTTTTTTTTTTCAAAGTCCATGTTTATCATTCGTTTCGTTATTTACAAGTATGCCAAGACTAGTGAATGCAGTCATTCATGCCAGAGGGGGCAATATTTCTCATTAAATATAAATTTAAAATTTAAAAGTAAAAGGCAAAAGACTTATTTGCTTTGAAATCAAAGCTCCCCAATTCATTACAAAAGACTTATTTACATGACTGTGATTATACCTGTTTGGACGTATGTAGTTGAACTTTGGGGCTCCACTAAACCATCTAATTCATCTCGTATCCAATCCTTGCAATCCAAATTCCTTCGACAAATCCTAAATGTCCCTTACTTTGTCACCAATAAACTTATCCATAAAGACCATATGTTCCATACGTTGCTCAGTTAGCCCAAACTAGATACCTATCCTTTCATAGTAAGCTCCATAACCACTCAAATCCATTAGTTTCTCAATTTGCTTCCCACTCCATTTCCGATAATCCTCCGAGGCGTCTGAAAAAGGATGGCCTAGAGATCTTCTAGTGTAGAATATTTATTGAAGTGCTACTGATGAGTAGTTCTTTACAAGTTTTGACATGTTCTTGTAATCGTTATCAGCTCATTTACATAATGTATATATTTGTACAGTTGTAAAATTCAATTAATTGATATATGAAAAAAAATTAAATGTTAAAATTGTAAAAAAAAAATGAAAATATTAAACAGTATATTTTCTAGCTTTTTGGTTTATTGAAAGAAATATTGTAATTTATTTTAATAAAAATTATTTATGTCTAGTTTAGGAATGTTTATTATAGACTTCAGAACGTTTCTTTCTTATTAAAAAAACAGAGGTTTTGTGTAAAATTCAAATATTTCAAAGTTTTGCGATACTTTAAAAAAACTCCACCGCTTACAGGAGGGCAACCCAGGCTAAAAAAGATCACAGAACTGCTTGCACGAGAGACGGGGACCCCTGCCGTTTTCTCTACGAATTTATATATTTTTATAAACATACAATATAAACAAGCATGGAAACTATGAACGAAGCTTCCACCGCTTACAGGAGGGCAACCCAGGCTAAAAAAGATCACAGAACTGCTTGCACGAGAGCGCTATGGCAGGACTTGAGCGGAGAAACTGGCCATTGCTAGAACTCCAATAAAATAAATATTTATAATAGTCTCGGGACCCCTGCCGTTTTCTCTACGAGGTGGGCTGTAATGATTTATAACTGGATAATGAATCAGCCATAGGGTTGGGATGGAAGGAAATGTTTTAATGGGATTTTGAAAACTTATCGTTTTTCAAGTTGAAGTCGAAAGATATATTGAGATCATTATATCGCAAATTTATAATATAATGTCAGGTTTTTATAAACATACATGTATAAAAACCTGATATATACATACATATACACATAAGGTTAGTTGTATCAACAGAAAAAAAATGTACCAATATAACATTTATGTCACTAATCTTCTTATTACATTAAGTGGATTAAGGAAACATTTTATACCTCAGATTCTACAAAATACACGTAATAAAACATTTGTTTGCGAGTGCGGAGAGGGTGAACAAAATACTGAGCACATCCTTCAGACCTGCAGGTTCTATTCTGAGCAAAGGAAGCTGATATGGCCCTCTCCAACCGATGTGCGGACCAAGCTCCATAGTGACCTGGAGGACCACTGAATTCCTCATCTTGACCCCCGACCTGGCCATCGAAGGGAAGATCGCAGAAGAAAAAGGAGAAACATTTGTTTAACTGAAGTTTCTATTAACACACTATTTGAATAGCATTTATCCTTCAACGGGTGTAAGGACAGCCCAGTAACAGATTGGAAAGCGGGTGAGAATATAATCTCTATTTCAGAATTGGACATGCTTTCTTAGGATTTGGTACGGTCGGCCTGGAGTAAGGATAGTTACTTGCTCTGGCTAACTGTAAAATTTTGATATCTTGGAAATTCTGTCTAATTTTATTTAATAAAACGCATATTAAAATTTCAATTTTAATGAAATAAAATTAGGACTGATGATTATTTACCACTTCTTTTGATTTTATTTTTAAACAAAAAATTGTTTAAAAAAAACTACATGGTTTATACATATTATTTATTTATTTTTATTTTTATTTTATTTTTTAATATAGTTGATATATTTTTAACAATCGAAACTAGACTACAAATTAAAAAAAATAATAGAAGAAGCAATTAATTCATCAATCCTAATTTTATTGATCCTTCAATACAATCACGCTTATCTCAAGTGAATTTAATTATTATTAAAATTATTGATATAACATAAATAATTAATTTATTTCAATTCTACATTTACCTGTAACTAATCAGATATTAACTGTAACTGATAATATTTAATATCATAATTCCCGGCTAAATCATAAGAATGTTAACTTAAATCAAACAAATTTATTATTAGGTATTAGCATTATTCCAGAAAAAAATACTATTTATTTCCTAGTAAGATTCCAGTAAGTGAAAAATTCCAGTGTGTATGGAAATCAAAAATAATAAGATTATGATTTTCTTTATGAACTACTTCATATACCTAGCACTTTCGATTATTGTCAGTCATTGTGGCAGACTGTGCTATTTACAAAAAAAAATATCACAATTTTCAAAAACACAACCATATAAATATATATATATATATATATATATATATATATATATATATATATATATAGATATAGATATATATCTGTAGTTGTCGTGAAGAAGTAGGTTAGCAGGATTCATATTATCTGCAAAGCGAAAACGAGATTAAGTTAAGCTTTATAAGGCCTTAAAGTATCTATTTCGGCGCAAATGATATTTTTAGAGTAATTACAGGATTTTGGAAAACGATCTAAAATACACCACTGAAAAGTGCACAATTAGACTCATACACTTTTCAAGACAGCCAGGGATATTTTTAGTAAAAAATTTTTACTAACAAAGTTATCATCGACAAATGGATAACCACTGAAGAAATATATTGAACATTGTATCATATAAATTTTATCTATATAAGTAACTCCCATTTATTCAACTTGGGCCAAAACATCGATAGTTGATTCTTAGTTTTTTTTTAAGTTAAAGAACAAAACCAATTTAATTTAATTTTTTTTTTATTTTGAAAAAAAATTTACAAAAAAAAAACATCGCAACTGCGAGTGCTGTAATTACAAAAAGATTTCCCTGGTTCGGATGCAGGAACTGTTATTCGGTCATTGTTTATATCACTGTCAAAATGATATTGATGAAATATATATGAGAATAATTTCTAAAAACATTTCCCACATATTTAAAACAAACAGAAGTATAACGGTTTAAAAAAAATAATCATAAAAATAAACAAAATTCAGTAAAAATAACAAAGCAATTTGTTGATTGAGTTAATCATAAAAAGCAAGAAAATTTCATAACTTACGAGGCACAGTATAACAAAATATATTATCGTTTAAACTTTCACACAGAAAGCATTCAGGAATTCCAGCTATTTGAAATAACAGTGAATCATATTTCGGTCTTCAACAACATGCCTGTGTAATGTAAACATGATAACATGACTTACATTTATTCATGTTTCAGAGCCTCGGTATAAATAGCTGGAGACGATCCTATCCTAAATGATATTCAGACACAACTGAAATCATGCCAGTGAACTCGAATGTCAGATTAACCTTCTAAAATACTGCAACAAGAGCTGCATCATTGGCATTGAATTAGTGGTCATTATGGGGATATAGATTTTTATGAAGTATTATACTAATGAAGAGGAAATACCACGACAGAAACTATAGTTCAAACATAGAGTCTTAATTTATTAATTTTTTTATGTATGCAGTTACTAACTTATATTTTGATATTATTTAGTATACCGATTAATAGTGTTAAAATAATAATTGGGCGACAGCATTATGTTGTTCTTAAGCATACTAAAACACTGAAATATCCAAAACTATAATTTCGTGTCTAAAGTGATTCCTGCCAGTTTCGGTACTTCTGCGTGTATAATTTGGTTTGAAATATTTTTTACTGAATCGAAAAAATGAAATTATATTTTGAAATGAAATGAAAAATAAACTTTATTCTGAGACTTACTGTCCCCCTGAGCATAATGCACAATTACTGGTACAATTGTCTGCCCATATTACTTCTAAATGCATCAGTGATCACTGCACATATCGTCGATAAAACTATTCTAAATATTTACTGAACTATTTAAATATTTGCGAAAGATTGATTGTCTAAAAGGTGTAAAAATAAACTATGTTTATGTTTGCATTCCAGAAATTCCAGGAGCACTAATGATAAAGGATTTTCCAAAGAAACATCTATTTAATTGAATATAAGGGTCAAAAGGTTGGGACCTTGTGTTCAGGAGGTGGATAGAAGAACACAGAGTTACAACTAATTAATTCAAAGATAATGAAATTCATTTATTTTTTATTTTATTTTTGTTATATACATTTATTGAACTTTACAACTGTACAAAATATATACATCAAGTAAATGTATTTACAAAGATTATAATAACATGTTACAACTTGAAAAGAACTACTCATCAGTAGCACTTTATTAAAAATTCTACACTAGAAGGTCTCCAGGCCATCTTCGTTTCAGACGCCTCGGAGGATTATCAGGAATGGAGTGGGAAGCGAGTTGAGAAACTAACGGATTTGAGTGGTTATGGAGGTTACTATGAAAGGATAGGTATCTGGTGTGGGCTAAATCAGCAACATATGAAACATTAAGATCTTTATGGATAAGTTTATTGGTGACTAAGTAACGAGCATTGGGGATTTTTCGAAGCATTTTGGATTGTAAGGATTAAATACGAGATGAATTGGATGGTTTAGTGGAGCTCCAAAGATCAACTCCGTACGTCCAAATAGGTCTAATCGTAGTCATGTATATGAGTCTATTGTAATTAATTGTGAGCTTTGAACGTTTGTCTAGTAAATGTTGAAGTAGTCTGTAACGTTCTTGTTTTAATCTTGTGGATTCCAAGTAAGACGTTTGTCCAAGTAATGTCGCATTAAACATTACTAAAATCAATGTTAATATAGACTTAGAATTAGCTATAGAATATAGCTGAGGAAGTGCGATAAATAAAATATTGAAGACAATTGAACTATTATTTTTAATGTGTCAGCCAATCATGTTTATTATCAAATTTATGCATACACTTAGCTAATATTCTATTATAATATTGAAATAAAAAATCAAATATAAACAAATCTGTATAAACAAACGACGGGCAGTTTCTTGTCGTTTTAGTCTTAAATTCATTTATTAAAAATATAAGTAATAATAGTTAAAAATAAATAAATATTGAATAGAATAACCATTTTTACAGCACGAAAATTCACTAAAGTCATTTTCAACAAAATTGACAAGGAAGAAAAAAATTAGTAAGGTGGTTGAGGTTTTGAGTTTGGAATTTATATTTCTCGTTCGAGGAGTTTTGAATTTATATTTATTTATAGTTCCATTAGATATATAATTCTTAGAAAATTCAAAGAATATTTTGGAGTAATTTTAACTGTGAATTACAATTTTATTACCAAAAGAATTTTGTAATTTTAGTAAGGAAAAAAATGTTGACAGTAAATAAAATATTTATTTCAGTGTTATTTGAAAAGAAAAAAATATTTCAAGCACTCATTCAATAGATAGTAACCAGAAGAGGTTCAATGTATTAAACTGCAGTTAATAAAGACATGATTATAGAAATAATTAATAATATTAATATTAAATTTAATAAGTAAATAATAACGTAAAAAAATTTATGAAATACCAGTGCAATTTTCAGATCCATGTCAGGGACATATCTGTCTAGAGGCTATTGCGGCAAACAGTTTCTTTTTTAAGGCTCTTAAATGAATACAATCCCGATGAATTCACTTTAATAGTAAAATCTGGATATACATTTGAGTCCAAAGTTGCTTTAAAAATATTTAAAGTTTAAATAATTACAGACCTAATAATATACAGATAATATATAACGTTGTATTTATATTTTATTTTTTTAATGAACTAATAAAAAAATTAAAAATAACTCATTATTGTTCTATAGCTATAGAATAATTAAAGAATCACATTTAAAATGGTGTGAAAGTTTAAGCTTATTTTTTCTATTCATCAATTATTTTAATCCATCGGATGCAGAAAAAAAACAAGATTTTGAAAAAGTATATTAGTAGTGATGTTTCGATAACAAAAGTCGATTCTCGATTTCTTGGATTCCTGTGAGAAGTATCGTTATCAAGAGGGTTTTACCATTTAGAAATCATAGTAGTAGGAAAAATTTTTTTTTTACCTTAGGCATGAGAAAAATGTTTGCGTATTCGATCATCACTCCTTAAATTTAAATTTTAAACAGACATTCCAACTCATCCTACTACTGTCCTCACCACTTACGCTGATGACTCATGTGTGTTATCAGTAAACAATGATCCCTTCATTGCCTCTGTAACACTCAAATTCCATATCCTAACCCTTCAAGAATGGTGTCAAAAATGGAGAATCCAAATAAATCCAAAAAAATCTCACCAAATAACCTTTACCATTCGTCGTAAACCCACGACTTCCTGTCCTACAGTATTCTTAAATGATTTTCCACTAATCCTAGTTGAACAGATCCGCTACATAGGACTCCACTTGGACAAAAAACTTGGAATCCACATACAAGACTAAAAAGACAAGAAACTGACCGTCGTTACAGACTATTTCAACATTTACTAGACAAACGTTTAAAGCTCCCAATTAATAACAAAAGACTCATATACATGACTGTGAAGAACTATCTGGACGTACGGAGTTGAGCTTTGGGGCTCCACTAAACCATCCAATTCATCTCGTATATAATTCTTAAAATCCAAAATCCTTCGAAAAATCCTCAATACACCTTACTTTGTCACCAATAAACTTAACCATAAAGATCTTAATGTTCCATACGTTGCAGATTAAGCCCAAACCAGATATCTATCCTTTCATAGTAACTTCCATAACCACTCAAATCCCCTAATTTCTTAACTTGCTTCCCATACCATTCCTGATAATCCTCTGAGGCGTCTGAAAAGAAGATGGCCCAGAGACCTTCTAGTTAGAAGTTTTAATTAAAGTGCTACTGATGGTAGTTTTTTTCAAGTTTTGTCACATTTATTGCAATAGTAATCGTTTTCAATACATTTACTTGATGTACAAATTCTGTACAGTTGTAAATTTCAATAAATTGTTTCAAAATTGCAACAAATTCCTTCAATTATCAATGATATCACAACCCAAACTATAACAGATAACAAAATATATTACCCACTTAAATATATCAAAAGTAACATTGTACAAGTATTTTGTATTTATCACACCCAATCCATATCCATCTTCTCATTTAGATGTTCATAACATGCTTATGCTATATATATATATATATATATATATATATATATATATATATATATATATATATATATATGATTTTTTATTGTTTAAGCACTGGATTTGCAAACTCACCATATCCATTGATATCTTTAACAAATCGTTAAATTTTAAAAAAGGTTTTGGTAGAATCCTTTTTACAACCTGGTATACCAACTATCAAGTCAGTCAAAATAAATCATTCATAATAATTTAATTTTCGAATCTGATTTTTTTTTTAAACTATTTCGTGGAATATAAAGCGACATTTAAATATGCAAATGAATTTGGATGGATATTACTAAACGAGAGGGCTGGTGAAGAGCTTTTGGAAATTTTCCAAGCAACAATTATAAAAAACCCATTTGCATAAAAATCTTAACTCCGAAGATATGTTTATGCAACCCTATTCATGGCGGCATCAGTTTTGATACACAGAGTCAGTTGGGAATTCACGCAATTTCGGTAATTTAGTCCAATTGTCACGGTTTCAACTTAGCGTGCGATGTTTCATTAAGAGATCCACATGTGTCCTCGTCAAACGGCCTATTGTCAACAACAGAGCTCTCTCATCAAGAGTCTCACGATTCACATCGTTGATGAACTCCCTAATAGTAAGCGGATAATTGTAAGACTCTAAACAAGATAACTTCTACAGATAACACAAAATACTCAATTCAGCACTAAGCATACACGATAAGGCTGCGTTGAAAGGCAGCACACACCAATAGATAAGAGAATAAAAGAAAATATTCTGCAAAACAATCCTCCTAAAGAATAAAATGCGAGCTAGTCTAGCACTGCTAGAGAATGTTTATATAAGACTATATAAAGCCGTCAACATTTTTTTTTTTTTCAATTTACTAAATAATAACTGTATATAAATGAATTCAGTAAATGTTTAGAATAATGAATACTACAATGACAATTTTATTATTTGTATAGCAACTACTTATTGGTAGCACTTTAATGAAAAGGTCCCTGCGCCATCTTCTTTGCAGGAGGCTAGGAAGGTTATAGGGAATCCATTGGAAAACAAGTTGGGAGGCTAATGGGTATGAATGGTTATGTAATTATGTATTATTGGTTTGGTTAAATCAGTAACATCATATTAGCTATGGATAAATTTATTTGTAGCCAGATGAGGAGCATTGAAAATTTACAGGATTTTGCTCGGGTCGGATATGAGATATATTGTGGATGTTTATTATTATTTATATAAATCCTATTTTTATTTATTTTATATTTTCTTTATGTTATAATTATTTTATAATCACAAATGTATGGTTTCTTGGAGTCCCAAAATTCAACGTAGTATTTATAAAATTTCATTTCACAAACTTGTTAATGGATTAGGTACTAGGTAACCAGATAGGTTGTTTATTATAAAAAACACACTGTGGTCACTATGAATATCTTTATTACTTATAAAGTAAGCATTATTAAGGATTTTTCAAATGTTTTGGATTTTAGAGACTGAATACGAGATGAGATTAGCAAAACCCATAAGTTTAACTTCGTAAGTCCAAGTAGGTCTAATTATAGTTATGTTAATGAGTCTTATATAACTGAAGGGTCAAGGTGATGAGGAACATTTCGGATTTCTTAAAAACTGAAGTCAAAGTTTGGCATTGGCAAGTTTTTTCGAGAAACCAGTTTTATATAAGAAATTCAGATTTCTGATTTTTGAGTATTCTATTAAATTTATGGGGATTAAATAGGAAATATTAGAAATATATCACTTTACATGTTTATCCATAGAGCTTAACATTTTCCTACTAAATGTTGTGAACGATGAGCAGTTTTATGTTTCAGTTTTTTATATGGACTCCACGCACAGCGTAGCGTATTTATTCAACAGGAAGTTTACTTGTTATCCTTTAGAAATATCATCAAAGGATACTGTACAACAAAAAGTAAGTTTAAAGATTAAAACTAGATTTTAATAGAAAAAACAAGAAAGATACTGATGGTACAAAAATATTCTTACAAAAATTATTATAAAAGAATTCTTACATAAATAATAATTATAATAGTAATCATCTTAATCTGTGCATTGTAAGTGATTGGAAATTCTAAAATTGTCTAATTGAATTGGTTGCTAGTAAATTTTATTAATACAGAATTAAAATCAGCCCAAAATCTACGAATGATCCTACTGTTATGAGTAATTTCATTACAACTATAATGAATACAGTGATACAGAGGTAGTCGAACATGATGTTTTCCTCGCAGAACTTGAAGAAAAGAGAGATTATCAATGAACTACAAATGGGGAAAAAAATATTAGAATAGTTGCTCAACGAACAAGGGTAAAACTCTGAAGCAATGAAAAGCAACTCAAGCGGTTACACAAAGACAAAGCATGCCGCAAGGTTAGGTTGCGCCAGATACCCAGTTATGGATAGGCACTACAAGCCATTAGACTAAAACATGGGCCTAATAATCCTTGTAGTTGGATTAGACGCATGTATACTGTAACTACAAGCATCGCGAAAACCTGGGAATAAGTGGACAGATGAACCGAAGAAGGAGCATTATGAGAGGATGAAGAGTTTTGGGAGCACAAAAAAAGTAAGATCATGAGTTTAAGTTCTCCTAAAGGGGAACAATCGCAATAATAATAATAATAATAATATAATATATATATATATATATATATATATATATATATATATATATATATATATATATATATACACATAACACAAAAATATCTTACATGTAATTGTAAATAAACACGAGTGTAAATTACTAAAATATTTTCTTTTCGTGTGCCAACCTTTATATTAAATTTTAATTAATAATTAATATTTTTTTTTATTAATGACACAAAACCAATCTGTGATTAAAATATATATATATATATATATATATATATATATATATATATATATATATATATATATATATACAGTGGACGCCGCTTATAAGACTCACTTTGGGACCAACAAAAAAAGTGAGTCTTATAGGCGAAAAGGAAAAAATAATATTAAAAATGTCTTTAATTTACGAAAAAAAACTTTATTTTATTAGTTAATATACATAGTGTGTATGAGTTGCAGATAATGCACAAATATAATTTACGTTGGTTCTAAAAAGTTGTATTTCATGAATGTATCGCTCGCATTCATAGTGCTTTTCGATATTGGTCCCTTGGTGCTGGACAGCTCTCCTCAACACCCCTAGAGCCCGTAGAACCTCAGAGTGTGAAGGTGGAAGCGTCATTTCATCAGTTTCCTCCTTGTCAACTTCGTCATCGTTCGTGACATTCGATGAGATGCTGCTCCTGGCTTCTCTCACGACAGACTTACAGATCAGGTCCTCAGAATACGCCTCAGAGGTTTCAAGATTGTGGTCGATATCCATCCACTCCTCGTAGGTCTTTGCAGTTAGGTCGTCTGGCTTCTCTAAAATGCAACCATATTCCTCCTTATCCGGCTCTTCTTCTGTTTTGACAAAACCTCCGTGCCGGAAGCAGCTTCGAATCGTCACATCACTAACGTGATTCCACGCTTCATTGGCTAGGTGTAAAGCCTCCAGAAGGTTGATTTTCTTGGCGAGGTCGTTTGCTTTGAATGTCGAATTTGAATTTGGTTGGAATTCCAAGGTTTCGTCCATAAGAGCGATAAAGTTTTTTCTCAATTTTGACCTATAATATGCTTTAAAAGTACGAATGATTCCTTGGTCACACGGCTGCATCAGTGATGTAATGTTAGCAGGTAAGAAAACAAGCTTAATGTTCTTCAAATTCAAATTTACATTGTGAGCTGTGCAGTTGTCTACCAACAGCAAAATTTTCTTGTTTAACTTTTTATCCCATTTTGTCAACCATTCACTAAATATTTCTTGCGTCATCCACGCATTTTTATTTGCTGTGTAGTCAACGGGTAGAGCATTAACACCTTTGAAACAACGACGCTGCTTACTCTTTCCAATAACCAGCAATTTTTTCTTCTCTCTCATGATACTGGCACAACACAGCAGTGTCACCCTTTCTTTGCAGGCCTTTGTTCCTTTGGCTCTTTCATTTTTAAGGACATAAGTGTGTTCAGGTAGTGCTCTGTAGAATAGGCCCGTTTCATATGCATTGAACACGTCGGAACAGGGATAAGAGAGGGCCATTCTTTTTCAAGCCATAATCTAGCACCTGTGGAATCTGCATCACCTTGCTCTCGGTGGGTTTTTTGGTAGGCAACATTTTCTCTCTTTTTTTCCAACGATGAAACCATCCTTCTGTCGCCTTGAAATTATCTTTACCCATTTTTTCTGCCAATTCTTCAGCTTTTTGGCGAAGCAAAGTTCCTGAAACGCGAGCATCCTTATCCCTAACTTTTAAAAACCACTCTTTTAACGCGTATTCAACATTAGCGTCCTTTCCACCCCTTTTCCGTTTTCGGCTCTAAGATTTATTTTGTAATGCTTCACTTTCAATTTCTCGTCTATTTTTCAATATCCTGCCCAATACAGTTTGTGAAACGTTAAGCTTACCAGCTGCCTCGCGTTGTCCCATTTTCGGAAGAAGGTCGTACTTCTCTAAAATTTCTAATTTATCACTCAAACTAAGAGCGCGACGCGTACTCATTTTAACACTGAATAAAAAAAAAGAAGATGTTTGCAACTTGACACTTGAATAAAGACTGACCTGTGAGTTACTGGAAAGGAAGTTACTGGATAAGGAAATATTGTCACGGTTGCTACGTCACTGTTTCCGCAAAGACGATACGAGGGTATACGGGACTGTTTTTTTTTTGTTTTTTTTTTTATTTCAGAGAAACTGATTCTTATATCCGGAGTGGCGAGTCTTATTATACCGAATTTTTTTGTGTGGACTTGGATACGTCCGGAACGATCAAGTCGATTCTGAGTCTTATAGGCGGCTGAACCTTATAACCCATGAGTCCTATAAACGGCGTCCACTGTGTATATATGTGTGTATATATATATATATATATATATATATATATATATATATATATATATATATATATGTGTGTGTGTGTGTGTGTGTGTGTGTTAGGTAAGTATTTGTTTATTATTTATTTATTTTTATTATTCAGTATTACAGAAGTTACAAAATTTATTTTTTGTTTATATCATATTCTTTGTTTCTTTGTTTATATTTAAGTTCGATATTTTACTATAAAAAAAAATTATTCATATTCCTACAATAAATAATAAAATGTAAAGATGAATCTAAAATAAATATTATAACCAATTAAGGCCATGTTTTCATTTCGATCAACCTATTTTTAAATTTAAACCGACTAATCGGTCCATCTCTACTGATTATATATTTATCGAACACTGGCTGTAAAATTAAGGGTTTTCACAAGGCAAGTCTATCCAAACCATGCTAAGAAAAGTAATAGTGCTAGGAAAAGCTTAACTATTTTAGAAATCGGTCATTATACAACACCGTAGGGTAATTCTTATAATGGGATAATCCTAGCTCTGAAACTGATGATTAAAGGATCTGATGTTATGAAACAGTTCGATCTGTCAGTCGTTCAGGAGACACGCATCAATGGGTCAGTTTAACAATAGCTCTTATTCCGAACTGGTTCCCACAGTAGTTTCACTGACATGAGAAATGTTTACAATCGAGAACATAAAAAACTATTAAAATTCTTACCAAAGACTGCTCACTGTTTGGATCTTATTATAAGATTTGATCACAGATTAATTTATATTTATTAAGAGTTGGACAAAATTTAGTAATTCCTGGAATCTTTATACTTCTGTTTTTCTTTATACTTTTGTTTTCTTATTTATTTTGTATTAATATTTACTTATTTACTGTGCAGTAAGAGGGTTTATTTTATTTTTTTTATTAAATTGTACATACTGGATGAGTGGATTCTTTGTCGTCCATATTATTCATTGCCCTTTAGAGAGGCAGCTTGTAATATTTATTCAATAAAATGATAGTTACTAAAAGAAAATTAAAAAAAAAGAAATTCCTGAAATCGATGGAAGGTGATTAGTACCAGGACATTAGTTGTCCAATATTTACCCACGATTAAATTTTGCCCAACTCTGATTTGAACATAACCTAAGCAATGGTATCCTTATAACCGAATATATATTTATAGTTCACGCTATATAATTAGTAAAGTATATTAAGATTTATCCATATTGTTTAAAGTATAAGACGCAATAAAAAAATAAAATAAATAAAAAATAAAAAAACTGACTATAGAGTGATCATCGGGGCTATGAATCTATGAACAAAACTATTATGTGGATAAGGTACCGGAAAATATATTATCAAGTTTATAAAACAAAATTACATAAATACTCAGCTGAATTTTGTGTATTCAATAAACCATCCATTAATAATTATTTAATACCGATAAAAAAAAATAAGTATAACGATTATATAATAAATAAATAATCATAATAATATATAAACCATTCATAATATATCCCATAATCAATACAAGAAAACTCCTTCAATAAACCTTCAATGCACCTCATTTTACCACAAATAAACTAATCCATACCAATTTTTATGGACTTCCAAATATTACTGACTGATTTAACACAAGCCAGATATCTATAGCTACATAATACATAGCCATTCATACGCACTAGTCTCTCAATTTACTTCCCGTTTAACAAATAATTCTTCGAGGCCTCTGAAAAGAAGATGGTCTTTCTAATATAGAACTTTTGACGAAGTGCTTTTCTGACTTCATACATATGATTTAATGAAAAAAAAATAACACAGATAGCAAAACTAACCGATCCAAAACGACACAAAAAACATAACAAAATAAGCCTGAAGAGATGTTACTTAAGGGATCTCAAAACAATAGAAAATATTTTTAAGCTACAATATACAGAAATAACAATATAGTCAGCACACTAGTATTTGATCCAGCAACCTCTATGACCTGAGCAGCCAACAAACTTCTATGACAAAATTGTTATTATAAGCACTTAAAAAAAAAAAAAAAAAAAAAAAAAAAAAAAAAAAAAAAAAAATACGAAGGAAAATAAGTTTTATTATTATTATTATTATTTTTTTATGTTATAAATAAAAATACATAAAAAAAAAAAATATATATATATATATATATATATATATATATATATATATATATATATATATATATATATATATATATATATATATATGCACTTTATGAAACTACTAATCATTGCCCTTAATTCTGGCAGATTGTAGTACATGTCAGAATAAAAATTTAGTTTTTAAAATAAAAATCAAAAGCTAAGAACAATAAAAAAGATTGTGGAAATAATTACGTTCTGCATACTTCTCAAAAATACAATATTGTTTTAACACAATCGCTCTTGTTGGAGATAAACTATTTCAGGACCAGCCTCTCTTCATATCCTGTTAGCAGGACCAATCACATGGTCCACTGACTAGACCCACCTACAGCCAGCCACTGAGACCTTGATAGCGCTGGGCAAGATCAACGTGGCCCTGAACTAGTGAGAAGTTAAGGGGTAACCATCTGTGATCAATGGTCCGTGAAATATTATGAATCTGTATATTATATAAACATACATTGCTTCTGAGGTATTGCGTGTATCAATCATTATCGAATGATCTGATCTTTAACAACATGAAATATGAGAATCATTATTTAGTTGATACAGCATTTAATTTTTTTTTTTCTGATAACATCCATTTCGATCAAAAAATTCAATGTTAAGGAAATTATCGCCATTATAGCAAACAAAACAAAAATTGAAAATTGTTTTCCTAAGACAATTCTAGGAATAAAATGTACAGGGTAAAAATAAGGAAAGTCTATTTACCCCCTTTTCGAGGTGTCTATCGCCTATCACTCAACTGTTAACTAGGAAGCCCTAGAATAAGTTAAATAAAAGTTTTAAATTGTAACTTCTTAACTGTAGCTCACAAACGGCAAGAAATATTGTGTTGTTCTGCAAGAAATGTTCGCTTTTGGAAACAGTAAATAGAAAAATTAAAAAAAAAAAAAAAAAACCATACATAATTAATTCAAAATATTTACTATCCTTTTGTGAATTTCAGTAACTATTTCTTTTTTTTTTTTTTTTTTTTTTTTTTAACCGAATTCTACAACCCGCGCACGAGTCCTGATTTCCTCCAAAAACAAGCGCCATGCGTCCCTGTCCTGTGCTACGTCACGAAGTCCGTCCACCGCAGTCTGGGCCTTCCAAATCTTCTCTTTCCATGTATTGGTTCGGTTAGGACACTCTTGGAAATGTCTCCTTCAGACATACGTGCCACAGTAACTGTTTCTAATGTACGATTATTTGAGATTAAAACGCTTCAATTGTGTTACGGAGATATTAAGTACTGATGCACTCTTCAGAATTGTTAGTCTGTAATGTTTTTATAAATTATTAGTCTAAGGTGATAATGATGATGAGGAATTTCTTGCCCTTGAGATAGCTATTTGCCGCTTAGTTCTGGAAATTAATCAAGAGAAAACAAAGTACATGGATACCAGCCAAGCCGTACTGTTGAACAGAACAAAAATACCATTTGGACCTCACGAATTCGAGCAGGTGTCTGAATTTACCTACCTCGGCTCGCAAGTCAACGCAGAAAACCGCATAGGTAATGAAATTAAGAGGAGGATCCTGGCAGCTAATAGATGCTACTCTGCCCTCAGGAAGCAGCTGACCAGTAGGCTAGTGTCCAGGAAAACCAAGTTCACTCTATATAAGACCTTGATCAGGCCTGTCCTTACATATGGCTCTGAGACATGGACGACAACAAGGTCTGATGATATGACATTAAGGATTTTTGAAAGGAAAGTTCTTCGTCGAATCCTTAGAGCGGTATGTGTCGGGACTGAATGGAGACGGCGCACAAATGCGAAGGTGAACGGACTCTATAGTGATCTTGATGTGGTCTCAGTCATTAAGGTCGGAAGACTCCGGTGGGCTGGACACATGGCACGTATGTCTGAAGGAGACATTCCCAAGAGTGTCCTAACCGAACCAATTCCTGGAAAGAGAAGAACTGGAAGGCCCAGACTGCGGTGGACGGACTGCGTGGCTGGCGATGCAGGATCCATCGGCGTCAGGAACTGGATAGTAGTAGCACAGGACAGGGACTCAAGGGACAAGGGATGGCGCTTGTTTTTGGAGGAAATCAGGACTCGTGCGCGGGTTGTAGAATTCGGTAAAAAAAAAAGATGATAATAAATTAAATAATTTGTAAACACTTAATGATTTCACCTTACTCCTTTGGAGGAAGCCATGTTTTATATGTATGTCAAGCCAGAAGCCTAAGTGGACTAAATTCCTGAGATACTTATTTTAAAATATAACAGTAATTTCTTCTTATTCTACTGAAAGCGAAAAGTCTTTTTCGCTTTCGTTAACCCTTATTCTGAAGTAACAAGAAGTATATTGTTAGAAATTCTTTAAATTTACACCTGTCAATAGCCTTCCAACAGCCATAAAACGCTATAAATTTTTACCGGCGATTTTTCATACGTTTTATTATTATATATCGTTGATTTATTTTATTAGAGATAAGTTATGTATTTAAAATAATTGATAATAACTTCCCTTTATTTACAATGAAGATAAATGATCAAAAAATAATGGCTGACTGACACGCTGGCTAAGCGTCACGAATCGCCAAAGTAATAAGCAAATGATTTATTGATTCCAACGGTTACTTTCACTTGAGTCAAAACGTTACAAAAATAGATGAGTAATATTTTATAAAGAAATTAAAATAAGTTATTTGAATCCTTCAGACTCCTCGAGTGGGCAGACCCGCAACGCATATTCATATCCATTCTCTTCCTTACTTGCACACCCTTTTAATGACATTTAAGCTTAGTATTTGACAATTTAAAAATAAATTTCTTACCATTTGGTCAGGCAAATTTTTAAGGTTATATTTAAATGAAATTTAGTATTCAAAAGTTCTTTTGAATGCTGAATTAGAATCTGACAGCAAATTTTTTATATTAAAAAAAAACTATAAAAGTGGTTCGCTTGAAGATCCAATTATTTTTTTAGAATTTAATTAACCTAAACCAGAATCTATGAAGCGTGTGTATTTTTCCTTGAATCTGCACTTCAACAATAATAAAAATATTGGTGCAAGAATCCTGTCGATATCTTTTTTTAACTCGATACATAAAATAAATTAGTTTAATGGTATTTCAATTTTTTTCGGTTTCTAGGGAGCGATGTAGTATGTCCTTCTCCAGGTAGTCCAACGAGAGAAAGTAATCAGATGTTAGTCTAGCTAAAGAAGTAATAATTGAAGGCTTTGTTGCAAAAAGTTAGAGGTAGCCCAACTTATCAATTTTTCGTGGAAAATTTTAAACCAGTTTGAAAATTGAACAAACTTGCTACAAACAAAAATGAGAGGCAGCCCCATATTATTATAACATGTTATCTCACATTATAACTGACAATTGGAGCTCATCAATCAAAACAAATATATACATATTTTCATTTTCCTTCATTTATTGATATTTACAACTGTACAAAAACATATACATTAAGTAAATGTGTTGATAGTGAATACAATGGCATGAAAATAACTTGTGAAGAACTACTCACTAGCAGCACTTCAATAAAATCTACACTAAAAGGTCTCTAGGCCATCTTCTTTTCAGACGCCTCGGAGGATTATCGGGAATGGAATGGGAAGCAAGTTGGGAGACTAGTGCATTGGAGTGGTTATGGAGCTTACTATGGAAGGATAGGTATCTGGTTTGGGCTAAATCAGTAACATAAGGGACATTAAGGTCTTTATGGATAAGTTTATTGGTCACATAGTAAGGAGCATTAAGGATTTTTCGAAGGATTTTGGATTGCAAGGATTGGATACGAGATGAATTGGATGGTTTAGTAGAGCCCCAAAGCTCAACTCCGTACGTCCAAATAGGTATAATCACAGTCATGTAAATGAGTCTTTTATAATTAATTGGAAGCTTTGATCGTTTGTCTAGTAAATGTTGAAGTAGTCTGTAACGACGAGCACTTTCTTGTCGTTTTAGTCTTGTATGTGGATTCAAAGTAAGACGTTTGTCCAAGTGGAGTCCTAGGTATTGGATCTGTTCAACAGGGATTAGTGGAATATCATTAAAGGATACTGTGGGACAGGAAGTCGTTGGTTTACGACGAAGGGTAAAGGTTATTTGTTGGGATTTATTTGGATTTATTTTTATTCTCCAATTTCGAAACCATTCTTGAATGTTAGTAATATGAGATTGTAATGATTGGGATGCAACGAAAGGATTATTATTTACTGATAACACACATGTGTCATCAGCGTAAGTGGTGAGGACAGTGGTAGAATGAGTCGGGATGTCAGCTGTATACACGGTGTAGAGGATGGGACCTAGGATACTACCTTGAGGAACTCCGGCTGATATGGTAAAGAGGGAAGAATAGGAAAATTTGTGGTTTACTTTGAAGGTTCTGTCACTGAGATAGGATCGAATAATAAGGAAATATGTAGAAGGAAGGAACTGACGGAGTTTATACAGCAGTCCCGGGTGCCAGACTCGGTCAAACGCTTGTTTCACATCAAGAAAGGCTCCCGTGCAGTACATTCCGCGCTCCAATGCAGAGGAGACAACGTCCACCACACGATGACATTGCTGGATTGTTGAGTGTGATGTACGTAATACAAACTGGTGATCTGGGATTACATGATGGGATTCTAGGATAGGATACAAACGTTTTAAAATGAGTTTTTTTAGGATTTTACCTCTGATTGGTAGGAGAGAAATAGGACGGTATGAGGATGGGAGCTCAGGTGGCTTTTTGGGTTTAGGTATCATTTTAACTATTGACAATTTCCAGGAGTCAGGGTAATATGTGGTGCGGAGTACAGTATTATATATGTATGTTAGGAATAGGATGGCTTTCCGAGGAAGGAGTTTAAGGATGTGGGATGTAATTAGGTCATGTCCAGGAGCTTTGTTTGAAGGTAATCTGTGAATTATGTTTAATATTTCTGAAGGATGTAATGCTTTAGGGGGAGGAGACATTTTATATACATATAAATACATATTTATCAGAAGATTGTACATAAGCTCCAATCTACGACTGGAGATATCTCCTTTTTGCAGCAAACCCGTCAATTTCATTCCATATAATATGTAAGTCCTAAATATAGGAGAATATGAGAATTAATGTAATCTGAAAAAAAATAAAATCATAACGAAAACATTGTAATTATTCCATTGCAAAACCCAATTATACAATAAAATGTTATACTTTATAATATTATTATAATTATAAATACGTAAATTATTACGTACTTATTAATTATGTCATTTGGTGTTTTCGGCTGAAACTGGGGCAGTCTCCAATTGATACAGTACCAAAAATAAGTTCTTCATTAAAAACTTATAGATTTTAACATAATTTCTGAAACATAACTTATTTTGTCTTAAAAAAAAAAAAAAAAAAAAAAAAAAACACGCCTACATTCCTAGCAATGAACGGGAAGTACCGAGAGGAACTCACCTATTCAGGTCGCTAATAGCATTTAAGTTCTAAATGATAAGTTCCTCTATCATTTAATCAGAACCTATTAAGCTCTATTCCAAGGGCAATCATCTTCCACACAGGCATGATAGCTCGGTCTTAAGAGGGATGGTATAAGCTAACAAAATTAATTTAGAGGGATCTATTTAAATAAAATACAAGGATTAAGTAGATAGATAGATATTCTATTCATCAAAATAGACATTTTGATAAATAAAATAATTGCAATGATTCATAATTTCTTCACGTCCTCCTGTATTTCTGTGATCCCTGTTGTTAACTTATTGAGTTTAATAAGGTATTCGAATATTTGCCAAGTTGGTCTACTTTCAGTCAGTCTTTTGATGCGTTCATAAAATTTCAACAGCATTTCCCTAATGTCCGAATCAATTAAGTCTGTAGCCGTCTTCTGGTTTTCGCGGTCCCAGAATCCTAAGTAAAACTCTCTTGAAGTACGCACGATGGTATAGAAGGATAAATACAATACGGATTGATGAATTAATTGCCACTTCTATTGGGATTATTTAAATCATACAAACTGTTCAGCACTAGGTTGTATGGATTATATATACTAAAGTTTTCAAAAATGTAAGACAAGAAATCAAATATTAGTACTCACCTGAGGAGATCTAACAGATACCTGAAATATATCCATCGTGGAAAGGGGAAGGGGGCAGATAGGTTAAATTTTTGGGGTTTACTATGGGATTTCCCCAATTACTCATTGTATTTTTACGTTCCTATCGGAAACATATTTAAAATGGGGCTAAACGATTTTATTATCTCTAATAATTCATAAATATTCCATCCATATCCATACAATAGTCCCACTTTAAATTTGTTTCCCATAGGAACGGAAAAATCCAATGAGCCATAGGAGAAATCCCATGGTAAACCCGAAAAATTTAACCTACCTGCCCCCCTTCCCTTTCATATACATTTTTGGGTATAGTTGTTAGGGATATGTCTTGAAACAGATAATTGTAATGATCTTGAAGTCTAAAGAGAAATCTTTTACAGTAGGTCTGTAAGTGTTCTTTGATGGCATATGAATGTCGGTATGCAGAGTTATGTAACATTCGTACCAAGGGGCCTTCCTTTGTGATTTTCTTTCCTGAACAGTTAGCTTCTTTTTTTACCGTTCCGTATATTTCAGAGGTAAATGTTTAAGTAGGTTTTAGTAAGTAAATATTTTTATTTTAAATTAATAATATTCACTTTTGATACTCGAATCTCTGAAGATATATAGATATATATAAAAACAAAGATATATAGAAAAAACAAAATCAGTAAAAAATAAACAACCTAATCCAAACCTACGTGTTTCAACTACTCCTGAGTTATTTCAATTACATTTAGAAGGGGCTAAATGGCTGCATTACAACGGATGTCGCCAATCAAGAGGAAACAGTGCTGATTCTGGAATGCTGTTACGACACATCGTTGCCAACTGCCCGAGGGGGAGAGCAATTAAGAGAGAAAATTGAGGGGGCATTCCTACTGGTGGTTGGTACCACTGGCTTCGATTCGACCAGTTTGATTCAATATTTTAAAGAAATTTAATCTTTTAAAATATTTTGAAATAACAGAGTTGATCATTGAAAAAACATTATTGCATCGTCTTTATATTCCGATGGTAATTTGTAAGGTATGGGTCTAATGTGATTTTGATTTCCATCTAATGCAAAATTTAAATAGTATTAATTTTAGCATAGAAGAAGTAACAGATTTGTGAGGAGAATAGTAACGGAAGGTCAATGCGGAATATGAGAAAGTTGAAGATAACATCTTGATAAGGGATTCGTTCCTATTTTTTTCTTCATTATAATTGAAGAACTGTATTCGTTAAATGGATTAATACATATCCATATATTACTATACATCAATATATGTAAATATAAATTTATTTAATGGGATCAGTCAAATAGAATAACAAAAAAAAAAAAAAAAAAAAAAAAAATTAAAACTAACGTTTCGGCCATAGAAATGAACGCCATCAACAGGGCAGATAGAGAAATTCAAATAAAACTAAATATGAGCCGACATACTGTCAAGAAGGGACACCATGACTTAAAAGATATGTTATTTTAAAATGAGTTGTCGTGAGATGACAAGTTTAAAAATATATGCGACCATTGCGAAGCTAGTTGATATGAAAAACAAGAAAACATATTTAATATTCATAGCAGAATTATATCACATCAATCATATTAATCGTATACTCTTGAAGAACAAATGGTCTAGTCTATCTGGGATCAGTAAATCAATCCTCATCAAATGCAGAATGAATACAGTTCTCTAGGATAGAAATATTATGAATAAAAATTTACAGTTGATGGATAACTAGCAGTCAAAGTCGGGTTGAGAACCGTGGTTATATAATTTTATGTTTCTTAAAGAAAAAACTACTTTTTGACAAATAATTAACTATATTTGCCGAAATCGATATGCTCATTAGAATGAAGATGCAAATCCCCTTTAAAATAAGCTTATGTAGATTTCAAAATAGACTAATCCAGTATGTAAATTTGTGATACAAACATAAAAAAAAAAAATTAAGTTTCTAATTTCGTTCCAGAACTATAGCATTTTCCCCAAAAGTATTACATATGTTAGAAACGTGCACAACTCCAAAATATTAATAATAAAAATAACATCAAACTAACACTTTTCGAAAGGTAATGTTTAATTTTCATAAGGTATAATAGTTGACTGTGCAGTTTAGGAGATGTAGATAGTTAGGGTAGGCAGTCATAGATACTCAGCAGATCAAAATAAACTTGTTATTTTATTTTAATTGTTAAAGCCAACGTTTCGACTTGCATTGCAATTCTTCATCAGGGCTAGAATAATATATAAGAGTAAGGATAGTAACATAAAGGCAATAGTCTGTATTGTCCTTATGGCCTTTAAATATTGCCTTTATGTTACCATCCTTACTCTTATACATTTATTTATTTATTATTTTATTTTTATTTATATTTTTTTTCTCGCTCATTCTTATGATTTGTGGTGTGTGTTTTTCATATATTTTTGCTTGTTATAGTCATTCCTTTTTGCTTGTTATCTTTTCTTCTAGCCCTGATGAAGACTTGCAATGCAAGTCGAAACGTTGGCTTTAACAATTAAAATAAAATAACAATTTTATTTTGATCTGCTAAGTATCTATGACTGCCTACCTAACTATCTACATCTCCCGGTAATGTTTAATGTTTAAATGACCAAATAAATGTTTCAAATTTTAAATTTGTTTACAGCAGGAACGGAAAAAAACCAAGTAGTCACAGGGAAAACGGAAAGGTTTAACATCATTCAGAAATTAGTCCAGTCAATGAGTGCTGAAATGAGGGGTGTAAAGTGCATGAAATATGCGATTATTGTATACCTCAGGGCTTTAGAGTTAAACATAAACATAATAAAGCCCTCCTCTTTTATTTTTACCTGGGGGTGTTTCCAGTGCCTTTCACGATGTTTATCAGAAAAAAATGTCAGAATCAAAGTTGTTAAATTTAATTTAAATATTTAACAAAAAGTAATGTAAACATTTTTTCTCCAAAATTATCGATTTTCAATAACATATATCTCGAAAACCGAAAGTTCGACAGATACATACATATATAAAAAATTTAATAGGAAATTTAATTAGCTTTAATTTTATCTGAAAAATATTTTTTTAGAATCCACCGTTTTCGAAACATATGATCGAAAAAACCAAAAAAACGTAAACTTCTCCCCTCCCCCAAGGGGCAGGGACTTTTAGTATGTTTATCTTTTAACTACTAACGGAGCCCTGAGGTAAAAAATAATAGCATATTTCAAGCACACCACAATATGTTTATTGATTGGACTAAATCCTTTTCGTTTTGTTTTCTTAGTAGTGTAATAGTGTGCCAATATATTAGATTTCCAGTCTTACATTTAAAAAAAAAAATACAGATAAACTATGTAACTAAGTGCTGATGTTTTAAAATGTTTTGAATGTTTCTAGAACTGATAAATTATTAACATAAGAAACTATACTTATTATTAACTTCCCACCCAGGCCAGTATAGGACTTCAATGGAAGTCTTGAGAGAGAAAAAAAAAAAAAAAAAAAAAAAAAAAAAAAAAAAAAAAAAAAAAAAAAAAAAAAAAAAAAAAAAAAAAAAAAAAAAAAAAAAAAAAAAAAAAAAAAAAAAAAAAAAAAGGAGCATAAAACATGAAAATCGAGCCATAGTTTTTACGGAATTTTTCGTAGCAAATGATGCCCAGAATTAATTCCCGAAGTTACTGCTGTCTTATGCTGGACTCCCTGATTAGTAAATATTGATTAGAACGTAACCTATTCTTAATGAATATGAGATTAGTTCATAGCCAAAACGATTAAAAATGATTTCTAAAGAAAATTACATCAGATAGATTAGTGGGAATACATGCAATTATGTTTTATCTCCTGATGCGTCTATCATTGCATCAGAGATGGTATCAGAGAATAAGAAACTAATCTAGAAAGTATGTCCATAGATCAAATTAATAGCTATTAGCTATAAGTTTTGTACTAGTTTCTTAATGATTTTAATCAAGTTTGAAGGTTCCCAAAACCAAAAGAGGACACGAATCTGTTCCTGAATTATCCGTTCCGCGGATAATAGAGCGGTGGAGCATGACATGTACAGGTACCATCGCATCAAAGTCAGTCACGAGATGTCATTGTCGCTGTCCTATATTCGAGCCATTATACTCCAGGTTGTGGCTTTAAAAGAAAACCAATAGCCAATTTCCTAGCAAGGCTTCATTAAATAGGAGATAAACACGCGAAATAAGAAAGAAAAACTATCTTCTATTACAACCAGCTATTATTTTACTGAACTATAAAACTCAATGGTTTAGCAATCACGCCAACTATAAAGAATTTTATAGCAATCATAAAATTTAAATTAATAACATTATCATTACTAAACAACAACAATAGAAAAATAATTTTACTCTGAGACAAAAGTCCCTTAAGAATAACAAATAAGTACAGAAATAAAAAACAGTTACTCTGTCCAGAGACATAATGAAATGAAAAAAGTAAAGTAAAAATGATAATAATACAGAAGAACCTCGATAATCCGAACCTTTGTAATCCGAACGCTCGGTAATCCGAACGCCGTTTTGGGAAAAATAAAAATTATTTTCTGAAAATCCGTGATTTAGCAGGCAAAAAACGTTCTTCAACCTTAGTTCAGAAAACAATGAGTGACTATTTTCCAAATGTTTAGTTTTTTGTTTTCTTTCATTTTTTTATCTTTCTATACAGCATAATTTTTTGTTTGTACAGTACTTTACTTTCTGTGTGTGTATAAGATTGTATACATACTATGTAAAATATTACGAAATTCATGTGCAATACATTATACATAGTTACCTTACTGTAGTATTTCATATTTTTATCCTCCGTTTATTTTTATTTACAAACATACAAGAACTAGGGTTGAGGTTCTTGGATTGCCTTTCGGCATTTGAAGATCGGTGGTAGTATTTCATATTTTATTTTTTTTCCATAGCCCTTTTTTTTCTTTCTTGTAATAACCTTGTATAACGTACTTCATAAAACAAACTATTTATCTTTAACAATACAACGTGCTTCTTATTTTATGGGGACTAGTATGTCAGTGTTCATTTTTTGCATGCTACATACTATGCCTGGAAAGCACTTTGGTAATCCGAACGATTTGATAGTCCGAACCAACCCCGGTCCCAATTAGTTCGGATTATCGAGGTTTTACAGTATATACATAGAAGATAGTTATACAGAAAGGAAAATAAAATCTTTTGGTACTATGTTTAGAGTTGTATGTACAATAGAGGTAACTAAATGTTATATTGGGAAGAACTTTATCTGAATCTGATTTCAGAAATGCAGCAATATATATTTTAACTGAGTAGATAGATAGTTAGCAAGCGTCATCTTGGATAAGGATAGATATGGAGAAATACAGATATTTTAATGCATATTTAATATTTTAGTATATCTTGTAATAAATAATAGAGAAAAAAAAATTATAGACTTATAGATCGAAATAAAATAGACATAAAAACACCCTCGCTTGCCCTTTTCCAGGGCGGATAAACATTAGCTATGCCTTAACAATGCATTTTATGCCAAATATGATGAACTTGTGTAAAGACATTTTTAGCAATAAAAAAAATTTATACTGCTGTATTATATGGGTGAAGCGGACAGGGTGAATGGAACTGGAAGATAATCGAACTGTGGCAATCGAACCACATAAAAAGAACGAGGATAAACTGGCAGTAAAAGACAGAGGAGGGTAAAAGGAACCCAGAGCGAGGCGGCCATAAAACAGCAAGAGCCCGCCCGGCGAAAGGGGTCGAGAACCCAAGTAACCTTGGGCAAGTCTTCCACCGCTCCTGGCTAGATCTGAACATGCCGCTATTTGGGAAATTTGATTCTTATTTCAATAATAAAGTCTTCATTTAATTGTAAATTTAAAGATTAAATATATTTCAAATATTTAATCGGTACTGCCGAATCAAACATAAGTTTTCCCCCGGATAGCAGCAAAATTTCTCCCGTTTTCCCCCTAATGACAAATGAGTAAAGCTACTTATAAAATTTAATAATGAGACATTAAGTTTATAAATGTCTTATGTCTTCACTAGAAATTAAGATATAATTCGAATATTTAATATACTTTATGTGATTAGGCTTTCTTATCAAATAGAAATAAATAATTTTTTAAATACTTATAACTAAAATCAACGCTACTGGCTCGAACTGAGATCTGTTTAATAAAAAATATTGAGTGAAAAATGGCAAAAACATTTGGTTATAAACTTTTATTAGCAAATTGATGATTATACCAAAAATAAGGTATTGTCACAAGTGCAGACAAAAAATATATCAGTAATTAAAAAACTTGTATTCAATGGATTTGTAACCGCTTGTTATAAAAATTAAAATTAAAGCTCCAAAGATCCAATAATTGCTCGAATATCCCCCAAATTACCCCCAACAGACATTTCCCCATTCGGGTGCAAAGGCTTCTAAAATTTCTCCCGGGGGAAAATAAACTGGGGTACCTTATTACCTTGGGGTACCTTAATAAATAATATTTTTATTGATGGTCGTGAGTATTTATTTTTATTTAAAGTGTATAAGTAGAAAGCATAAACATATGCTAACTTCAATTGTTAGTATCCTCCCTCATCCTTCCTCATTTCGATTATCGATGCTTAGTACTTTCTGGCGAGCTTGAAATGAAACTGAAAAGATTAATGAACTCCTTTATAAGATTCATTTTTAGGATCCACAGGCGTTCTCATATAACTTGCTGGTATTCTGAGTTAAGGTTGGCTTTATTCAAGTTTTCGGCGACAATACTTCCTTGGTTCCTTTCTATTCCAATCCTTAAAGTCCAAAAAACCTTCGTACATTTACGACATCCTTGCCTTTCATTCTTTCATTCATCATTTGAACACCAGATCTCAGCCTATAGATTTGTATATCCCTTCCCATCCAACTGCTTCCTTTGAAAAATCCTTTATTAATCGTGCAGCTTTATTTAGGAATTCCATACCCATTTCGATCCACAATGCGATCACAGTGAACAAATATCCCTGCTGTGGCTACCTTAGTAAATGATACCTGTGTCACTGTTTTAATTTTTAAGGCATTCATCACCAGAGAGCGGAAATAGAGTTGTCAATTTTGTTCAACACGTCTTACAAGATCCCAACTAAAAATTTTTAATAAAGCTTCTTCCCTTTTTTAATTCTTTCTTTACATGGATGTTTCGATCCTTTTTACAGTAGCAACGAGCTGAATCTACCAATGTTTAAAGATCCCAGAATGTTTTTTTCCTTGTATATACATATATGTGACAAACCTGATCTGAAATGTCAACTTTAGTTGATTAGTAGAATTCAATCATTTCAAAAATCTTTGCTGCATTAGGTTTATCAACTTCATCTAATAAAATATAGAAGCTTTTAATTCGCAAATAATAAGAATATGAAGAGAAATAAATTTTGAGAACAGTATATTTACCTTATACAAACGGTATACTCGGGTAATGGTGTCCCCCAAACAAAAAACAAAACGGACATAACTAAAGCACTGATTGACGCATTGCCAAATACTAGTCCCAAACTTAGGAAACTACCAAAAATACTAGATAACTGGCGCATTGTAGTGAACAGATATGGAAGTAATCAGCTATGTGGGGTAGTCCAGGGTTAACGGTTATAAATAGATTTTACGTGTTGTACTACTTCTGATAAGTATAAAAAATAATTTTAAAAACCTACACAAAAGGGAATATATCAAATACAATAACAATATAACTAAAATAAACAATTTTAGTTATTAATATAAGCCGCGCCGCTTGTTATAGTTCTTATTATTGCATTAACGGTTTATTGTTCCCTTATTATTATTTTCTGTATGTTATTATTATTATTAGTTGTAGGAAGTGTTAAATGTTAAGTTCTGTTGTGCTAAATGTCAAGTTAAGTGAACCTGGCAACACTGGGTGCTGTAAAAACAGTTAAGTAACCTGGCAACACTGAGTGCCGTATAAACCAATTATAACCTCCAAGTTAAGTTAATCTAATTATACACGGTTTTTGTATTCTTTTGTGATTAAAAATATTAATGAGTTTTGTGTCAACTTATTCAGTGTGTGAACTGTTAAAACATTACAACTTTTTAAAAAAAAAGGTCTGTAGCGAATAATGACCACTAAAGAGATTATTCAATATATGCTTAGTTTTTTTATGAGTACAACTTTTTAGTGAGTTTTTCTCATAATCTGATACGTACAATATAAATTTATTTTTGGAGCTTAGCATATATATTTAATTAAAATATGGGAAAAGTTTTTACATGTATTAGTTAGTTTCATGTGATATTCATGTATGTGCTATGTGAAAGGATCAATCAAGAGATATTATACTGTTTTACTGTTTTTTTTAAAAAGAAGAATTTCAACTATCCCATTGAACTAAACAAACCATAACCTGAAATACCTGGGTTAAGCACATGATGAGCAAAAGTTTACTTCTTGTACTTTGGATAATTTTTAGTAGGTAAAATGAGAACGCTGCACAGGGCGTTGTCATGTTGCATAATGGTTTGTTTCCTATTGACCCAAGCAGAGAACTTTGCAATCAACACTGCATAAAGTTTGTCTGGCTGCTCACAGTGAAAGTTTGAGTTTAGGTTTAACAATTAGGAACAAGTTCAAAATGCAAACCGCTTTAAAAGTAAAAACGAACACAAAGCATCACTCATTTCGCAAACTGATCCAAAGGTAATTTAAAAATGTAAATAACTTCAATAAGCAAACTCAAGTAATGAGGAATTAATGTCTTAGTCAAAGTAAACACTGACATAAACAGAAGGAAAAAATAACATTGTTATAGGTTTGTTTGTGACAGTTAAAATTAAGAGTTTTGTTCATCCGCAAGGACTTGGAAAAACGTAGTAGAAATGGCATTGTATTTTATAAATTATATCTTTAAATTAGGAAATAAAGAATATTAAAAAAAAGTTTAAAAATAAAACTTATTAAAGTTTGTTAAATTTCAAATCCTATTTTTTTTTTTTTTTTTTTTTTTTTTTTTTTTTTTTTTTTTGTTACCAGATAAAGAAATTAAAAATTCTATATTGAAGTTTTACAAAAATAATTATCTAATTTTTAGATTGATGTGAACTTGGAGAGACTTTAATGGTTTGTTTTCCAAACCTCCAACCCGCCCTTTAAGGCCCTTCAGGGTTTACAAGGGCCAATAATGAGACCCTTGTTAAACAGACCCTTCAAAAGCGATGTTTACTTAGGATTGGCCAACTAAAGGTTGCTACCCTCAACGTTTCCTCTACAGCAAATAGAACGACTATGAAGAACTTAACAAATGCAGAACAACAGAGTAGTTTAAAACAACAGTTTTAGAAACGTTTACTATTTCAATCCTGATCAAGAACCGACTAAGTGGTCCTTAGTACCGGACAACAGGTATGATAATACGACCAAGCCAGGTAGATAAGGTTACAGTGACCTTCAACTCACCACTTTTTGGCGGGGTCATCGAACTCTTCACCGATATGGGGGATGCTTAGAAACCTTTCCTCCGCCTCCGACTAGAACAGACCTTCATACCCCTATATGTTAACTCTACCGAGGTAGGGTCCATTTTATGGCTTAAAGGAGCTTAGGGCATACCACAAAGGGCACTATTGTGGCAGGAAACGGCCTACCATAATTCATGTGGGAACATGTAGCAATAACATTCCATTAGTGACCCTTAAGTACCAACAGAGGAACAACTTTCTTCGCATTCCTGAAGTTAAGGATGACCATCAAACGTATTTAACTTGATTCCAATAACATTTAACATTAAAATTAAAATCATCATCAGAATATAGCCTTTGTAAAAATAACTTGCATGACTTAGTATTACATCAATGCTTAAACAAGTCCCGAACATATTAAGAATGTTTTATTTGAAAACCTGTAGCAGAACAAGGTTTTCATAAATATTTAATAAAAATAAACTTTAAAAAAGTAAACTAAAGTAAAATTGAATAAAAATAGTTTCTCAGATCTCGGTAACACATAAAACATACTATCAGACTTTATGTAAATAAATATGATAACACAAAACTTTTAATTTTAAAACCATTGATAATTATAACATTTTTACATGCACATCGTAATTTCTCACACAAACAATACTCGTTAGACTAATCAATGAACGACCTTGAAAACTTCAAGATAATCTGCAGATAAGTTACAATCAATGAGTTCTACTTATTTTCTAAATGAAGAGAAAACTCTAAACTTTCAACTAAAATTAGAAAATTTAATCAAACTTTCGATACTTAAAATAAATAGTCATAAAATATAATCACCACCGATTTTTTTTTAAAATACAAAATTAATAAACTAATTAATAATTTTTAAATGTAAGAACATGTTATTAAATACGAACAGAACTCAATTATATTCTACACAAACAGGCCAGTTAGTTCTTAGTTTTATTTAATTGTAATACAGAACAAGTAAACAGATAAGGAATCATTACTCTGATAACGATTAACCGGTTTCAGAAACATTGATATAGGTTCGAGAAAACATATTCATGTTAGGCCAAAGTAACGATTTTTATTATTATTGTAATTATATTAAGAAGATAGTGGCAAAAACATGTAAATTATATTGTTTAAAAATTATTATTATTTGCATTAATTAATTGATTATTTCTCTGTGAAGGTACATTTATAAGAGTTGTTCTAATATAAGTTGCCTTGAAGAACAGAATGATATATTTCTTTTAAATTATTTTAAACAAATGTAAATAGTTGAATGGCTGAGTCACGTAAAAAATTAACTGAAAGCAATTAAAAAAATCTGCTAGGAATTCAATCGCTTTAATTACACGGTAGCTTGCATTAGGCAGACAGATATACAAGATAAGGGGGCCGACATACCTACGTATACGGTATCCATGGCTGGAGCATAGAGAATCAACAGGTGTGCTTCCAATCCAACACCTCCAGTTGATGTTCGTGTGTGAAGTGAACAGGGCTATCAGGCACTAACACCAATAAGCACTACACTGAGAATATGCGATCAACCAAACGGCACAACACAATTTGTATACAAAACAACAAAGAGAAATAATACGACAACAACACGGCAACGCGGACCAGCCACAACTGGAGAGTTTACGCGGCGACTGGCCTCGACAGGGGAGCCAACATTCCCGTCTTGATTGTCCCCACTCGGCTCCACCCGGGCACACCTGAGCACTACTTACTGCTTAGTTAATACTCCACATTATAAACTTCTATGTTTATTTACAATAAGTATTTATATAAACATACTTGGTATTTCTACGATAAAAATCTAAAAGAGATTACCACCGTGAGTGAAATTCTTTGTCCTCATAATCCTCTGAAGTAAATAACTCCAAATGATTAAAAAATAATTTATGGCAATATTTATATTTATTTTTTTTGTCTTCATTCAAACCCCTTTAAAAAATTATATTTCACTCTAAACAAGAGGAAGACTAATACTGCCTAAATCAAACCAGAAAATGGATTTCACATTTCAATAGAAATGGAATATTAAGAAATATTATTAATAGAAATGGAGCAACTATAGCTTTGGTCAACCATTGCTTCCGCTGGAATTCGGGTGATATCGGCAATGTTCGAGGTACTTCGTTTACATCTTTAATGTTCTGCTTTTCACGAACACGCCCATATGTAACGGACTCAGAAATTTACTTCACTTACATAGTTGATGGTGAAATTTGTAATACAATTATGACGAAAATGATATCGTATTAATGGACTTTCTGTATAAACACTTATAAAAAAGACAAAAATAATTAAATTGATAAGGTATAGTGGACTGATAAGTATTTAGAGAAGTAGATTTTTACGGTAGCTTTCATCAGGGCTAGAAGTATAAAACAAACAAAAAGGTATGACTAAATTGTAGAGATTATAAAAAACAAAGATGTGAAAAGAATAAATATATAAGAGTAAAGACAATAACATAAAGGCAATATCTAAAGGCCATGAAGACAATACATAAAGACTATTGAAATACGATTAAAATTAAAAGAAGTGATAGATAATTTAAAAATTAATGAGTAAATTATAAAATATAATTGGTAAACATAAAAACTGAGTAGATATCGTGATGAGTAGACATGCCAATCATACTGTTGAATTTACTGATTAATTTTTTAATTAACTATCACTCATTTTAATTTTTTTTAATTTTAATCTTATTTCAATAGTCTTTATGTATTGCCTTCTTTGTCTTTAGATATAGCCTTAACTCTTATATATTTATTCTTTTCTTTCCTTTGTTTTTTATACTCTCTAAAATTTAGTCATACATTTTTGTTTGTTTTCTACTTCCAGCCCTGAAGAAGGCTTGTAATGCAAGTTGAAACGTTGGATGACTGCATACCCCAACAATCTACTTCTCTAAAAATAAGTAAATGTAATTTTAAATAATCACGTATGTAAATTGTACAAAGTATACAACAAAAAAAAATCCCCTTTTCGTATTCCTACTGTTATATTACATTACAATTAAAACTTAATTTATTATAATTACGAGGCAAAAATAAAACTGATTGAAAAATAACACAGTAGGTTACATAAATTCTCTATTCAGTATCATATATTATTTGTTGGTTCACATATTTTCTGGTCCCACTCACATTTGGTTAGAGGCAATGTTAATTATATATATATATATATATATATATATATATATATATATATATATATATATATATATATATATATATATATAATAAACTTTCTTAAAGTTCGATAATATTTTAAAAAGAGTCCAGATTCCAGGACTAAAACTGCACAAACTTCACAGATAAATCTAAAATAGAATTTAATCAAGGCCATGTTTTCATTTCAATCGTCGAATTTTTAAATTTAGGAATATAGTAAATGAATCAAAATGGCCGACAAGTCGTAGACTACAAAAGCAGCCGATTGATTAGACGGCCCATGTTTAATTCTTATATAATAATAAAAAATAAATAAATAAAATAAAGTAGGAAAAAAAAAACGAATATAACTGATGAAGTTTCAGGAAGCTGGTTCAAAAAAGGGTTTTGGGAACAAATTTAAATAGTGTAAATTGTATATTGATTTTTTTAAATTCTATTATATAACTAAACTTCCTCCAATGCGACATGTCGGTACCAAACACCGAAGTTGACAGATCATATATTTCTCCAAGTTTAATGGCTTTACCTCCCCCACCCACATGTAACCTCTCCAATCTAAAAAGGCTGTAACCGGCATAACAAGCCAAACATTTTATCAAACATCGCACACTTTTTTCCATTAATAAATATTTGTATTCCAGACGCGGAAAAACTTTTTAACAAAATACAATATAACTCCATTCTCCTTTTCGTTCTATTTTTATTTATTTTAGAATTTTCAAGCTTCATTATAAAAAATCAAGTTAATTTTGTTCAGTTTTTCCCGCGACTTCTTGACTTGACTAAATTTTATGAAAATTCATCAAGCATTTTCTATACAAACATAAGCATAAAAATGTATTAAAAAATTCTTTTTTATGTATTAAAAAAATTTAAATAAACTGATTACAAATAAAAAACTAAAATCCGGGTCTAAAATCAAAATGCAGTCGAACAAGAAACGTGCCAAAACGGTTAACCTTTTTACTGATAAAATTCAACAAAAACTATTTTTGCTATTCCAATGTCGTGAATCCTAATTACTGCTCAACTCATTCCTCAATTAATCAATCAAACAGAAAGTCCATCTTAGCCTCTAAATCCCCAAATTGCAGCTGAGAAGTCTATTCGGAATTACTCAACTTTCTCAAAGTAGACGTTCTAAACTTCGGAGTGAACAAAAGCAGCTTCTTGGCATAGCTGTAATACGAACGCTGGGACTAGCCTTGGACGTTCAGTATTAATATAAAGGTTTAAAAACTACTAATCCCTCCCTTTTATAATCATTATAATAAAATATTTTATAATATTTTCAGAGCCCTACTCACTCCTCATATAAATGTTAATGAGTAATATAGATGACAAAGATTTCATTCACACAATATGTACACTAAAAATATCTCACATTAGCCAAGTCAAAAAAAGAATTTTACACAGCAAATCTTGGAATCAAGGGGATGAAGCTGAATTTTTGCATATACCTTCGCTTTTGCCTCCTAAATAAGCAGTGAAAAGTCACCGGCCTCAGAGTGTTAGCATAATCAGATATTCAAGGTCAAAGGTCACAAAAATCAGTTTTCTTTGAATATCTGGATTTCTATGCCTAGCACGTCCATCGGCTATAAAACTTATAAATAATAAAATTCTCTACAACTTAGGTTCTATTCACTTATTTTTTAGATTGGCGCGGAAAAGGGGAAGCGGGCACCGGTTCGGAAAAACATATGCTTCTAGTGCCTTATATAATTTAATATATACGTTTCTGGTACTTGAAGCAAATGTTTGACAAAAAGTAAGTCAGAATTATTTTCTCTCGATAATTATCGATTTTAATATCTCGAAAGGCGGGGACCAGCACACTAAATATTTATGTTCTAGCAAAATATGACGATTTTGACATTTTCAACGGGCTTCCTTGGGTGTATTTAAATTTCATTTAAACGGCCTGATAGTGAATTTAACCAGATTTTAGTGGCCATTGACCTTAAATATCTAAAGAAACTAACACGCTGAATTGGGCAACTTTTCACCCCTTATTTAGAAGGCCAAAATGAAGGTATATGCAAAAATTCAGCTTCATCCCTTCCATTCCGAGGTGAAATCCTTATTTGACTGGGCTAACATAAGGGAAGTGGTGACAACAAAATTTAAACATATAAAACACCAAATCCGTATAGAAACTAATGTTTTCAACTTGCGGTACACTTTCACGCATTAGGGAAGAGGAAATAAGAAAATACCAATATATAAAACACTAAACTCAGATTGTTAACGTCTGTTTCAACTTTTTAATTTTAAGAATATATGTTAAAACTAAAACGACAAGACTCTGCCCGTCGTGACAGACTACTTCAACATTTACTAGACAAACGTTTAAAGCCCCCAATTAATTACAAAAGACTCATATACATGACCGTGATTAGACCAATTTGGACGTACGGAGTTGAGCTTTGGGGCTCCACTGAACCATCCAATTCATCTCGTATTCAATCCTTACAATCAAAAATCCTTCGAAAAATCCTCAATGCTCCTTACTTTGTGACCAATAAACATATCCATAGAGATCTTAATGTTCCTAATGTTGCTGATTTAGCCCACATCAGATACCTATCCTTTCATAGTAAGCTCCATAACCACTCAAATCCGTTAGTTTCTCAACTTGCTTCCCACTCCATTCCAGATAATCCTCCGAGGCTTCTGAAACGAAGATGGCCTAGAGACCTTGCAATGTAGATTTTTTAATAAAGTGCTACTCATGAGTAGTTCTTTTTAAGTTTTAACATGTTATTGTAATCGTTGTCAATACATTTACTTGATATATATATTTTGTACAGTTGTAAATTTCAATAAATGTGTATATAAAGTATGTAATATTTCAATATAATATATATATATATATATATATATATATATATATATATATGTTACCTCAATATCACACACTGAACAACAGCAACAATGTTGTTCATTGTTAGAAGTAGATGTATACATGTGAAGTTATGTGAAAGAGCTATCGATAAATGTGAAACTCGAAGTGAAGTGTCGGAATCTATCTCGCATGTGCATCGCAGGTCGGGCCTGTTTAGTGGAGCGCCTCGTCTATGCAAGTACCAAATAAAATTCGATTTATTTTAAAAGAGATTTTGCCGTGAATAAAAATAAAATCATAGGGCTGTATGATGTAGGGCCTATAATATACAGAGCTGAGTGCACTTATGTATATACAGCAAAGGCAGGAAAATTTTCAATGGACCACAAAAAAATAAAATCAACCAAAACAGGTAGGAATCGAACCCTTGACCTTCTAAGCTCTATTTAAAAAAAAAAAATAGGCATGAAGCCTTAACAGTTGTTTTCATTAATTTTAAACAATAGCTTTAATTAATAATATATTAGTTAACAATTAACAGTTTTCTTGATTGACATAGATTGCGAACGAGGAGAAAATGATTGCAAGAGAGAGAAAAAAAAAAAAGAATAAATAAAAAAGCAACTCAGAGGAAGAAATAACCGCTTTCTAGAATGAAAAGGTCACAATTTTCTTCCACTAAAAGAAAAAGCTCCGTTTCTAATGAAAAGAATTGGAGAGGTTTTAGAAGAACGATGAAGTCTATTATCATCATCAAGCTAAGCTAAGGTTATTATTTTTTTTTCTTTGACGAGATTAAATGAAGTATAAAACAAAGAAATATTCTATTTACAACTTAATGCAACAGATAAGGAACGTAAGTGGAACTAAAGTAAAAAACAAAAATCAAAACTAATTCTTTCATCAATACGCTACGTTCAAAAATATTAGAAAGGTTATAAATTGGATAAAGGTTTGTTGAATAATATTTTATTTTTTAGTAAGTACAGATTTGGGCCAAATTTAATCATGATTAAATATTTGATAACTAATTTCCTGGAATTAATCATCTAATTTAATCATGATTAAATTAGATAACTGATTCCAGGAAAAGAGTCGCCAAATATTTAATCATAATTAAATTTTGCCCAACTCTGAGTTAGTATTCATGTATACAGTGCCTTTATTATTTGTATTCATTCTAATTTGTTCTCTGACTATGCGTTATTCGTTTATTTATATAATTATTAACTATGTTACAAATCCATAATAAAAGAAAAAAAAAATTTCTTGGTTTAATTTTTTTTTCAAATATCATTAATAAAGGCTGGATTTCGTGCAGCCAAAATTTTAAAAACCTACAGCAAAGATTAGCCAAACGTGCAGTAAAAATAAAACACATTGACGAAAGAGCAATTCAACATTCTAATGTTGTTAAGTCTTTAGTTTCATCTACCATTATGTAAATAAAATAGTTTTCGATTTGGTTAAGCATTTCCTCATCAGAATGTTAACAACAGTATGTAAGATGATTTTTCCTTAGGGTGCTTTCTTCAGTTTATTGAATGAAATATCGGAAGTGACCATAGTCTAACATAAATCAGTAAATAAAGTTAGTTGGTTGTCTAATAACGAGCAGCTTTGTGTGACTGTTACAAGCTGATTTTTGTGCTGCAGTTATCAGTATGTAATTAAAATAAAAAGATTTAGGGGCTAGTAAAAAGCTATCGTGTGCTACTTATGAAAATAAAGAATGGTACCGTTACACAAGCGCGTCTCCACCAACCTACAAATACCAGACCCGCACTACACCGACCAGTTCGATCCATAAACTTCACTTCGAATTTACATTTATCGACATTTCATTCCTATAACCTCACATGAAAATAATCACTTCTACAGGTTCAACTTGGATCTAATATAACATTAATTCAATATTGATTTAGTGTCATATTTTGAAATTTTCTTATTTCACATTTTAATATCAGAAGGTAAACAGAGCTTAATATAACTTTGAACATGGATTTAGAGTTTCTCCGTAAATGAAGGAGGATAACCTTTCCCCTCGAAAAGTAGCAACTAAAACACCGAAATAAATCGGAATAAGGTTAGAATCGATAAAAGGTATTCTGGGCGCGCGTAGGGGCTGGAGACACGCTTGTGTAACGGAACCGATTTCTTCAACGAGTTCGAAAAAATAATTAGAAACCATGGGTTTTTTTTTTCTCGTATACTCAAAACCTAAAATGTGCAAATTTTTGCGGTAACCCTCCTAAAGCTGCAATTTCGTGCAAATCCATGCAACTGCACGGGAATCCGGCATTTAACCATTAACGACCATTGGGAAAATAATATTTTAAATATTTAAACGAAGGATCCGCCTCCTTTTTACTCCATTAAACAACTCACAATGAGGAATGCAATTAAATTTTACTGCTGTGGTATGAATTCCAACACGGGCCCTGCATCACAATAGCCTCCTTAATATTAATCAAGCAATCTACCCAGAGGTTAAACCTAATATTCTTGTTAAAAATATTTTCAGAAACAAATTTAAATATACTTATGATTATAATAAATTTAAAATGGGCCTAAAAATTTAATTATTCTCAGTATTGGCAAATTTTGAGACCTCAAGGACAAAAATAGATTTGAAAATTGAAATAACATAGGAAGGAGTAAGAGATACATTTTTCAGTCTACGCCAGTGGATAGCAACAAAGCACATTCAAAATGAAAGAGGCACATTTCAAACTTCACTGTTTGTGTTTGTTTGCATGTGTTTATAGCTCCATTATCGCAGCAATCAAAGGTTGGGCTAAAATAACATATACCAACAATGTTTGTGGCAGGAAAATTCCACTTTTTACCCTTTGCAACGGACATTCCGTGCAATGAAATTTCCGTTACCAATATATAATTTTATCTTCGCACGAAAACTCGCAAGTATAGGATTTTTAGCGTGCTGGCATGTGTAGTTTAAGGGACTTCCTTATATGAATTATAATTCTAAATTTAACCAGCTTTTAGATTTAAAAAAAATCTTGGATCAGACAAACAGTTTCGGAGTTACAGCCAAAACAGTACGTTTTTTCGCGGAGAACTGGGACTGACCGCAAGTTGGCCAATTTTTCCCAAGACCATAAATTCGCGGAAAAATGGTCCAATTACAGAGTTGATTTTTCCTTTTCGTAGTTACTGGTTTCAACTACAGAAAGTTAATATGTAAAGACATTCTTTGAAAAACGCTGTGTTGTCGTTTTATAGGTAAAAACCCGAAAATAACCGGTATATATATATGTGTGTGTGTGAACACTACCTTGAGTAGTGCAATATTCCAATACCTTAGAGGATAAGGTTGGAAGAAAATGTTGAGATAGCGAAAATGATGGCGTATAGATAAGAGACGGGCGGTTGGAGTGCCATAGTACACACGGGCTGTTTACTATCAGAGCTGTTCCAATGTGTACACTAGGGCTCAGCTCTTGTGTACGCCAGGTCTTTACGGGCACCTTCATACCGAAATGATCTTGTCGATCAAACACCATTATTGTTACAAACGTGGGCTTAGTGCTTGAATATCAAGAGAATCAGGAAACTTCTTTCTTAGATTTTTTTTTTATTTTTTTTTTTTTATGGTTACGATATTAAATTGGCCACAATGTGCAACCAATTAAAAATATTCCATTGTCCGAAACCATGTGTAAAGGAGAAAACACAATATTTCTAGCAGCCTATAACTTTATAGGGTGACCTTTCCCAAGTTTGTGTCAAATCGCGTCAATCGTTATAGTCCCGTCAATAAACATATAACATAACATAGAATATGCGATAATTTTTGACTTCATAGATTTGTTTGGAATAGTTAGAAGGTAAACATACTAAAAGCCCCCCCCCTGGGGGGTGAGCTAATGTTGGGGTGGAGGGGAGAAGTTTAATTTTTTTGGTCTTTCAATAATATCTCGAAAACGGTTGACTCTAGAAAAATATGTTTCAAATAAACATAAAAGCTAATTAAATTCACTATAAAGTTGGCTTCAGGAATTTCAGGAGCTTTCAGATAAATTTAATGCTCTACAATTTGATTCTGACGTTTTTTCTGAGAAACGATTGTGAAACGTAATAGATGCAAAAGTTTGACAAAAAGAGAGGTGACATTTGTTTTTTGCCGAAAATCACCGATTTTCAATATCGTATATCTCGTAAGCGGTTAGAATTATGACAAATTTATATATAGTCAACTTTATAGTGAATTTAATTAGCTTTTATCTTTATTTGAAACATATATTTCTAGAGTCAACAGTTTTCGAGATATTATCGAGAAACCAAAAAAATGGAACTTCTCCCCTCCCCCCCCACCGTTAGCTCACCCCCCAGGGGTGGGGACTTTTAGTATGTTTACCTTCTAACTATTCCTAACGAAGCCATGAAGTCAAAAATTATCGCATATTCCATGCACTCTACACCCCTCATTTCAGCACTCATTGACTGGACTATTAGTCTATTTACCTAATATAGTGATTTTTCAAAGAAGGCAGGTTTGATTCTAGTTTTCTATGCCCTGAAGTATATGTTTCCCATGTAGTTCAGGGTTCCAATGATTATTATTTTTTTTTTTTTTTTTTTTTTTAAAAGGCATGTGGTGTTGTTGGTCTTAAATCAAACTCAAAATTTTTTTTCCCTCACACCAAAAGTGAGGGAAATAGATTACAATAGGAAAAACAATGAAATGAGAAAAAAAATATACCTGTTATATATACTCTCATAATTTATATTAATATAATATAATATTCATTATATTAATCTAGTTAATTTCATACGCACCAACAATTTGTTTGCACAATTAATATTAATTGAATTGCGAGTGTTTTCTATTTCCCTCGCACCCTCTCAATTTTTCTCACTTTCATGATTTCTATCACGATCATAAATATTAATACAGACTTCATTCTATAAAGGGATTTTTCTCTGGTACCATTAGTAGACTGTTATAAAGAAAAACATTTTTTTTAAATAACTTTATTCTAATGGAATCACAATGTCGAAATTCCGACAAAATAATAGAATGACCCATATATTACAAGCCGTGGTAAATAATTGACTGAAGAATTTTAATTGTTAAAAATATAAATTGATCTTCAGTAAAAATATTCTCTTCCAACGAATAAATATAAGGATCCCTGATGGGGACTCTCATTAAGATCCACCCCCTCGAGCCGTTATCTCAACTCAGTTGAGTTGAGAGTGAAGGGGATGGGACCCTCTTTGTTACAGCGAAGATGATTGATCCTTGCATAACTGAATATCTACCAATCATAGGTCGCTCCGGCTGGACAATTGAGATCGTGCGTCAGATGCAAAATGGATTCAATTTAAATCATGATTAATGAGCTGTATAGTACACGCTTCATTTAATTGGTTCAGATAGATCAATTTTATAATTAAAAATAAATAACGTTTACATGCCAATGATAAACATTTGTTTTTTTATATCAATTTATTACAATTTAGAACAGTACAAATATATACAGTAAATGTGTTAATAATTACAATAACATGTCAAAACTTGAAAAGAAACACTCATCAGTAGCAGTTCAATAAAAATTCTACACTAGAAGATCTCTTGGCCATCTTCTTTTCAGACACCTCGGAGGATTATCGGGAATGGAGTGGGAAGCAAGTTGAGAAACTAATGGATTAGAGTGGTAATGGAGCTTACCATGAATGGATAGGTATCTGGTTTGGGCTAACTCAGCAACATATGGAACATTAAGATCTTTAGGGATAAGTTTACTGGTGACAAAGTAAGGGGAATTTAGGATTTTTCGAAGGATTTTGGATTGTAAGGATCCCATTGGATACGAGATGAATTGGATAAACATTGAAAAAGAAAATTGGATTGAAAACTATATTAGTCCAGTCAAATGGTTTATAATAAGGCTTGAAGTGGAAAGTTTATGGGTAATTTTTTTTTATGGCTTACTTTATATTTTTTGGGGTGCTGAACACGAAGCTAAAGTTTTACAACAAAATTTCCATCGGCCAATATGAGTAAAAATAGAAAAAAAGTAAGAAAGTTTTAATTGTTTTCATTATTTTGCGTGTAACTTGCAAAGTACTCATTTTAAGCAAAATACCTTTCTATATTAAAAGAAAGAGGAGAAAATGACCTACAATTTATGACCTTATGTTTTTTTTGTCAGACGTAAGGTATCCAAAAAGGAATTTGGCCAACTGGGGGCCAGTCCCACTTTTCCGCAAAAATATGTTTGTCTTACTTTTTTGTTAATAACTCCGAAACTATTCGTCCGACTAAAAATTACTTTTTTTTCATCTTAAAGATGATGAAATGTACTATTGTACTCTTTATATGAAGTTTTAATCGAGTATCTTGAATAAACATGCCAAAACGCTAAAAAAATCCGGACTGTTGTAAAATCCACGTTTTTTTGCACATTTGTCACTATTAGTCCAACACAAAATTTCATTTTTTTATCTAAAAAGTGGTCAAATTTACTATTGGAATCTATATATAAAGTTTCAATTGGGTCCCTTGAAATACACAGCCCAGAACGCTAAAGATCCCGTACTTCTATGAAATCCAAGTTTTTTTGGCACATTTTTCACTATAACTCCGAAACTATTTGTTCGATTCAAAATTTCATTTTTTCATCTCAAAGCTGGTTAAATTTAATACTAGATCGTGTATATGTATTTTTTTTTTAAATGCTGTAAAAAAACAAAAAAGTACGACAAACATATTTTTGCGGAGAAGTGGGACTGGCACCAGTTGACCAAATTCCTTGTGGATACCTTACGTCTGACAAAAAAAACTTAAGGACATAAATTGTAGGCCATTTTCTCCTCTTTATTTTATAATAGGAGAGTATTTTGCTTAAAATGATTACTTTGCAAGTTACAAGCAAAATAATGAAAAAAATTAAAGCTTTTTTATTTTTTTCTAATGTTTCTCATATTTGCCGACGGAAATTTTGTTGGAAAACTTCAGATTCGTGTTCAGCACCCCCAAAAATATAAAGTAAGACATAAAAAACAATTATCCATAAACGTTCTAGTTCAAAATACCTTTTTACTGGACTATATAATTAATAAACATAATGAAATTCTGAATAATATAGGAATCCGTTGAACGTACAGTCGTTCCACTAGAACGTGAAACTCAGAGGATTAAATAAAAATTCAGTTTACTGAGAGCTTAATTATTATCTCATAAAGCTTAATCTTTATTTATTTATTTTAATCTGTAACTACTTTTATCAGTTGGTCAAAAGTGATCCGTTTTAGGGGAACTCACCGGCGTTATCTATAGTTTGACATACTCTAGCTCTGATGGTGTTGCTGGAATCAAAAATTTGAGTACAGTTTCCTATTCAGAAATTTAATGAAGAATATTTTTTGTATTATAACATTTGTCGCTAGGACCTACCGTTTGTGAGCTATATTGGTTGAATGAAAAAAAGTCACGTTTAAAATCCCTATTTTTAAGTGTAGGGTCGTTTTTGATAGGCTCTAGCTCTGTTTAGATTGCTCGGATCGAAACTTTGAAATAAATTCCTTATCAGACATTAAATGGATAATATTTTTTGTTATATATCGTTTGTCGCTAGGGCCTGCCGTTAGGAGTTATATTGGTTGAATAAAAAAAGTCAAGTATGAAGCCGCTATTTTTTCTTAACTTTGTTAGAATAATATATCCTTTGATTTTTCCTTAAACTGGAATAAACAGTCCTCCTGAGGCCCTAAGGCAAAGTTTCTTAAATTTAATCTCTAAACGTTACATTGATTATGTCTGCCTTTACACGGATGGCTCAAAAGATAAGGAGTGTTGGATGTTCAGTCATCCTTCCTTCAGAAACCCTCCGATACTGTCTTCCAAACATTTTTACCGCCGAACTATTATCATGTACCTGTGTGTAAAATTAATTGAAAATTTGGACAGCAGGCAATTTTTAATCTGCAGCGACTCAATTTCCGCCCTTCAGGCAATCCAAAAATTTCATTTAACCGACAATCCTATCGTCATGAAAATTATGAAATCAGCAATAAACATGATTTTTATTCATCATGATTTCATTTCCTTGGGTCACTAGTCACACCAATATAGAAGGAAATGAATTGGCAGACATGAGCGCAAAGGAAGCAAGAACCATGTTTTCTTTTCCCAATACCAATGTCACTCTACAACTATCATAAATATACAGGGTATCCCGAATTTAAATGGCAAAACTTCAGGCACTTATAGTGGACTAAACTAAGACAAAAAATCCTTTAGAGATTTGCTCGTTTTTTTCTTAGTTTTAGAGAAAATCACAAAAAAAGAAACAAAACAAGTTTTCATTTTTATACTTATTGATTTACATTTATATTTATGTTATGTTCTTTTAAATGTAAATATGGCTCAAAATGTTGTCCTCTTGCACCAATGCAAGCATTACATCTAGCACTCACTTGATAAATTGCAGCTAAACATTGTTCTGATGATATTTAGTGCACTGCATCTATGATTCGGTCTCTTAATTGCTCTCTTGAGTTGATTCACACCGAATAAACTTCTGCTTCAAGGTTCCCCACACGAAGAAATCCATGGGTGGAATTGGTCGCCTTCATTACGTATTAAGAATGACACAGTCTCTCGTAGTCTATTAAAAGTTAACGAAAAGACTCGTCGATTAGGCACTCTTCTATTTGGAAATCGGCGTGCATACTCCCGCACCGCTTCTAAAGCATTATCGTTACAGAAACCATACACAAAAATCATATCAGCGTATTCAACATTAGAATATGTATTCGGCATTGTGGCTGATGCTATTCACACAAAAATATCTGAGAAGCTGACTGAAGACTGATTTAGGAATTATAATCCTAGAAGGAAGCCAAAACGTAAACAAATAAAATAATGTAAAGGATAACATTAAGTGTTTACATATCTTACTGCCTAGCCTGACGAACTTTGAAAGGTGATAATCGCTACCTGTAACATTTTTGTTTTGTTTGTTTTTTTTGTGATTTTCTCTAAAACTAAGCAAAAACGATGAAGGACTTTATGTCTTAGTTTTTCGGTCCCCTATAAGTTCCTGAAGTTTTGCCATTTAAATTCGGGACACCCTGTATATTTAACCTGTGCACAGAGGCATGGATCAACATCTGGGCAAAAGCACCTGATACCAATAAAATGAAAAGGATTTATGAAAGCTTTCTTCCGGCGACACCTCTGCCAATAAACAGGAGAGAACAAACAGTAATAACGAGACTCAGAATTGGACACAGCAAGTTGACTCATCGGCCACTACTTGAAGGCAATCCTCCACCAGAATGCAGCACCTGTAACTGCCTCCTTACAACGGAGCACATTATCAAGGATTGCACCCGCCCGGCTTTTACCTTCCAGGACTTCTTGCATCTCTGGAAAAAACTGTTTACCCTCCTCAAAGAACACAACTTGTATCGACTAATTTAGAAGTCTAATAAAAAATGTTAAGTAATGGTACCTCTAGCCTGAGTTGTTGTACACGGCACCTAAAATAGTAATCAAATAAATAAATAAAATCATGCAGGAAAGTGGCAATAAATAATAAACATAATGGCATAGACGGTCAGCAGGATTAGGCTGCTTAATTTGAAAAATTATCTCCTAATGAAGAATGAAACAGGTAACCGAAAAAAAAAAAAACATATGAACATCAATGGTCAAGAAGGCAACCCCTAAAACATGTTCCATGTTATTCTTTCCTTAGCTGACAGGCTCAAGGGGGCCTTAAAGTTTTTAATAAAAATTTTATTTCGCTAAAAATTACAATCTAGTACAACTGAGTACATAAGGTAATCGAGCTTGAAAGTAGACCTACTTCCATTAGCAAAAATATAATAAGTTAAAGACTTAAATCTATAATCAATATAAAAAAAATTAAGACAATAGATAAAAAAATACATTCATACATATTTAGAATATTTACGGTCAAACTAAGGACACCCAAACATCTCCCTCCCACAAGTTGAGGGGTATGTAGATATATAGTGAGTGATTTCATATCAAACAGCCTTCAGTTTTTTTCTTCAAAATTTAAAGTTTTTTAACATTTTTTAATTCTATTCAGTATTTTTTTTTAACCTACGGTAAACAGGTAAATTAAATTCTTATCAAAAACGAATATGATACAATGTAAATAATTTATGCTGAGAATAGATACTTTCAGTAAATTAAAAGCTAAGTACGGATTACATCCAAGTGTCCTTAGCAATCTCAACCAAAGAGGACAAGAAAAAAAAAAAAAAAAAAAAAAAAAAAAAAAAAAAAAAAAAAAGAGTGAATGGAAGAGAAAGCTGAAAAGAGAAAAGAAAAGATGGAGACTGCAATAAAAACAAAATCCTCTCCCCTTATCCAGATGATCGTGGCTTGGAAGTAAAATGAGAAACCTAAATTGTGCAGTTTCCCGGATAAATGATCTAGGACCCTTCTGGTCGACATTTATCAAGGGAAAAGATGGAACAGTAATAACGAATTAAATAATATATTTAGGTGAAAGATCAGTTTAATAAAAATATACGTTCGAACAATAAACTCTGGAATTATCTACGATTATCATAGAAATATAAAAAGACACAACAGTTTACTTTTTTTTAATTTAATTTATTTTTTAGTCATGCAACAAAATGGCGTATAAAAACGTTTATCTCAAATAAAGAAAAAAACATTAGCTAAGTATATAGTAAACTGGCATACACCGTTGCGGCTTCGCCTGCTCTCATAAGGAAAAAACTTAGATAATTTTAACTAATAATTGAAGTTATATTGGTTCATCGCAATATTTAATTTTTAATGCATGAGTTAGTAATCAAGATGGACAGAGACTATTAAGAAAGTCTTGGGGATAATGGACTCCATTATCAGTGCTGACAACCCTTGAATGATCAGAAAGCAAAGGACCAACATTTTGATTTTGTAATAATTTTTATTGGGAAGAAATAATGTTATCGATATCATCTGTTTAGATTTTAATTTCTAGCCATAAAATGATGGGTCATTCCATGTCAAATCAACCAATGGTTTGGACCTTGACCTCTCCGATTTCTATAATTTTTGGTATAGCAGCTGTACATACACAGACTAGAAGAAATGTAAAAAAACATGACTATTTACTAAATTAAAGTTAACTAAATTTTCTACAACCTTTATTCTTTACACATTTTTTATATTCCGCTTCCGAGATATACACTTGGCAAATGTAAACAATTTCGAAAAAAAAAATGTTCACCTCATGTTTTCTGTTAAACATCCATCTATATCATTTAAAACATCCATCCTCCGACAAAGGTTTTATAAATAATATTGTACAACATTAAATTTCCTTCAAAATACACATATATATGCTAATTTATCTTTAAATTGTCAAAAGTTACATAAATTTTACTTTTCTTGGCAAAATAACCATACTAAAAGTCCTTCGCATTTGCCAAACGTATATCTCCGAAGCGGTACAGAATATGTAAAATGTGTATAGAATAAAGGTTGTAGAGAATTTAGTTGACATTTATTTCGATAGTCATGTATTGCATACGATGCACCGTTTTCGATATATGAGCCCAAAACCAAAAAAAGAGACCTTCCGCGCCCCCTCCCTTCTTTTTCCCAGACCCGAAAACTCTAGGACTTATAGTATGTTTACTTCCTAATTACCCTGAGAAAGTTTCCAAAGAAAAATCTTGGATTACAGAAAACGCATTTTATAATACTTCATTGCTTGGACTAAATGTCCATTAAAAAAACGAAAATTGTTTCTTTTTTTTTCAAGAAACCATTTCCGTCCCATCCTAAAATTTTTTCCACATGTAGTCAGTAATACTATAAATCACATATATTTGTTTCGAAAAAATCGAAGGGTACGTATTTTGGGAATTACGAAAACCGTTTTTGGAAGTTTCGAAAAAATTCAAAACGAACCGAAAATATATCAACTGATATATCATATTAAAGGGCATTTCAAATAGAAAAGAGTGTATAGGTATATATATATATATATATATATATATATATATATATATATATATATTTTTTTTTTTTTTTTTTTTTTTTTTTTTTTTTTTTTTTTTTTTTTTTTTTTTTTTTTTTTTTTTTTTTTTTTTTTATTGATATCTATATATATACATACGTTTCCTGAGTTTTGAGGGTGTTGAGATGGAATTCTAGGGCTAAAAGAATTTTCTATCACATTTTACAGTGTAAAAGCTAAAATTTTTCAAGTGAAGTATATTCAATTTAATTTTTTCACAAGAACCGATATCGAATTCGAATTCAGCATTCAAGAGAACCCTTAAATACGAAATTTCATCCAAATAGAAAAATAAAAGTTTGTAAGCTTCAAAGTTTGCCTGACCAAATGGTAGGCAACTTTTGTTTAAATTGATAAAAACGTGAATTACGCTTAGACGGTTTTACGTATCAACTTTATTTTTTTACACAAAATATAGGGTGGTAATACGCTTGAAATGTATTTGGTTTCATTCCTATCTGGTTTCAAACTCAAAATCCTATTTTTGTTCTGAATTTTACATTTATTTACAAAAAGAAAGCTCAAAAAAAAGTAAACGATTTAAAGGTTGTAACCAATAATGCCGTTTTTTAATTTTTTGATTTTTTTTTTTGTGTGAAAAAATCTATAGAGGTAGTCGGCTTCTAGGAGCCCATTCGCAATCAAAACTGAAAATCTTGCATGTCGATATCGGATAAAAAATAAATGTGTCTAATTTTTTTTCTCGGCTTCTACCCAGGAAAATCCAAAAAAAAAAAATTGCCAACAAGATCCGTGAGAGACTGAGTGTGTCCTCCCCTTGTGAGTGAGGACTGAAAACAGCAGTTTTTTCAGTTTTAAAAAGCTTATAATTCAAAAACCAAAAGTCAAAAAAATGTAATATTTTACATTTCTACTAGTCTTGGTAAGTACAGCTGCTATACCAAAAATCATAGATATCGGAGAGGTCAAGGTCCAAATCTAATGTAGAATTGGTTGATTTGGCATGGAATGGCCCTAATGGCAGTGTGGCAAATCTCGTATCTGCCACTCAACATTGTACATTTGAATTTTTATCATTGTAAAGTTTATTATTGCTAAACCTTTCTAGAACTATAATGATGATGTAGTAAGAATTCGTTACAGATTTAACAGTAGTTGTAACATTTTAAACTACATAGCGGAATACTGCTAACCAGGTCTCGGTCGATTTTAAAACTTCACTGCCTTCCACAGGCCTCACCACATCTTTAAATCTTCTTTAATAATTCAATTGAATATGAGTAAATTTTATTATCAATTCCTAGCAATATGACCTGTACTTTTGTAACATCTCAATCACTTATGCAGCCAGTCAAACTTTACAGTCATCCACACTTATGTTTTCTTTTTAAAATAAAGTAAAAGAAATTCGGTACATTTTGTTATTGCTAAACCTTCCAGGGACTATAAAGAAGGTGCGGTTAAAATTTGGTACAGATTAGTTCAGTAGTTTTCGCGGTTAGTGATCACAAACGAAAAACGGCTTGTCCTTTTATATAACAGTATAGATATATATTTAATATACGTAACTACAACGTTTATTAACTTCCAGTAATAATTCTATCTAATTCGCGGTGGACAAGACATTCAATTCCGCTTATAACTGGAATTTACTGCATACGTAAAATAATAAATTTACCATAAATTTTTAAGACATTATCTAAAGCGATGAATCGTATAAATATAAAATAAAATAATTTAATAAATATTAAAACCACAAAATAAGACATGGTTCCAGAGAACTGGAGGAGAATATATAGGCCAAGGAAAATCACATTAGTGGAAAATTCCTTAAAAAAAAATAAATAATCTGCTAATAAATGATAATGGACATAAAATAATTAAAAAAGTTAAGAGAAACCCAAATTGAGTATTATCTAGTTATATATAATGCCCATCGCTATCTTTCGAAGTAAATAAACAAAGTGCTATGTATATGTAATATATATAAATACAAAACATGGAAAAATTCACTATGAGATATTTATTACTAGCCTATTTAGATAATTCTGGAAAATTCTGTTAATACATCGGTTAGTGTTGAGAAAAAGTAGATAAGGCAAATTAACTTGAAAGAGTTACCTATTAACTATCAAAGTAGGATTTACAACATCTTCGTGGTACAAAACTGCTTAAGTTGTTCACAAGGTCTGAAAGTATATATTTTTGCGCATGTGAAATTTTTAGAGTAATTGATTTTGGAAAACGATAAAACATTCCCTACTGAAAAGTACACAACTTCGACTTACAGACTTCTTCACGATACCCAGGGATATTATTTCAGTTTATGTTATAATTATTATTATTCTTGTTTTAAATAAATAAAATAAAGAAATACTATTATTTTCAAGAAAATATGAAACTTCCTGAAGAACTATACCAAAGTTAGAATAAAAAATATAGACACAAAAAAAAAAAAAATATGTTCCAAGCAGATAATATTATTTCTTTGTGAGATGCTCAAAGAATTATAAAAATAAAAAACAATACATACCACGAAGAATAAGATGATGATTAAGAGCACTTACCTGAAAAAAATTAAAAGTTTGTTTTTAAAATATATATTACGCAATTTACACATACATTGCAAGACCATAAAAGAAAAAAAATAATTAATTAAATATGGCGAGACTTATATAATTCTAAATGATACGATAAAAAAAAACTTTCTCAAGACGATTAAAGACAGTTTATCTGAGATCGTACAACTCTCTCTGTTATAGTTCCTAGTTTCAGCTAGAGTAGTATCTTTTTTTATAGAAAAGTAATTTCAAATGTTTACCAACAAATAGTAAACAGATATAGTCCAAATCTATCTCGTATAACAGCACAATTTATTCCAAAAAAAGTTTTAATAATCCTGAAACTCCCTGGAGGGGACAAGGAAATAAGTTATGCACTTCTACTCCCAGGTCCTCAGGACTTTTGGGACAAAAATGAATAATAAAAAATTGCATTTGCATTTAAATCACGAGCACTCGAAAGCAAAAGGTACGTCAGGTACGTCTTCAAATGTTAATACCCATCCTAAACTGACAATGTTTTCTTCTATGTCAAGAAACTCAGAAAGGCTCGAATTATTGTCACAAAAATAATTTAATAGTTAAACACAACTTCTTGAACTACTCACTAGTCGCACAATAAATAGTCTACACTAGAAGGTCTCTAGGCCATCTTCTTTTCAGACGCCTCGGAGGATTATCGGGAATGGAGTGGGAAGCAAGTTGGGAGTCTAGTGGATTGGAGTGGCTATGGAGCTTACTATAAATGGATAGGTATCTGGTATGCGCTAAATCAGCAACATATGGAACATAAAGGATATGTTTATTGGTCACAATGTAAGCTGTATTGAGGATTTTTCGAATGATTTTGGATGGTAAAGATTCGATACGAGATGAATTGGACGGTTTAGTTGAGCCTTATTTGTGTCTTAAATCAGTAAAAGTGAATAGGGGATTAGAAAAAAATCCGCAACTTTTATCCTTGGCTCTTAATTTATTCACTATTTTCCAAGTAAGACGTTTGTCCAAGTAAAGTCCTATTAAACACTACTACAGTTAATATAGACTTATAGCTGAGGATGTGCGATAAATAAAATATTGAAGACAATTGAACTATTATTTTTAATGTATCAGCCAATCATGTTTATTATCAAATGTATACATACATTCAGCTAATTTATTCTATTATAATATTGAAATTAAAAAACAAAACAAATATAAACAAATCTGTTGTAACAGATATCGTTGGCCAAGCGTGTTTGAGTGACTAGCAACTAAAGTTTCTCGTACCATAAGCGACTCCAGCACGAATCCTGCCTGATCGCATTTATTTATTTATTTTTTAGTATTTTTTTATAAATAAAAAAAACATTCTCTACAGAATGAATCTCTATATACCCACTCTAGTTAGGTTAGACTGGCACCTGTAGAATAACCCGTCCTTCCTGGTCTAGCTGACTACATACACAAGGTAAATTCTAACAAAAATCAACAATGTACAATTCCAACTATTAAATAGTTTATTTTTTTTTTTTTTTTATAACATCATCATGGAATTATTTAAAATTCTTGTGTTCCAGGTTTTCAATCAGTCTGATGAGAACAAAACAATACCAACCGTTTGTTAGAATACGAAATGTATTCCCTAATAAATCACACCCTCCATATAAGTTACAAGATGCCAGTCTAAGAAGGAACAAATGAGGAGATATTTTACATTCATGTTATTACTTTGCCTCGACAAATTCTCATTTCAACAAGAAGACAAAACGAAATATTTCTATCTTCAGAGAACAATCCAGCGTTCTAGAAATATACTGCGAGAAAAGTAGCTCAGTTCTCCACAAAAATTTAGGTAAGATCCATTTTGACAGTAACTTGTTCCATAACATTTTTTTCAAATTCTGTATTATAATCTATATATCAAAGGTAATAAAAAACAATAAATACAGATTGATTAAGTTTATTACCGTGAAAATGATAATTTTAAAAATAAAATCCTAGGATTTTGAAATCGAATAGATACATAAATACTATAGAAGTTTTATTTTCTTAAAAATATCAAAACTGGCACATTGAAGAGTTAAAATATACAAGTGACTGCAATGTAGCATGGATTAGTATTTAGTTCCAATTAAGGAGTTATTTTATCAAATACGTAAACGATCTGTCATAATAGGCTTTTATATTTAATAAATAAAAGCCATAGACTCTGCTACTGCGAGATACAAAAATAAAAAATTGATAGAGGCTTTTTTCGAAGATGACATCAGATTTCGGTAAAAAATAAAAAAAATGAAAAAATAAATAATAAATACAACTAGGTTAGTAAATAAAAATCTTCTCTACAATTCGATTATACAGCCAACTATATTACCGATTAAAAACTTTTTGTTAACAGTTTCGAAATATTAGCAGACAAAAAGAAAAAAGAGATATATATTAAAATTGTTATTTTCCTGTATTAGGGAACTCGTGTTGTTCCGTCCCATGAGGACAAAGTATAAATTATTGATAGACTAAAAGAAATTTGAAAATCCAACCGCTATACCTCCTATCCTAGGGATTTAGTACTTCCAATTTTACTTTGAGCATAACTGCGTTGATTACTCGGATAATTTCGGTATATGGATTAGGCCTGGCATTCATTTGTCCGGATAATCGACGCTCTACTGTATTACTTTACCTCCTGAATTTTCAATCTTCCGAGCAAATGTAAATAATGACTATTCATGTAATAGACATTCTAATAGCATACTTAGGTAACCTTTTACAAGATTTCTCACTTATTTTGTAACTCAGAATGTAATCATTAATCAATTATCATATCCAGACGATTACCCTATGAATGCACCCACATTTATCCAAACGGTGGAATTTAAGGTAACAATTTAAGGTAACTTAACTGGACCAATAATGACACTTTTGTTTCAGCATATTGAAGAGCAGTTCTATAATAACTTAAACATCATTCAAGCTCACTGGCAATTCGTCTTAAACGAAACATTCCGTAGAAAATAAACCCACAGTGCAAGGGCCTTGATGGTGCAACGGAAGTCATTTGTTGTTGTCAGTATAGCACCGGGGCACTGAAAGGGTTCCATTAAGTCGAGAGGTCACTACGTATTCTCCCCCTTCATCGCTAACCCCAATAGTTTATACTCGTCTATAATTTAATACATACTAAAATAAGTCGTTGATATCAAAACAATCAAAACTTCAAGTCCATTACGAGTAAAGCCTTAAGACAATCTAAAAGCATTAGTTCATGTGAAATACCATCAAAACTTTTCCAACCGCCCTCCCCATCCCTCTGGCTCATTTATTATCCCGTTCCACACATCCTTATAACTAGCCCAGGCAACGAAGACCAAAAAAGGCCAAATAGCGGGCATAATTCATGTAGAAGCCAATTTTGGCACAGTTGTAGGGGGAGGTGTCCTTAAAAACATACTAAAAGTACTAGGGGTGGGGCGTCGCTCTAAATTTTTTTTTTTTTTTTTTTTTTTTTTTCAGTTTTTCGTTTATAACTCGAAGCCTCTTGGTCCGTGTTTTCCCTCGGATGTTAGTATAGATTGTATATATAGTGTGGTTGCGTTTTGTAAATTTATTTAATTTTTTCCCTTTTTGTTATTACTATTTTTGTTTTATTCTTTATACGTTTATTTTCCGATTTATATTATATATTAATATTTATTAATTTTTGTATCTTTGGTAGTTAGAGGATTTGGTATATTGAGAAGAGGTGACTTGCTCCTTTTAACAGTTACATTTCGGTAACCAGTTACTGTTTTACCGGCGCGCATTCTAGCGGTCAAATTTCCCGCCTTTCAGCACGAGATCTTCAGATTTTATTCTAGATGCAAAAATAAATCACACCTCATGTTAAATTGTACTTCAATGTTTATAATTTTGGTCAGAACGGCAAAATACGTGTCTAATATTTTTTGACCAGGAACCTCCAAAAAAATTGCCAACAAGATCCGTGAGAGACTGAGTGTGTCCTCCCCTTGTGATTTAGATTTTTACTCATAAAAAAGTCTTATTCCATTAAAAATTAGAGAAAAAAGTCCCTAGCTTTGGGGAATAAAAAGAACCTTAAAATGTTTTTGTTTTTTTATCCACTCCTCCATTCTAACGGAACGGATTTATCTAAAAAGGGTCTTGTTAAAAATTTAAAAGGAAACATCTTGAGAATCAGATTACACCTTGTACCTGCATTTCACCTATTTCAAAACATCGGGATGTTGAAAGAGGATATTTATAAAGGGTAGTAGAGAGGACAGAACTGGTTTCCGGTGGGTCAAGTATACTTTGAAGAGTGAATTCAGGTAGAAGATAAATTAAAATATTAAGTATCGCCACTATAAACAATAATATTCGAAATCTACTTGGCTTAAAGCTTTTTAAAATATTGAAAGTATACATAATTTGAAATATGGATTATATGTAACACTAGCGGAGAGAGTGGAAGTAGGGATAACATAAAGAACATTACGCAATTTTGCTCAGAAGAGTAAATGATTGAAGAGTTCATTTTTGTTTTAAGTTTTTTCTTAAATAATAATAATTGGATATAACTAAAATAATTAAATAATAAATTGCATTAAAATCGAATTCTTTGTTTTAGTTAAGTTCATCGTTGACTTATTTATTTGTTTATGTTTGATTGTAACCTTTACTTATTGTTGTTGTTTATTGGGGCTTAACGTCCTTATGTACTCCAACTAGGCCAGGAAGGACAGACGTTTAATTATTAATTTGTTTAAATATATTCTTTGTTTTAGAAGCAAATTGATCAGTTATTTATTAACAAGAGTATAAATCTATTTTTATGTAATTTATTATCTAACAGAAGACTCAAAACAAAAACAAACTCTTCGTTAATTTACTCACTAAGCAACAGTGCGTAAGATTCTTTATGTCATCCTAAATAAATTGTTTTAGATTTATAGCGAAAAATGTGCCAAAAAAAAACTTGGATTTCACAACATCACGCGGTTTTTAGTGTGGTGGCATTGGTATTTCACGGAATATAATTAAAATTTAAGATATAGATCTGATAGTATATTTAACCAGCTTTGAAGTGGGGAAAAAGAAATTAGGGATCTAAAATACTTTTAGAGTTAAAGCGAAAAATGTGCCGAAAAAATCGAGGGGACCACAACCTCAGCGTGCTAGCATGGGTGTTTTAGGATCTCATTAAGCAATAAATCCCCCCCCCCCATATCTCCCTAAGCATTGATCCCAGCAGAAAAGTGTATAGAACCTTTTTTGTAGAAACTTTAATGAACATTAATTTAGTACATAGACATTTTTTCTCTAGAGGCAGTAGTTGTCGATATAACCAGAGTTACAGGAAGTGTTTTTGTTACAGTGAGTATTTATTTATTTATTTTTTTTATGTACGTATCATTAACATAATTTTATAGAAGGAACTACAGAGCTTCATATGCATAAATAATAGAGTGATGATTCAGAAGAAAAAAAAACAACTGCGCCGTAGTTGCATTTTCAGATGCCCCAACACTAAGCCAATTGTCTGCGTCGTGTTGGAAGTATGAGGGAAGAATAAGAATTGCCTCATTCCCGAGGCCAGAGCATTCGGGGATCTACAGAGCTTCGAAACCCAAAACAGCAAAAATATTTAAAACCGAAAAAATGTCCTAGATGTTATTTAATATAATAATAACATTAATTTCCAAAAATAAGAAATTTATCAACATTAATTAAAAATGAAAATTTATTTCTAAATTGGAAATTTCCAATTTCAGATAATTTTCCAAAAATATCCAAAATTTATTGAAATAATTTATGTGTAAATATTTATCAAGTTTCAAAGTATTTTTTTACTTCAAATAATTCTCTGAATACCTTAACTTCGTTTAACTAAACTGAATAATATTTTAACTTTATCAAGATGGGACCCGTGCTTACTTTTCAAAAAATAATTCTGTCTTAATACAATAAAATTTAAATTGTACAACTGACATTCTGGATGTCGCAGGTGTACCAATAGAAAGGAAGGCGTGTGTGCTAAGTTTAATAATGACTCGTTTTCATCCTTGGACTTCCACGCTTGGAAATGTCAAGTCTATAGCTACGAATACCTGGGCATAAGATTGTTAGAATAAAAATTTTAACTTCATGTGTGAATTTTTTGTTTTTTATTTTTTTTTTTTTTTATTTTATTTTTTAAAATCAACTTTCCGAAAGATTTTTCTTTTCTCAATTCAGAATACTGAAGTGATATTGCGTTATATTATGAAAATATATGAAAAAATATTTCATACTTTCGAGAAAGAGAACAATTAAGTCACTAAAAAGAGGCTAATGAAAAAGACTAAAAAAAGTGAACGAAATTCATACATTTTTTGTGTGTAAAGCAGAAGTAGGAGACGAAACTTATAAAAATAATAATGGAATAGAAATTACTGATTTTCAAAAAAGTTAATTTCGAAAAAAAAAAGAAAAAAATTACGAAGTTTTAATTCTTTCAATGATAGTAACCAATCCCAGATTAAAACAATATCTATTCTAAATGCATTAATTTAATATTTTTTTCAGAAAAAAAAATAAAAATAACACTGCTTCACCCTAATTATTTATTTTTGACCACAGATACAAACTTAAATAAAAAAACTTGCATAAGCTTACGTAGGGTTAAGTTAAGTTTTAGTGTGCTGCTTTGAAATTCATGAGGACTTCATTACGTTTTTTTAATTTATTAATTTATTTATTTTTTTAAATTGAATTTTGCAACTTCAAAAACCAAAATAAACAAGTGAGTGACAATGATAGTTATCACACGTTAATGAATTTTAAAGTAAGTAAATACCTCTTATTAGAACCTCAATACTTGTTCTATATTCGAAGGTCTCCAAACCATCTTCTAATTAAATTTTAAACTAGTCGGAAAGATTATATGAAAGAATGAATAAAAAATAAACTTTAATATGGGACTATAAGAATAGTACAAGGACATAATGATATGGTACCATTTTCTAGTTAAATGAATTTCAGACTAACACATATAATGCAAGACAATTAATTCTAGAAAATAAAAATAAAAGCTGAAAGATGTTTTCAAGTATTTTAGCAGTAAAATAGACAGCAGTAAACAGACTTGGATTGTAGTATGTAACGATAAAATAGCATTATGTTTTAAGCATATATTAAATAATATCATATTTTATTGAAATAGAGTCGTCAATACTTTTTTTTTTTTTAAATATACTTCAAAAGATAGGAAAATGGAAGGCCACATGAGTATCAGGATATAACCTCGTAAGACTTATAAAATCAAAAATAATTATAAAATCAAAAACCAATTTCGAAACTATTTCGAATTAATTTTTTTTATTTGCGGATATGAATAATACTAATTTTAGTTAAATCCAAAAGTTAAAAAATAAATAGATAAAAATAAACATTGTTGCATTTGATTTATAAAAAAAAAACGAAAAGCTGAATATTTTAATGAGATTATTACCTTTGAATTCATGAGGTCTTAAACCAGACTCATGGACTGACTTTTACATTACACAAGGAATTCTTATGCCTCATTCTTATGTCCTTGCGTGATTTCAATCAAGAAAAAAATATACACCACCTCATATATGAATGCAGACTACAAACTGACTTCAGAACTAAACTATAGGCAAAAACAGTACAGAAACTAGGAAATGGTCAGTGGATGGTCAATGTTAGATGAACAATATATTTTTTTTTTGTAGTTATTAATTGAAATTTACAACTGTATATACAATATAAAAATATTATACATCAAGTAAATAAGACAATAAAAACGAAACGTCACTTATTAACAATATATATAAACATTTCAAAATATTTTTTTAAAAAATCATACCAAAAATAGAGGATATCCATATAAATAACCTTTAAAACATAAAAATTCATCAATTTTTCTCAATTAAAATTTTTTTAAAGTATTTCAGATGAAAAATACAAAAATAAAAAATAACTTTGTTGGTTAGTTTTATTGGATTTTAATTTTCTTTTAATCTTCTTTCTTCTTTCTTTTTCTTTTTTTTTTTCCTTGTTCTATTCTTTTTATTAACTTTCAACACATGTACTACGTATACGTATATGTAAAGTAATAATCAAAACAAAAATTAAAAATTACATGTACATTGTAAAATTTTAAGTATGATGTGTACATTAATAAATAAAATCCCTTCCAACAGGGTTACTGCTGGAAGGAAAACAATAAAAAAAAAAAAAGGTCTTAAAATTTAAATCATATGTTTTATTAATCATAACTATGTAAATAAAAAATAGTTGTTTCTTTAAAAAATTGTATTTATTTTTTAATATATATTTTTTTTATTTACAATACTTCTTATATAAAAAAAAAACCGTGGGCCGCTCCGGGATTTGAACCCGGGACCTCCTGCACCCGAAGCAGGAATCATACCCCTAGACCAAGCGGCCAATTAATTTAACCTGGAAGTACAGAGTACCGTGTGGAATTTAGTAATTTATTAAAAAACATTTATTTCAAATCACAAATAAATAAGATAGTAAAATGACCTCAAAAAAAAAATAAATATATATATAAAAGAACTAATATAAGTTATTGATAAAAAAAAAATAAAAAAGAACGGGCCGCTCCGGGATTTGAACCCGGGACCTCCTGCACCCAAAGCAGGAATCATACCCCTAGACCAAGCGGCCTCTGGAGACTGACGGGACATTGTAACAAAATGATTTAAATTATCAGTTTTATTAATTTGACTAGATTAACGGTATATATTTTTTTAATCACCCAAGAACGTTATAATTCGTTCATATGGATTATTTTATAAAACTTCAGTCTGCGTTTCATTGTACGTGATTCTATACGTGAATTTACGTGACATTCCTTTTAATATATTTACAAACTTTACTTTTGTGTTTTTCAGATGGCTTTTTTTAATTTTTTATGAAATAGAACAATAGAAAAAATTCTTTAAAATCATATTATTACTTCGATATAAGCAATTTCAGAGCAGATTGCTGAGTAAAGAGTTGGTATATATTTAATCAAACTGCAGCATAACTAATCCCAAACTAAAAAAAATAAAATGTACACATATCATTCCACTGCTTACTACTTATACCATGAAGTCAGTTCATTTCGTGACTAACAGATTTAGTAGGCTTGGTCCAGAACTAAGCTAAGCCAATGACCCCACGACCTATCTCAAACTTACAAAAGGTATTTAAACTTCGAACATTAAAAACCTTAACATAAAAAACTATTGATAAAACATGCTTGATTATTAAAAAATATGTGACGAATAGTACCATATATAAATAAATTCGAAGGTTACTTCATATCAAACCTGACTGGTTATAAAAATGAAAATAAAATAAAACATTGTATGAATGAATGAAAAATAAACTTTAAAATGGGACTAAATGATTGGCCATAACTATCTGACTACATTAATCAAAGACAAAAATATTAATAAATATAACACAAGAGACTTAAAACTAGAATTTTAAAATAGATTTTCAATTACTATAATGATAAAATAGAATTATTTTTTCAGCAGAATCTAAATTTTTTAATCATACCTCTGATAAGAAAATGGAAGGTAGCTAAGATATTGGGAAATTCTTAAGACTTAAAGAAAAACATACATTTTTTTTATTTTTTAAATATGACAAGTCAAGTATATACAATAATAATAATTATAATCTTATTAATATGTTATTTATGATAAAGGTTATCAATGGGCGAGTAAGTAGGGGAACGGTCTCAGCTCGTTCGGTACATCATCCCGTGAGTTCGAATCCCACATGAGCAGATTAAAATTTATTTCTTGGCGAACCCAGGGAATGAATCTTCACCTTTCACTCTGGATAGAATATATTGGTAACCTGTAGGATAACCAGTCCTTCCTACCCTAGTTGGAGTACATAAGGATGTTAAACCGCAACACACAAATAACATTATTATTAATATCAATATATTATTAATTTAAATAATATATAAAATTAATATAATTTAAGTAACGAATTGATTTATTATTAAAAATAAAATAAAATAAATTTTTTGTACCGACTTTCAGTTAATAGTGCAAAAAGCCTTCATCGTCAGGGCCAAAGCTAGAACCTCTTACAGTCGTGCTATTAATTTAATATTTGCACTAAAAAATGATAATTCGCCTCTATGATTTAAAATTCCTTACTCAGATTTAAATAATTATTTATTTAGTATAGCTATATTTAATATTTTTATGAATGTGTTTTTTTTTTAATATTTTTAAATGTAATTTTATAACTTGAAATATATTTTTTGTTTTAAATTAATATTATTATAAGTTATGGTCTTTCACTTTGAATTATTATAATGGTCATAATATGGCTACATGTGCACTGGTCTAATAGAGAATTTAATGCTTAATCCGAAATTGTGATCAAAATTTGAAAAATGTTTGAATAAAGTGAAGATATTACAGCGTTTATAAAAGAAACGTGGTCACCTCAAAAAAAAAAAAAAAAAAAAAAAAAATCTTAAATATTTATGATATATCAGAAACTGATTGAAATATAAAAAGGTGCGCTGGGAGGCATTTTTCTTTATTTTTGGTCTAGTTTCACACTTCTTTTTTTTTTATATCTTTATACATATACATTATACATTTATATCTTTTATATTTATACATTTATATAATTTTTTTTAAAAAATATTATAATCAGCATGTGGTTAGTAATTTTAGCATGTATATTTATGTATTTTAATATACAAATATTACTAACTGCCTATTTAGATTGATAAGTACGCTGAGTAAAATGTAGCAACCCAGCATCACTTAATGAAGTGTTTCTCTCTCCCCTTTCTAGGAAGTAAATACAATCCACAATTTGGAAGGGAATATCCGATTTCTAACAAGATTGTGAACAAGCCGTAGAGGCTGCGAACCCCCTGCATCGATAAAAGATCGCTTAGCATAGGGGACATCTGTGCGTTATCGATTATTAACGGGATATGTGTGGGTGGTCTTGGCCACTTGAGATTTGCTGCATATGTTCACATTTGCTAGATCACACCACAAGTGATTGAGTCTTTGTCATAAATAAATTCCTTCAATCAAAGCTTCCACCATTTCAAAATATTTCAACATATTAGCCCATTCCCTGCCATTAACCAATTCCTCATGTGGTGATTGCGGGAGTTTTTGTGAACAACAATTGACAGCATCGTTGAGAAAAAATATATATAAAAATAACAAAAAAACAAAACAAAAAAAAAATCATAATAGGACCAAAGACAAACTAACTAAATTTCTTCCTGACTGATAGTCTAGTAAAATAAGGGTTTGGCGAAGTTTCAGAACCTTCACTCTCAACAAATCTTTGTGTTTTTGGGGTGTTGAATCCGAATTTAAAGTTCGCTATCACGGAACCGACGGCTGCTTCATAACCAAAATCTAAAAAAAAAAAAAACACCCGGCTATTATTTTATTTAATAATTATTTTCGGTTTTTTACTTATAACGCGCAAACAAAGCTTTTTTCCAAGAAAGTCGTAATATAGTAATTGAAACCAGTATCTGCGAAATAAAAAATCAACACCGAAATCGGACCATTTTTCGCAAAGTTATGGTCTGGGAAAAAATTATAGAAATTTGCTAACTTGCCCATCAGGCCCACTTCTCCGGAAAAACACGTTGGTAGTACTCATTTGGCTATAACATCGAAACTATTAGTCCGATCCAAAATTACTTTTTTTCATTTTAAAGCTGGTTAA